>OZ014506.1:67168724-67768724 GCA_963966075.1 Aphodius sticticus
ATTCCGGAACAACTACTAAAGGTATCGGGACGAAACTTCATATTTAGAACTTTCATGACCAAAATTAGAGCTGTAAAACTTTTTGTTCAAAAGGGTCCAAAGGAACTGGTTGTTTACTCTTAGCATTTTTCAGAGATTTTGCAAGTGAGCCGCCATTTCTGTAATTTTGTTAAAATAGTTAAAATCATATATTAAAGTAGAGGAAAATCTGAATAATTTATGTCTATGACATTTCTTGGTAAAATTAATAGTTTAGCTGCAGGAGCAAATTCTATTTCATCGAGATCGCTCGTACTGCATTAAAACTACTTAGCCAAGATTTGACAGATGTTTTGATTCTATTGACAGTATTGTCAAAACATCAGTTTGACACAGTTTGATACTGCTGTATAGTATAATAAAGTAATGTCTGGCCACATCAGATTTTTTTAGCATCCGATATGTTAAATCAAATTTTTTACTGTATCTATGGAGTGTTTAGTGTATTCAAATTTTATGAACTCTTTATAAATAATTACTTTTTCTCCAAATTAAAATGTAGGTCCATTATAGGTAGAGTTCTAGGGGATACTCAGTATATTAAATAATATAAAAATTATTAAATATTTTTCTCAAGGTCTCGATAATGTATATCTGATGATTATAATTTTTTCTTGAGGACATTTTATTTCTACTGTCTACATATGTTTGTCAACAAATAACAGAAAAAAATAATTTGTTGTTTATGCTGGTGTCATTTTAATCATTCATTTCAAGGAGAGGAGAAAAGTAGATGTTTTTTCCTTGTATCTAAAATATTGCGCATTTAAACATGTTTTTAAATAAATTAATTATCTGCAGTGTGACAAACTTTAGATGAAGACATCTGCATTTAATTTATTTATAAAAGTAGATATTTGAACTTTTGGGCAGATGTGGAAGTTTCTGAGATGCATTACTGAAGCCTAGTTAGAATAGTTAACTTAAATGTCAGGTGTCAACCTAGGATACCTAGTTATTTTAACATTGGTTCACAAATTTTGACAGCCATGCAAGCAATAAATATATAAATTAAAAGCAAAAGCAAACTATTTGTTTGTCGACATTCCAACAGCAATTTGAACAAAAATCCTTATACTGACTAACATTTTAAATACATTATAATGTACTTTAGTCTTCTTGTACCAGCTTACCTGCAAGTCTGTTTAAAATAACAAACAACCGAAACTCGTAAAAATTACACACTACAAAATGCGAGTTTTACATGGAAATGTAAAAGTCGGTATGCCAAGTGATAATTAGATACTAATTACTTGCAAGTCTGTTTAAAGTTACAAACAACCGAAACTCGTAAACATTACAAACTACAAAATGCGAGTTTTACATGGAAATGTAAAAGTCGGTATGCCAAGTAATAATTAGATTCTAAAGAAGTTTTTTTTCATAACTTTTTGCGATAAGTATCTCTAACCCATCGAAATATATCGAAAATTTGTATATTACGGTTTCTATTTTTTATTGAAAAAACTTGTAGATTTACTTTTGTCACTTGATTTGTCCGCTATATTGGCTTCAGACCATTACTAAATTATGTCTTCATACCGGTCTGTTGACAATCACTTGTTTAATATGGTTGGATTTGTGATGTCATATCAATAAGTTTCATTGGCAGATTTTGGAGGTTGCGAGTACGTTAAATACTTAAATAGTTATTTTTGTAGGTCTGATAATAGTTATAATACGGTCAAATTCCTGTGTGCATATGAAAACAAATATTCTTCTTTGCTTTGTAGCTAGCATACGAATCAGATCAGCAGTAAGTACACATAGAGTGTTATTAAGTTTATTTTGATAGTTTGGAAAAAAAAACTTATATTTCTTTTAGAAACAATCTACGGGAGCCTGTTATAAAAATACCCCGCATAGGTATGCTATTCCACTACATTAGCATCTTCGTCGATAATTGGCTGGCCGAGTGCTAGAGTTGTCGTCCCTGACCTGCGGAATCGTTACGGATAGCCTGACTTGTGCTGCTAAGCAATGTATCGGATAAATAACCATACTTTATCGATGATATTTCCTTGTCACGATTGGATGCGTCAGTATTTAACGCCAGTTTAATTTGCCATACTTGGTACTTAACTGAAATATTTACTGAGCGATTCAATATGTATCAACTACGTACATTGTTAAACGGCGTAAGTGTAGAAAAGCATTAATCATGATATCATTAAATAGTTATATGTGTTTGCCAATAATGATCCCTGCCATTTAAGACATTCCTTAAAACAAGTTTTGAAGGAAAATGGACTCACTATGTTTTTATTTTATAATTACTAGCAATTAAAAACATATTATTTTGTGTTAGTCTCGCAAAATATTTTGCGCCTTGTTATGACATTGTGGTAATGAAGAAATGAAGGCGTAGTATCTACATTTACAAAATATGAATAAAAACGCAATTAACAATTGCTTACTGCAACATAGAACAATTTGGTATTATAGACAAACGGTTAGTTCGGGCAAATGGCTGTTGCGTGGAAAAAAAGTATTTGCCTGGATAACTAGCTCTTTAGTCTTCATTGATATTTTGAATAGAACTTGATTTTTTATCGTGTTTTCAATCTAATAATGTTTGAGAAACTTGCCGTCTGCAGTTGTTTGACTAAAAAGGACTAAAACATAGGTACCTCCAAAGAGCTAAACATACATTACAGAAATGTGATAATAGGTATATATGTGTTAACTTAGAAAAAGACATAAGTACCTAATAAAAAGGTATTACTCAGGGATGTAAAAGCGTAATTTACCGAATTAATTACCGTAATTAATGGTAATTTACCGATTTTTAATTACCGTAATTTACGGCGTAAATTACCGATGGTAATTTACCGTCAATTTAAATTACCGTTGGTAATTTACCAATAATTTTAATTACCGTTGGTAATTTACGGGAATTTATAAATTAATTTCAAAGACCTTCCATCACTAGACGCAGGAATGCGCCCCACCCCTCCTAAGCAGTCGACAAGTGCACTGTTGTTTGCGTTTGTCTGGGAAGTACCTAACAATCCGCGTGGTGCATGGTCGGACTCGTGCGTGACAATATTATTTCAAGGTGTCATTTAGCCAATGGAAATGGGTCTATAGGTAAAGTTAACACATCCAATGACAGTCCCATTGTCCGTAAACGTTATATTTTTACTATTCCAAATCATCCGACATTACTTGAGAAAATACAGAACTAATATTTTGTATTTAATGAATAGAGAACTGGACAGGCCCTTCGCCAATAGCGACCAATCCAACAAATCCGATAATGCAGCTCTGAAATCAGAAGCCATTTATTATCAGAACTCACTTTTTAATAAATATGCCAGTGTTAGAAAAATGCCAAGAAAGCCCTCTGTGAACCGGATAGTTGTTTTGTGAATGTGGACAGAATTAAATTGTTTATTTTCTTGTATTATTATACTGTTTGATTTTCCTGTTTTTGTAGTAGTGCTATAAATAGTATTTCTATGTAGTCTTTGCTTTAGGTTTAGTACTATCAAATCAGGCAAAAGATCAGAGATAGCTAGTTATCCACAAAATAATGATTCAAGGTTTTACCAAACATTTTTATTTACATTAGTAGTAATCATAACTTACAGTGATCTGTTTAATTTAACATTTTTAATTACTCGGTAATTTGAATCAGCGTAATTTAATATTTTGAATTTTTAATTACCCGGTCATTTAAACAGGCGTAATTTACCATTTTGAATTTTTAATTACCCGGTAATTTAAACCAGCGTAATTTACCATTTTGAATACTTAATTACCAGGTAATTTAAACAGGCGTAATTTACCAGTTTGAATTACCCGGTAATTTAAACCAGCGTAATTTAACATTTTGAATTTTTAATTACCCGGTAATTTATGCCATCGTAATTTACCATTTTTAATTACATGGTAATTTAATATTTGTAATTAATAATTTTAATTTCAACGGTAATTTACGAAAAAAATTAATTACCGTAATTTAACATCCCTGGTATTACTACATTTGCTGAGAAAATGGGACATTCTGTATTTGGCATAATGGATCTTAAGAAAATCACTTTCACTTTTTCTGTTCATTGACATTATAAGCAATGATTTTGTCTACTTCACTACAGCCTGAAAGAAGGATTATTAACCGTAACATGCATAACGGATCGTAAATTCTTCTTACGTATACCTCATGTATAAAATACGAGCGATAATTTACTGCACAAAAACGCGCGTCACGAACTAACAGTAAATTTTCGGTTAGATGACTTTTTGCCTGGAGTCCGTATTTGACCTGAAAAATACGAATGTGCTTTCTTATATACGCGGGACACCAATGCAGCCAGCCACTTTGTCTTTGCCGCGATGATTTCCACGTCAAAAGAACACGACGGCCGCGGCTCGCCGTCGACACGAGTGTTCTCTCTTCGCTGAAGAGTACGTGCTATTGTATGACGTGTATGTGATCCGCATACTCTGCTGATGTAAAAATAATTTCTATTGTGAGGAGTCTTCCATCGTGTATTCCGCGATCTAATTTTCTTGCTCTTTGTAAGTTGTTGAGGATTGAGGAATGATGGTTGCTCATCTTTTGTGCTTAGCTCGTGGAAACTGCATTGTCGACGGCACAGTTACACCGTGCGATCCGTACGGTACGTCAAAATTATTGTGTTCATGCACAAAAACTAATTATATCAAATGTGATAGAGATTCTTTGCATGATGTGATCCACAATACACGAGCAATCGTATTTATTATCACAGGCTGAATTTGATGATCTCCTTCTTATGGAATGTAATTTTGAAGCATAATGGTTGCAATAAAATGGGTATGTACATTTAATAATAATGATAATCTTTATTATCCTACGGGAAGTTGTCAATTAAAGGACAATATAACAAACTATATCATGAAAAATACACTCCGAAAAATAATAATAATGCATACACAACACGTAATAAATATTCATACACAACCACACGCGCAAATGACAAGTTACTGTCGGTATTACGGCACATATGATAGATCGGAGACCTCATCATCACGTTGGTACGCGGCACTGGCAAATAAAAGCGAGCAGGGAATCTAGCAGTCGGCCGTGGAACACTGAACCTGGCGCAGGAGACAAAATAAGAGGAATCCACCCTGCCATCGAGGATCCTCTCCTGGAAACCAGCACAGTGTCGTTCTCTTCTTTGAAGCAATGACTCCATCCCATGACGACACAACAGGTCCTCGTAGCTGCAGCCTCTCTCTGGGTAGATTCCATAGATTTTAAAGGAGAGATATTTTAGAAATCTCTTCTGTGTCCGCTCCAGTATGAGTTGATGAGACACGTAAATAGTGTCTTAAGTCGGTAAACTCTCGCGTGCATCTCATAATAAATCCCATGATCTTAAGTCCATCGGAACCGATATTCTCCATGTGACGTACAAAGGTCAGCTTCTCGTCAAAGGTCACTCCCAGATCCCGAATAAAGTGCTCTCTGCGCAATACCGTAGAGCCAACAGTGTAATTGATCAATATAGGATTTGTCTTCCGAGAGTAAGTAACACAGACACACTTGGATACATTCTGCTGCAGACGATACCGGCCACACCAATCACGAACTCAGTCCAAGTTCATCTGAAGCTCACTAACATCATCCAAGGCAAGACAAAGAGGCGACTAAGTCATTAATGTACATCCTGAACAATAGGGGACCCAGATTGGAGCCCTGAGGGATACCGGACGCAGCTGTAAATGTCTGTGATGCGTAAACATTCAACAACACATAGTTAGGTGATCCCATTAATTCTAGTAACACTGGAGGAAAGCCAAACACACTCAGGTGTAGGCTGCGTCAACCTGCCCGCCGCCGTATTATGATTGGCTGACATACTGGGTAAACGCACAAAGATTAGTTGTAGTTGATTGCCACGGCATAAACCCGTGCTGATCAGGAGAAAGGTAAGACCTCACGGAGCCGTAAATAAACCTGAACAAGACGTTCGAATACTTTTGAGAAGTTGGAGAGAATTGATATAGGCCAATAATTTTCAATATGGGATTTTTCACCCTTCTTCAAAACTGGTGTTACTCTGGCTAGCTTCCACACGGTTGGAAATGTAGAAGTTTGTATCGCTAGATTAATAATGATAATGCTAAGCCAGAGGCTTAGCAAAGGAAAGTCTGTCATCGTGTAGAAGGCAGAAAATAAAAGAATGGAGAGAAGGAATAATGTCGTCGCCCGCAGTCATATTCCCACCAATCTCGCCCATGGACTGAATAAGTTCCTCCTTGGAGACTCCCGGAAAGGAAATGGATGGCAGGTTACTAAATTCAGCGCTCAAAGTGGTGCTTGGGGCAGAACAGTAGGCGCGCGAAAAATACCGCGCAAACGCATCCACGATGGACGACGGCGGGTCGCATACCTCATTGCCATCCCGCATAACTCACGGAATTCTCGAAGATCTCTACTTCATGTACACAAATCCCCAAAACCGTGAAGGATCAGAACGGTTGTTATCCTGAACCCCATGCAAGTAGTCGCGATAAGCCTGGGAGATCATGCTCTTGGTCAGTACACACAGACGCCTAAACTCAGGAAGAGAGCTACTGCTGCCAGTTCGGTTATATTTCTTTCTATGATGTTCTATCAACTTCAACAAACGAATAATATCAGCAGAGAACCAGCAAGGATACAAACAAGTATAGCATAGAATGCACCCAGAGCATCGTCGACCCCAGTGGAACTCTCAATCGATGTGCAATCAGCCGCACACAAGCCCTTATAAAGTTTATCAAAGTTAGCTCGGCGAAAACTGAAACGGTACCTCTGCGAGGCCGGAAAGCTTACCGGTCGATCGTGACAGACATAATCAAGATCAACAGACAGAGCAGGGTGGTGAGTGTCCTCCGGGACAAATGGAGACTCAGCTCGCTCAACTGTCGCCTCAAAGTATTTACTAGTCAGAACCAAATCCAAAATTCCATCGTGTGCATTCACAACGTTGTTCCTCTGCTCCAGGTCAAGAAGCGTAGCGAAACCATGCAGAGCCGTTTCCCTGACTTCAGACCGCTTCGCACCGCAATATGTTGGCAAATAAAAGTCACCAATTAAATTATCAACACGGGAAAGCCCAGCAGCAGTACACTCAAACCATCTAACACCAGTTCAAGATCATCGCGACACATGTTTAGTGGTATATACAAAGCAGCAACTAGCAAGGATAAACGTAAAATGTCCAAGGACACACTTACAAACAGTTAGGTCCACCAACGGAACAGAGTTCGAGAATGCATGCTTTATATCAAGTGCGAAAAGAACGCCACTGCCCGTGGAACGACCAACAGTATCAAACCTTCTATTGGTTCGGATAACGTTAAAGGTGGAGGTAACAACTCCGCATCCCTTATAGATTCATTGAGCTGGGACTCTATGATAACTATGCAATCATATATCATACTGCAGCAATTCGTACAAAATAAGTTGGTCTTTGAGCGCAAACTGCACGCATTCTGATAGTAGAGGCTGTATTGGGAATTGCTGTAGGACGCATTTCGTTTTCCTTAGGTGGTTCGGAAGCAACAATGGTTGGTATGTTTCCATTATACTTAGTGCGCAGATTCCTCTCACCGGACTGCAACCTTTCATTCAAATCAGCTTTCACTGATTTATCGAGCTCGTGCTGCATGGGGGATGGGCGTGCGACCTCTAGATAAAGATACTCCACGCCAGCGATCAATCGCTTTCAACTTCACAACCTTAGTCAAAATAGAAACAACTTCAGACTCAAAAGATAACAATCTTAACAGGGCGCGCGCGATTTGTTAAAGTTGAATCAAATCTCCCGAGCAGTACAGGCTCCACAGTGGAAGGAAGCTGCTCAAGATCCAGATCGCGAAACAAATTCGATACCATCTCTCAATCAATCCGAATACGCTCGGACCTGGAACCTACAACATTTTCGCCAGAACCAAAAATTATTATGTTGCATTTTTGCCTCTCCCGCTCAGTGATCTCCTGGATAATCTCGCAATCCACCAAAGAAGGTGGAGACTGCACTGCAGCTGAAAAAGAAGACTAACGCAGCGATTTCGGTTTCAAGTCTAAGCACTATTGATCTTAAATTGTTTAATTCGCAAGCTATTAGTTGCACAGCTCTCACACCACCAAAACAATCCAGACTTCGAGTTTACCTTCCGTGTCTCAGCGGCACATCAACAACATCAACATCAACGACACTTCAACGCAATCTATGATAAATTTATTACTGCAATAGGGCACTTAAATCCCAACCAATGATTTGTGTATGCTGTATTGTCGTGTGTGCTTGAACTATAGTGCATAGTATGTACAAAACTTCGGTAATTATGGGTGAGCAAAAATTATGCATGAAATTTTGCAAAGCAATGAATTGATCAAGTTTATCTTTCCTCTTCCACCCACAATAATATCTTTAAGAAATGTAATGATAGATGGCAGAATTCTGATTTTTTGAATTTTTATTTTAACATATTTTTAAAACTACAGTTTTGTTTGCATAAACCACCTTCTCCTTCTACTTTATTGAGATCCTGGAGATCCTCTGTTGAGAGGTGGACTACCAGCTATTTTTTATTGTTTAGGTGGTCTTCCTGTGTGGTTTCGGTGTAGGGCTGGGCAAAAAAATTGATTGATCAGATCATGAAGATCGATCTTTGATCACTTCTATCTTTTTATTGCATAGATCTACAGATCGATTGCCAACCAGATCAATACATAAAAAATGGATTTGATCTTGGTATAAGTCGGAAAAAGTGCTAACAAGCTAGACTTCCTTGAAAGAGTTGCGGATACTCCAGAACTTGAGGAAGTACACTGAATTCTACTTGTTAGCTATTTAGGTCAAAAACGGTTAGCTAAGAAAGTTATAAAACGTTTTCTATAGCAACCATATTTTTTTCTGAGAAAATTATTGTTTCTGAAAAAAAACGCATCAAATTTTCTCAGTGCTATCAGTCGGGACTTTTGATAGGTATATTCCTGAAAATATCTAAATAAAGCAGTTAGGGAAAGTCAACAAGATTTATTGTTAATTTTTCCGTAGAGTAAATCTAATTTGACTATTGACACAGACGTCCTTATATCTTTGAAACGGGTTGAACAAACAAATTTGTAAACATTAGTAAAAGCAAATTTTACAAGCTAATATTTTCTAGATTAGTTTTTATCCGAAAAGGATAGATACAATTTCTGCGATAATCACACTCCTTCTCATTCCCCAATATATTTTTTTTGCAGCTGTGGTGTCCATAGGAATTTTTGATCAAATATTGTTTAAAACATCTAAATAAAGTATGTAAATGAATAAAAAAACCTCTTTTCCTTTGTTACGTTTAATCTCTTAGGTACCAGTTTCGTTAATAAAAGATTATAAGCCTAAATAGTCAGGTAAGCGAGCACAAACGAAATACGTGTGCCATGTGTGAATGACGAGGGAATGACGTGTATTACCGAAACCGGTACCTAAGTAATGAAACATAACAAAGGAAAAGAGGTTTTTTATTCATTTACATATCAAATATATCTTTGTCGACATTGACACTTTCCAGATCTAAATAAAGGTGCACAGAAAAATCCAGCATATTACTATTTTTTTCGAAGTCAAAATCTAATTTGACTAGACTTTATGAACATATGGTGTATTTTATTTTGGTTGCATTTCGGCATTTAACACGGTTCGAAAGATTAATAGAATATATATATATATATATATATATATATATATATAAATACATCCAAAAACTTGCCTCTAACCACAACAATTTTAAATAAACAATTTTATAGGTAATAGTGATTGCAAGAAAATAACAATACATATTTATGTTATTAACTACATTGGTTTCATTGGTTTTTGATTTTTTACCACATGGCCACAATCTAAAAGAAATTAACAAGAAATTTTTAATCTCCCAACATACTCAGCTCTAGGCAGGCTCAATTAATGCCTCGAAGGAAAAGGCAAAGAAACAAACTATCGTGGTTATAGATATGCCCAGATACTGGTCTACGCTAGTTGTAAGTGTTCAGCGAAAAAGGGGATTTTTCTTCAGAAAGCATGTTTTGTAAACAGAAAAAAGAAAGCGGAAGGGGAAACGATATCGTTGTTGAAAGCAAACAATGTCAAGTATACTAAACAAAACCCTGGACACATGTTATACAAATCAACTTTTCAAAACGAAGAAGACTGTCAACTATGGGATATAACTAAGAAAGAAAAGTACCATCAATCATATCGTCAGCTATTTTACTTGGACTTAAAGACAGCGAACAATAGTGATGATGTAGATGAAGTTCGTCCTACTCTCTTGTTAGAGTACGATGAATAACGAAATATTTTTTTCATATGTAATAATAAGTTAGCTTTTTTATTCCATTTGGCATTTCAACTGGTTAGCAGTACGTCTAAAACAATGTTTAAAAGAAATTTTCCTTAAATAAACATCGTTCTAACAGGTAACTACCGGCTTAACTATTAAGGGCTTAAGTAACAAACAAAATCTCACAATACACGTTGTCAGAATCTCATGCAATTTGTGCAAGAAACATGAACAGAAAACGTATTTTAAATTTTCTTACAAATCTTCAATTATATCAAAACTCGTTTCTTTTTGCTGATAGACTCTTTGTTCATCCAACCCACAGAACTATCCCGCAAGTAATACAGTCTCGGCAAGTAATTCGGTCAAATCATAGGGATTTGCAAAACTATGGTGGCATTCTGATTCTCAGTGGTGCGCTCAAACCCCTCTGTGCTTTCGACCGACTGGGTCTGGTCCCTGATCGCAAAATTCTGTATAATCAGTCGCTGGAGGTATTAGACATGTAAATTGGCAAATTAACACCGCAGCGGTTGCCGATGTACACTGTTCCTCGTTCAATGCGGGAGTGCGAGGGTAACAGCACATTATGAGCGCTTCACTCGTTAAAAACATAAGTCTCGGTTAACTGCTTGCACACCGGGACGACCTATTACATGAAATTATTTATGTGGCAGAGATATATCGACATTAGCTCGAGCATCCTTCTTGAGAACGGAAAATGCTCTGTAGTTTTTGTATTTGCGACAGATTCATGCAGCCATTCCGCACAACTGCCCATGAAAACGTGCCGCTTTTGATGTTTTATCTATTCCAGTCAGCATCTACTTACCATCAAAATTTAACCTTTAGGCACGCTATTGATAAATCGCCTGTATTTTAACTGACTTAACACGTTGTGTGCCATAATATGGTCAACAAAAATTATGACTGTGGTATGCAAAGTTCCAGTTGTACTCCTCCGAAAATTTACAAATCATAAAGTTTTGTTGTTCAACATTAACGATTTTTGTGTATATTCTGAGATGAATAAGGATTTGGGCTATTTAAAAAAATCTGATGTAGCTAGGCACATGACTTATCATACTATATATAAAATTAATAGTTTAGCTGCATGAGATTTTATCGAGATCGGTCGTGTCTGCATTAAAATAAAACTAGTTAGCCCGGATTTGACAGATATGTTTATAGTATTGACAGTAGGTATTGTCACAACATCAACGTTTGACACTACCTAGTGTCATTAGAATGAAAATATCTGTCAAATCCTGGCTAAGTAGTTTTAATGGAGACACGATTTCACGAATTTTACCAAAAATGTGATAGACACAAGTTATACAAAATTCCCTCAACTTTAATTTATTATTTAACTATTTTGACGAAATTACAGAAACGGCGGCTCATTTGCAAAATCCTTGATAAATGCTCAGAGGAAACATCCAGTTCTTTTGGGCTCTTTTAAACAAACAGGTTGTCAGTTCTAAGTTTGGTCATTAAACTTCTAAATATGAAGTTTCGTCTCGATACCTTTAGTATTTTCTCCGGTATCGTCTGGCTGGTCGATGCGAACTCGCGTTCGAGTTCGAAGACCCCGTAGAAACCAGCCCAGCTGTGCCAGTATGTCTGTCCGTCTTATATCGTTTTGTAAATTAAAAAATTGCGTTTTTTCGCAAAATGAAATGTCTACCGATATTTACGCGGTCTCTCATTATACATACGCTAATCAAACTATACAATCCTATTACGCGGTATTGATTGCGTAATTAAATTTATCCAGACGAGGCATAAAGGGACTCCACCCTTGCCTCTTATCAATTAAACATGTCGAGCAGAGTCTCCGGTATCGTCGCTACAAAAACGGGTACACACATATCCACACACATACATTTTATTGTACCTTGGTCAAAAATGTTCAGGGGACCCAATAGGACATATTTCCGCTAAAACCTCATAAAATAATTTCGGCACGATTACAATACTTTGTCATACTACGTATGATAAAGTAAAAAAATAGACGTTTTGCTATAGCTTTAAAGATTGCGGAGTAAAGATTTGGTTTCTTTATAGATCCCATTTAGATTTTGATATTTCCGTTTTTTATTGTAATTTTTTTATTACACCAAACTTACGTCTAGCGGTAGATTTTGACTTTTATTCATTTCTTTTACTGTGTAAACAAGTAACTGGGTCAACCTACTTTGTTTAAAGTATAATTATATTGGACGCATCACATCACAGCTGTCGCGCTTTCACGTAAAATTGAATACGAATGTAACCAGAACCTAGAAACTAATTACATAAGGATGGTGGCAGATTGTTCATCAGAATGGTTCCCTACAAATGTATCTAACTTAATTTTTATTTTCTGGTTGTACGGGTCATCCACATTTTATGGTGAACCGTAAGTACATTTTTCACTTAACAAATATGTTTCTTCTTCAAAAATGGGTCTTTTCAACATATTACACAATTAATATTACATGCCTATCGCAATATTTAATAATAGTATATTATTCTATGAGCAAGTAATGTAAGCAATTTCTCACGAGAACGAAGTTTGCAGCACGAGCCGTAGGAGAGTGCTGCAAAACGTTCGAGTGAGAAATTGCCATTACTTGCGAATGGAATACTATACTTTTTCTACGACCATGCAATGAAATTTTATAAATTAATTTTTCGCATATAGGGACGGCTGTATGTCACTATGACGGTTTACAGGATTTTGACGGATTAAAATTGTTTGGTGCGCTTGTCACTTAGCGACGTTGTCAATGGCTTGACAATGTCGCTAAGCAGTGTATCAAAACACGATAGAAATGAAAACTCCAGAGCTGTGATTGGTTCTCGAGCCGTGAGAAATAAAATATTTCTTACGACTCGCGAGGTATGAGGAGTCAGTAATGAAATATTTCCCATGTGTGTGGGGAATGGTTAGTATTACTTATCATAAATTGCCATGATAATGAATGCATTCATCAATAGGAGTAGAAAAAAATATTAAATGCTGAAACACCACTTATTTTTGAAACTGCAAAATGCTATGCTACACACAAAAAAAAACATAATTAAAGAAACAAATTCACACAAATTTGAAAATTTAATAATAAGAAATAAAATGACCCATCTAAATATAGAAACTAGTTAAGAAGCGAATGATAATTAATCCAGGATGAGGAGAATATGTGGAAAAATACCTCCGCCTGGATTTGAACCAGGAACTCTCTAAGAGGCAATGGAAATTTGGAAATGGTTGGTACGTATAAACGCGTCAGTAATATAAAAAGTGGTTAACTAGTTTCTATTTTACTGGATCATAAGGATCAATCTACGTGCTTTGGACATTTTTTGGTTTCCTCTTCCTTGTCTTCTATGATTTATTGTCTTCAGTCTATGTCTTGGGACTGGTTCATCAAGAAATCCATGAATTAGTTTTATCCTTACATTATTACCCTGAAATAGTTTTTCGTATGGGATGTCGTACGTTTGCTATGATAGTGATAGAACTCAAGCAAATTTTGTTTTGTGGGGGACGGCATTTGAAGTAATGTAATATGTGTATAAAAATGTTATTTTGATTTCAGAATCCTACATAACCACTAGATATGTTTATTAGTGTGGCAGCAAGTTAATTCCTCTACACTTCCGAATTTTTTTGATGTTGCAAAAGATATTTTAATTCAAGTTTTAGTTTTGAGCGTTTGAGATACAGGGTGCAAGAGTGAATATTTTTACCGACATTTACAGCGCTCCATGGGGAGCCTCAGCGGCGATCACTGGTAATAACCAGGATCAATCAGTAGCCCAATATTTTGTGAACATTGGCCTTTATGGACTTATGTCGTTATCTGTATTTACTTAAGCAGAAACTACAGGTGACAAAACCCAGTTTCCCAGTTTTTAAGCATATGTGTTACCTATGTACTAAATGAACATTTTTCACAGTATAATCGCCTTATTTAATGGATGTTATGAAATGGTTTGTGTCGGAATTTGGTGATGTAAGCACGAAATGAGACGTGCTAGTAATGAAAGTGTTCAGTAAAAGGCAATCCCACCACATGTTACAGAAGATCCACTAAAAATATTATCAAAAAATATTATACTCATTAGCAGGGATGTAAAAGCGTAATTTACCGCGTAAATTACCGAATTAATTACCGTAATTAATGGTAATTTACCGATTTTTAACTACCGTAATTTACGCCGCAAAATTACCGATGTAATTTACCGTCAATTTAAATTACCGTTGGTAATTTACCGACAATTTTAATTACCGTTGGTAATTTACCGGAATTTATAAATTAATTTCCTTCCATCAGTAGACGTATGAATGCGCCTCACCCCTCCTAACCAGTCGACAAGTGCACTGTTGTTTGCGTTTGCCTGGGAAGAACCTAACAATCCGCGTGGTGCATGGTCGGACTCGTGCGTGACAATGTTATTCAAGGTGTCATTTACAATGGAAATTGGTCTACGGGTAAAGTTAACACAACCAATGACCCATTGCCCGTAAACGTTATATTTTTACTATTCCAAATCATCCCACATTACTTGAGAAAATACACAACTAATATTTTGTATTTAATGAATAGAGAAGTGGAAAGCCCCTTCGCCTATGGCGACCAATCCAAAAAATCCGATATGCAGCTATGAAAATCAGAAGCCATTTATTATCGGAATTCACTTTTTAATAAATATACCAGTGTTAGAAAAATGCCAAGAAAGCCCTCTGTGAACCGGAGAGTTATTTTGTGAATGTGGACAGAATAGAATTGATTATTTTCTACTATTGTTTTTCTGTTTGATTTTCCTGTTTTTGTAGTAGTGCTATAAATAGTATTTTTCTACTTTGCATTCACAATGCACACATTGTAACACTGTTTTCGGTGTTACAATTAACACATTGTAACACCGAAAACAGTAACATTTTTGTCTAAGATTGCCAGGATTGGTACACATTGATATCAAATGTCAAACGTACAATACATAACCACACACTGCCTCTTTTTAATCGCTTGCAATCGCATAAACTGTGAAATATCAATACTCTATACATATTTAAACATGCGTGTAGCCTGCTTATTATGACCAAAGGTTATGGCTTTCTTAGTTTTGCTGTATTCATCAAAATACGCCAGCATAACGTTTTCGGTGATGTTTTACGACTCTGGTAAGTGATCGTTATCATTCTTTTCAACTAAACATCAAATCCCCTTTTCAGATATAATTCAAGGACCACATTTACTTTAATAAGGTATTATGCGAAGATCAAACCTACATCGTAGATATGAATGATTTTAATTACTGCTACGAGATTGTATATACGCAATCAATGGTTTATCAGCATACACGTATGAAGCTATAGTACATTTAAAGTGTAGAGGATTTCTTAGTTTATGTAACGTATAAGTTTTCGGTAACATTTTCGACCGAATTCTGTTCGGGTCAATTCGTATTCATTTTTATCCGTCGCTTTCGACTTCGTCTTAGTTCTGGTTGTGTGCAACATATTTGTATTACCTCCATCACATGTAATTTTACTAAGTATAATTTATTCTAATAAACTACTTTGCCGAAATTAAAATTGGGTTTCAATTATAAGTGCTTGTAAATATATAAGCCGCAACGGCTACGTAGCGGAATTAGGTAGACACCGCTATTAAACGTTAGGCGTTAAAACAATTCTTTAGTAAGTTCTTGTTCTTCGAAGTAACTAATCAGTCACCGCCAAACACTTCTATTCTGATTATTATACTTATGAAACCACTATTAAAGTTGTTGACTTTTTAGGTTAAGTTTCATGTATTTATCACAGTAGGGTTAAAAGTGTTGCCCCAAGCTCCATTATGATCATCGTTGAGACCTCGCCGAATATTTATTCAAACTTGTAGGCTAAAGTAGAGTAATTTTATTCACAATTAGATTTTGTCAAGATTTTATCTCATAGATCTCATCCTTAACGAAGTTGGCAGTTACTACAGGGCTGCCACGTGGTACCCGCGAAATACCCTAGATTCTAATTTAGCGCAATATAGTAACCACAATTTCTAAATTTATATAAAATTAATGACGCAAAGTAGAAAAAATAGTATATTACACTCATTTTATAAGACGTATTGGCGCACTCGTTCCATTTGGGCACTCCTCGCTATGCTCGTCGTGCCCAAAACAACTCGTGCGCCAATTTGACGTCGTATAAAACTTGTATAATAATATACTATTCTATGTAGTCTTTGCTTTTGTTTTAGTACAATCAAATCAGGCAAAAGATCAGAGATAGCTAGTTATCCACAAAATAATGATTTAAAGTTTTACAAACATTTTTATTAACATTAGTAGTAATCATAACTTACAGTGATCTGTTTAATTTAACATTTTGAACTTTTAACTACCCGGTAATTTAAATCACCGTAATTTAATATTTTGAATTTTTAATTACCCGGTAATTTAAACAGGCGTAATTTACCATTTTTAATTACCCGGTAATTTACCGGCGTAATTTACCAATTTTGAATATTTAATTACCCTGTAATTTATGCCATCGTAATTTACCATTTTTAATTTTTAATTACGTGGTAATTTAATATTTGAAATTAATAATTTTTATTTCAACGGTAATTTACTAAAAATATTAATTACCGTAATTTAACATCACTGCTCATTAGGCAAGGAGTGAACCCTTTTACATTGATTTTAGCTGTATAAACAAAGCATGTGCTTCAAAACTGGGAATCTCGTTAACTGGTTTTGTGACTTGTTATTTCTGCGTATGTAATTGGATACGCTGCAAATTTCTGATGGTATTTAACTTCCTTGCATACTAATGCTATGCTAGTACAACTGTGACCTGCTGTAGTGTAATTAAAAGGAGTACCTACCTACGACCAACGTTGGCAAAGTTTATTATTTATGACGAATCATAGTATATACCTACCGTCATTTACGGACGGTTTAATAGTATCGATTTTAAGTCAAAATTCCAAAGTGTTTTGTTAAATAGTTAGCTATTAACATGCTATTAAACTTGGTATTAGCTAACTGTACCAATGTCAACATGTTGGCGAAGTGTGTTTGCGGAGTCGAATTTTGCTATGCGCGTAGAGTCCGATCACTAATGTTGGCGACACACATCGTATCATGTGGGAGCTCCGCAAATAAAAGTTCTGTGTCATAAATTGCTATTGTTGGTAGTTTGTTAACATTTAGCAATCAAACCGCGGTTATGTAAGAGTATTAATATCTACATTTAATTTTTTTTTTCTAATTTTATTAATACGTTAATAATACGAAAAGGAAGTTCGTGAAAGCATTAACGTACGTACACAAGTCTTTATTTGCAGCTTGTTATTTCAGCCAATCTGCAGTCGATACCTCATAGCGCTTCTCCACTGTTATTTACCGTTCACTCTCAAGTACGCAATTCTTAGAATACAATAACTCAATAACGATATCTTGGAAACAAATCATGGAAATAAATTGTTCTCGGGGAGCGCTCACTGCATACAATTGCAAACACCAGGAACTCAGCGAAGGTCTTCTACTATTTATTAGTTTTATTGGAGATGTTCTTAACTGTAAACTACGCATTATTACCTTCCTTGTGTATCCAGTTCTGCCTTTCTAATGATGGATGAGGCAAGGTTGTATGTTTTGACATCTTAAGTATAATCCTGCACACGATTAATGATTAGATTTTTTTATGCTACAAATTATACATACTGAAAAATATTACTTAATTGCTTTAACATTTCAGTATTCCAAAGGAAAGTACAAAAATTCTGCTTAACAACAGTAAAAAATAACAACTGTGAGTTATTATCAATAATACTTATAAATGTAAATGTTCATCCTGGCCACGTTAAACTGGACGACGGCGACGGCCAATTGGGCGAGTAATATACGAGTACGCATTAAATGACATCGCTTTCTATAATCACAATTACTATGTTGATCTACCACTCTTTTGTTTAAATTAAAATTAAAAAACTATTGTTTATAATAAAGTTTTTTTTTATTGTGAAGGAACAGTAATAAATTTTATTTAAATGTCCATGCAAATAAATGTTAGTTAATAAATATGTTTGTCGGTGAAGATGTGCAACTGTTACTTCATGATCTGTGAATTGGTGAGTTATTTCCACATATATAAGAGAACATGAACGCTGCCGATGCGATGAAGCGGATAAAATGATTTAAAAAAGCAATAATTACGAAAGGAAAAATTTACTGTCTATTGTTTCAATTTATTTGTTGAATGGTTATTATGGTTACCTAAATTTGTTATTTAGAAAGGTTGAACTAGAAAAATCTAGAATTTAGAAAAATTGTATTCAAATTTTGTCACAGCAGGCTAGCTAGCTAACATGTACCTATGTATTATCATATTCTTTTTTTGTAATTACTCTTGTAATAAATATCAGTAGCTGGCATTAATTATAACTGATAAAATGTTTATTTTTTTATGTAACGCGTACTTTTAGATAAGATGATCTTTGATGTCTTTTATTCGGTAAATTTGATAAGCTATATATTATATACTATATTAACTAATAAAACGTATATTACACAATGTAGTTAAGTGTAGGCTGAAAAGAATTATGTCAGTTTAGATCAGCGTTTCTCAACCTTTTTACTCTTGCGGAACCCTTTAAATAAGATTGGAACCTGGCGGAACCCCAACAAAAAGTAATTTTTGCGTACAGAAAAACGTGTAACGTATTTCAAGTAACGTATTTCAAGTAACCAGATACAAGATATGCATAAGCCTGTAAAGAAACGCAGTTCAATGATGAATATTACTAACTAGTGTGAAATTAAAGTATTTTTCCTGTAAAATTTCAAAAATGCCCTGTCAAATTAAGGTGATACTGTGCTAATTTCACAGGAATATGTTTGTGGAATACGTTAATTCTGTAAAAATAATACAGAAATTTAGCTGGTATCCAATAACTAGCGATGTTACAGTTAATTGTTCTATTACAGTTTTTTTAGTAGATTATTACATTCATTTTCTGTAACATTGCAGATATTTCTCTCTAGGTACAAACTTATTTGTTCTTTTTTCAAGTATTACCAAAGGAAGGGAGAAGAAAATACAAATCAAACAATACGAAAACGAAGAATACAAAAAGTACCTTTTACAAGTAATTAAATAAATAAATTCAGTATAAATTTAAAAGAAAATCATTGGTCAAAATACAAAAATTAAGAAACATTATTCTGAGTAAAAAGTTTCATATGGACCTATTGATAACAAGTTTAATATTCCTTAAGAAGTAAGAGCCATTTAAAATACTGTTTTATTAATATTTTAGTATTTTTCAAGGTATTGAAAAAATAAATAAGTCCTTATGAAACATTTTAGTCAGAACAATAATTACGTTCTGAGAAAGAAAGTGTGGGAATAAACACCCAAGTAAAAGATATTTATACACACTAATTGTATCTATAACAGATGATCTCTGTATTTTCTCTTAAGAGTTTGTTAAATAAGAAAAAGCTTGCTCATACAATGTTGAAAATTAGACTGATTCAAGGTAATTTATACCACCTACAACTCTGTTCTTCTCCTAAAGTACACACAGCAAAGTGATCTCTCGAACGAAGAGAGAATTACTTGGCTGAAGTAGTTGGTAGGTTCGTATATACGCGAGAGATTATTGACTTCAACCAAGAAATTTTATTTCTTGGAATAATTACTAGATTTAAGAAAGTGGTTACTCTGGTGAAGTAAGTAAACAGTCTTCAATGAAGTGTATATTTTTATTCCCGGTAAATATTTTTAGCTACTTAATGTAAGAATTTTAAAGATTTGGCACAAATACGTTTTCTATTGCTAATTAACAAGATAGGTATGTTATATTTACTTACTCGTTCAAAACTGTTGCGTGCGTTACATCAAACTATTCCGTGTTGAAACGTTTATTGTACACTATAAATCACAATACACATCCCCAATAAATCACAAGGCACATCCCCTACGGGTATTTCGTTGTTGTTTTGCGTACTAGGTTAGGCTCCTTTGCCTCCTTTACGCGCCGTACTGGGGCGCGCGAGTCTTCACAAAATCACGGTGCGCATATTTATTCCAGAGAAAGGGATTACTTGAAAGAAGTGAGAATCACTTCAGTTAAATAATTGGTGGGTTTTTATTCAGTAAACAATACTTACTTATATTATATATCTTATATTTTCTTGGATCAAGTAACTACGCACTTGGATGGATTTACTATTACTTCGTTTGAGAAATTAACATTTTTGGGACGAAAAATTCAATTACTTCTTTCAATACAATATTGGTTCTTATAAAGAAAGAATTTATTTGTTGACAGCATTTATCTGAGAAATTATTTTACTGATATTGAGTATGTGGCATTTCTTGTATATACCTAACTTTCTACATCCAAGTAAATATGCATTTGAATCTAGTAAATAAATTCAAGAAATTATGTTTTCTCGTTCCAAATAATCACTTTTCTGTGCATTATGAGCAGCAGATTCAAATTATAGGTTTATTTTGTCACACATTTGGAAAGGCAAAAATATTGA
Organism: Aphodius sticticus; assembly: GCA_963966075.1. Lineage (NCBI taxonomy): Eukaryota > Metazoa > Arthropoda > Insecta > Coleoptera > Scarabaeidae > Aphodius > Aphodius sticticus. The sequence goes on from OZ014506.1 coordinate 67,189,629, forward strand.
AAACAAATAACTTTTAGTTAGAGTTTGACCAACAACTCTGCCAGATTGTTGTTTCCTATAGGTTATTTTGTTTTTATGTAACAGATAACTGTAAGTAGTATTATCAATTGAAGTTAATGAATAGTCTAGAATGTTGCCCATTGGATGTAATATCGAAATAACAGTGGTTTATTGGGTTAGAAGGGCTCCAAATCAAAATTATTCATGGATTGACCTTGTTTATTAATCCAATATTTCAAATAATAATCCCATGCTAAAATAATACATAAAAATAACACTGAATAATGTGCCCATCACACGGAACCACAGGGTTCCGCGGAACCCCGGTTGAGAAACGCTGGTTTAGATGGTTCGGTTTAGATATTTTTTATTCAATTATGTGGATATAACTAATAATTCACTACGAAATTACTTATTAATGTAATCGAGAGTTTCAATACTTTACTACACGACATTGTTTAAATTTATCTGGTAGTTGATCTACAGGAGAATGGTAATTACATAAAACTATAACTTTATTCGCATTTGTTGTATCTAACCCAAAAAATTCACATCTTACGTTTTTTTTTCCGTATGAGGTCTAGGACAACCTGACGCACACTGAAGTAATGTTATTAATCCTCAAACAATCAAACCAGTCGCAAAGATTTAGATTGTACTGCGCCACAATTGGAATAATTCTTATACCTGTTCAGCCGTACGCATAAATATGTAAATAAAATCCACTAAAGCTGTAGAAAACTGTACGAGAATGTAGTGAATAATGAGAATTGTAAAACAGGTATTTTTTTACTTTATCATACGCAGTATGTAAAGTATTGTAATCACGCCAAAAAAAATTTTTGAGATTTTAGCGGAAATATGTCTTTTTGGGTCCCCTGAACATTTTTGACCAAGGTACAAAAAAATGTCTGTGTGTGTGTGTGTATGTGTGTGTGTGTGTACCCGTTTTTGTGGAGACGATTCCGGAGAAACTACTAACGGTATCGGGACGAAACTTCATATTTAGAAGTTTTATAACCAAACTTAGAGCTGAAAAGCTTTCTGTTGAAAAGGGTCCAAAGGAACTGGTGGTTTACTCATCGCATTTTTCGAAGATTTTGCAAATGAGCCGCTATTTGTGTATTGTCGTCAAAATAGTTAAATAATAAATTAAAGGAGAGGAAATTTTCCATAATTTATGTAGATGACATTTTTTGGTAGAATTTATAGTTTAGCCGCATGAGCAAATTCTATTTCATCGAGATCGGGCGTACTGCTTTAAAACTAGTAGCCAGGATATGTCAGATTATTTTGATTCTAATGACAGTAGCTAGTGTCAAACGCTAATGTCTTGAAAATGCCTACTGTCAATATAGTTATTATATATGTTAGGTATTGAACACCGTTACACTTTTTACACCCAATAACACGTAAGTGTCATTTGGACGGTGTACCCGGTGTCAACGGAGTACAATATCCGAACGCAGCTTTAATCGAGATATCTGTCTAGTTCTACTAGTTTTATTTTAATGCAGACATAGCCGATCTCGATCAAATAGAATCTCATGCAGCTAAACTTTAATTTTATATATAGTATGATAAAGTCATGTGCCTGGCCACATCAGATTTTTTTAATTTGATCCGTGTTGTTTGCTGACATCTGCGTTTATGATAACTGTGTTGGTGTTTCAATGCTTGGCCATTGTTATACGGTCCCTCCCAGAGACAAGGTGGGATGATACAGTTTAACGAACCGTGTAACTCATAACCTTGATCTTCAGCGATTATCTAGTTGCATCACAGCGCGGCGACCGTCGAAAGTATGGTTGTTACCGCCAGGTACGAAAACCAGTTAAAGTGTTACGTGCGCAGATGTAAATATTGAAAATATTTTTATTATTGCTGTTTTAAAATCACGTGCCTTTTCCAAGAACTCATTTGCGTATATATTAAGTTGAATTGCTGTTAAAAAATAGTGTTGCATGCGCTATAAGCAATTCAGTACGAAGTCTTCTTAGCAAGATCATTTCCTGAGACGTTATGTAAAGCTACGTTTTTCCATTTACCTAGTTATTTAGCAAGCCGTTGATGGTAAATTTTGGCTTCCCTCCTAGTATGAATCATAGACGCAACTGAAGCCACCATTCTTACGACGGACAAATTGAATATCCGGATGTAGGTTACTGAACCGAATTAAATTGGAAGGATTACGTTCAAGTTCAGAAATTGGCTTAAGGAGATTTTATATAATATTCAGATTTTTAGGCTACGCAACATTGTACACAGAAAAGTATGATTTATTGTAGCGTTTTTTTTGCCATTTACTAAGGGGATATTTAAGGGATTTTTAAAACAATAAATGGTTTAAATTTTAATGCGCCTATTAGTAAAAGCCATTTATTTTATTTATTCTAAACCAGACGTGATAGAAACAAACGGTTTGCTTTGCGGTTATCAGTGGCCATAGACCAATAGAAACAAGTAAGAAAATAAACAAAGCTTGAAATGTGTTGCATAGTGTAATTTGATACAAACATAGTTTGCGCTTTTGTTAACACGTACAAACATACGTAATGCCAGCTAAACAAAATCAGTTATAATTCTAATTTAATAATTGTGCTCTATACGAGAACTAATACACACAAGCTATCCCATAATATTATTGAATTCTATGAATTGGGTTAGTTATTGAGTTCGTGGCATTCTCGACTGGTCGCTAGGTGTTCATAGAGGCTCTGAAATTGAATTATTTCAATCGTGATCTAACCAAGCACGTAACCCTCTCAGCAATATCCATTTCGGGATTACATTAATGTAATTGTGGGTTGAACGTAAGCTCATTCACAATGCATTTAATCCATAAATCTCTCAGTGTAAACTTATGTAACCGCGAGACCTTCCCGGAATGATAATTGCCACTTCGAAACGGGTATTTCTAGAACTGGAAACCAACAAAGAATATTTTTATTTTCGTAGAAATGGTGGCGCATCTTATTTCAATTGATTAGTTGCATAATAGACAAGATGAAACTAGTCAACCTTGAATGTATGATTTGAAATAATAATAATAACAAGAATTTAGAGTGCGGATCGAACTGTTGCTGATACTATCGTGTTTGGGCTCAACGATGCTGCAACGCAGAAACTGTATTTGTGACTTCAAAGCTGCCTTAAAGCTCAAACTTCACCACACCAACATGGTAACATATATAAACTGATAAGAACTGAATAGGGCAGACATTTGCGTGTTTGTTTTTCATTTGTGTGAAAACGAAAAGAGAATATTAACTGCGGCAACAATTAAAAGTGATATCGCGTGTTCCAGATATTCCAATATCCACATCGCCGGTATCGGCTTACTGTTCCTTATACTTTCAGTGGGTAAATCTAATGACCCACTAAGAAAAGCAACCTTATCGCGTCGTTTTCTGTTTCGAACAATTGCGCTGCAGACACAATGTTACGGTTAATGAGAAGTAACAGGAAAAACGTTAAACAAGAGCAGAGGACAATGAGCGCACAGCCATAAAACGTGTGTGCCGCGTTATACATGATGCCTGACCTACAAAATGTCGAACAAAACATTCATCACTGTTGCAATGCTTACGGATAATCTTTAAAAGCAACTGAAATTAAATCTGGTTGTAATTTTTACATGTTCATACGTGATATATGGCATAAAGGCAAAAAAATGTATTAATGAGTTGTAAGATTGTCGACTGTATTTATGTATGTATGTTACTTACGAGAATAAATTTTGTTGTTGTATTACATATTTACAAGGCAATATATCGTCCACATATTATATCTTATCTCCGAAAGCTAATTGTTATATCTCTGGAATAACGTTACATTTATTTATTTGGTAAATATTGCCTAATGTTATTTCAATGTACTACACAGATAGAAAAGATTTGTTTGTTTTTAAGAAACAAAAATAACAACAATACGTTGAATTTATTGTTTTGGATCCAAAAATATTTCTTTGGTACAAAAACGGCATTGAGTACTTTAGCTTATTTGCTTGCTTGTAGAGATTAATTAATTTGGAATATTTATTTAAGTAAAATAAATATATTTGATATAAATCAGAATTTTCCTTTAAAGTAATTTGTGTTTTTATATAAAAAAAAATGTCATCCAATATTTAATGATTAATTATTTGTATACAAGAGATGTCATTCTTTAAAGTTTAAAGCAATATTTTTGCTTTGGTTTAAAAATACCTTTACTTTCGTCAAAGAAATCAAATTTTGACTCAAATAACTGAATTTTTAGTGTGAATACCTCATCCACCTGAATTGTTTGATGGCGCTGAATATACAGGGTGTCCCACTTTTTCTCCGCATTTTTTATTGAAAGCAAATGTCATTCTGAGTAAATTTTTTATATGAACTTATTTGCTTTTTCAATTCTTTAAGAAGTTACAGCTGTTTGAAATATAAATTAAACATGGAAAAATAAAAGTTAAAACACATGTCAAGCAATGCGAGCGCGAACAAATAACATAATCCATTAATCGACATTACATCAGTAAAAATAAATAAATTTAAGTAAAAATAATAAATATAAGTTGAATAATTAAATGAATGAAATAAAATCCATAGGAAAGTTTTTACCTTTTTTTCAAGAAAGTAATTGATCTTTCCGTATAATAAGATTCATGTGGACTTATTGGTTTTCTTAGTTCCTTAAGAACTTTGAGCCGTGTAAATATGCCTAGATTGTAGACTTCCGCGGTCTGAGTCTATGATATATTGATTTCCGGGTGGAAACCGCGTTGAGGACTTTGAAGCAGTCAACGTTTCGCGCTCTGTTGCAAGAGGCATCTTCAGGACTAAGTTATCAAACCAAGTGCTAAGAAGATGGCATCTTTTTTAGTACTGGAAATCAATATATCGTGTAAGTATGCTTTTGTTAACATTTCAAACGGTTGTAATTTTTTAATGAATTGAAAAATCTATTAAGTCCGTATGAAACTTTTTACTCAGGATGACATTTACTATCTAGAAAAGGTTTTGCGGAAAAAAAGTAAAAACGTGGCAAACTCTGCTGCTAAGCGCTTAGTTAATATTGTGAGAATCGGTGTTTGGCGAATTGTTTACACATTAATTTTTATTCTTCTCATTCCCTTCATGTAAACTTTTCTTTTGGGCAATTTGCAGACAACTGTCAGTGGTAACAACAATTCTATGACGGGTGGGCAAAAGAGTATAAAAGCATACGTTTTTAAAAGTGACTTATACTCGTTTGCCCACGCATCATAGAATTAAGTAACTAAAAATATCCTACTTTAATTTAGCATATAGTTCAAGCAACAATATTGTGTTACAATTGATGACACTAGATGCAAAACACCACAACTCGAATGGACAGCTGTTTTGCTTCTAGTGTCTTCAATTTAATTACATAATTTATTTATAGCGAGAGATTTTCTTATTTGTACCCACACCCCCTAATTTAAAAACAATATAACAGGAGTACTGCGTTTTTAACGAATGGGGTAGTAAATTATGAGTTCCATCACAAGAGTGAAGAAAATGGGTAAAATGACCGACAAGTATAAAAACAGCAAAAATGATGAAAATATAATAAGGACAAAATGGATAAATAGGACGAAAACAGTAAAAATACGAAACATTCCAAACGGACGTAAAGGGCAAAAGGAACATGGAGGATAAAAAAGATGAAAATGTACGGAACAATACCGGGATAAAAATGCACATAATGAGTATGAACAAACCGAATCACGTCATTGTCGTCGTCCGTTTTGTTCTTTTATAATTTTTACATTATCATACGTAGTATCACAAAGCATTGTAATCGCAAAAGCCACCTCCGGAACGTTGCCAGACTTGCGATTATCTTATTGTTACGCACAGATTCTGAACGTTCTAGCCTGATTATAAGTAATGTGCTAGCTCTTGGACTAATAGAGCCTGAATTTCGTTAGTACCTACATAATCGCCACACACCAATTCTATTCACTGGGATTTCAGTGTTGGGCGTTAGTGACGTTTGTCGTGACTAACTTCTCTTTTGTGAAAGTTTGTTTGGACGAACAGAACCGTACAAAAATGTGTCATTTGTCCGGTGCATTTTATGTAACATACATAGGTGTATGTTAATCGCTCCTATTCGTGCATGAATATGCATGAAAATACAATATTAAAAATGTTGTTATTAAGTGTGAAAAATTGCAAGTTAATTGGGATTTGAGAATGTACTTAATAAATTAAAGTAAAAGAAAAGCTAACTCCTTCAAACATGGCATTTAGAAGCCAACCAATCTGGCTGGCTTTAAGTATGCGAACCCCGAAATAATTTCATAACGGATAAAAAATACTAATAGGTTCCACAGAATCCAAAAATGCATGTTCCAACATTACAGGAAATAGTTGTAATTAGTGAAAAACTAACAATAATTGGAGTGGCATCGTCAAAATTACGCGCAGTTTGAATGTGACTCATCCAATGATAACTAAAAACTAAAATTACCGGCTTGTAGAGGTGCAAATTCTCTACAAACTTGAGGCGGATCATAAACTCTATAGTTTATAGTTTTTGTGGAATAAATTATGAAAGTTATTTCAACGATAATAACGTCAAAGGATCAGCATGGTTAACTTTTTTGAACACCCTGAATTAAAATGTTCTTTTTTACATTTTTGTCCTTGGGCAGTCCTTGACTGTATGCCACAAATATCATGGAATTGTATCCAGTAATTTCTAAAGTATAATTTCGCCTTCAAAACTGCTACTGACATAATCACCGAATCCAATGAGTCAGGCACAAACATAGTGATTAATTATCACTGACAGTAGGCAATCCATCCTTACTCTAGAAAGGTGTCGTTTCACCTCAGGGCTAGCATTGGAATGCCACAAATCCCTAGTAAAGCCAGCTAGGAATAACATAATCACCCTCACCTGGATCAAAGGGCACTCCAAGAACAAAGGTAATCAACATGCCGACTTGCACGCAGAGCGTCAGGGCATGCAGCCATCGCACCTGAACCTTTCATCCTGCCTTCCAACACCGCCCTACTAAACATGGTGAGGGACATTACCCATAGCGAATTCCTTCACTGGTGGGACAACACACCAGGCTGTTTGCTGGCCAAGTAGACGATCAAGTATCCCTCCATTAAAGATGCCAGGAAATACACGCAGCTAACTAGAAGCAAACTTCGTCTTATTACGGGGCTCCTGCATCTGCATCTGCATCTGTCAGTATCTCCCACCTGCCGTGCTTGCCAGCAGGACGATGAGACGGTAAGACACATCCTGTGCGAATGCCCCGCCCTAGAAGACCAGAGGGTAAGTGATCTTGGTGAACCCTGGCCAACCATGGACAGAATCCGGAACGCTCCTCTACCATGTCTCGTTGCCTTTGTCCAGGGTCTGGACTGGCTTACGAGACCAGGGTGCGCAGTGGAGGTCTGCACAAAGGGCCTACTCAGGCCTAGGTGCTATGGGTCCTGTGCCCAGCATCCTTCCCCCTACATACATACATTCTAAAGTATAAGTATAATTATTAATTAATTTTTATAATTATTCGTAATTTTAGTCATTGGGCTAGCACTACTGATGATCTGCGCCGAGTAAATAAATATAATAGTTTATATAGTAATCAAAATAACATAGCTAACTGCTTTGAACACCTGTATACAAAGGATATTTTTAAGAAATAACGTTTTTATCACATTTCCCTTGCCCGGTAGGGAATTCTTAATAATACCCTGTCCATGTGATTATTTAAGTGTTTCTAATCACATTGACCAAATGCTGCCGTTATTATTAATAACGGCCGGTAATTATTAATACAAACCACATTAATCACAGTAACCGTAACATATACATATATGACGTATAATGTAATATAGGTTGGTGACATCTAAAACAAATGCAACACATGTGTTCACGTTTATGCGGCGCAGAAAACACATTGGAAAAATTATATTTACAGATCAAGAAGCCTATAAATAAATCTGTGCAAAACTGTCCATGAGCTTGCAAATATTTTCAATCTACGAGCGTTCCATTATGTTCAATATATATTCATGAGCGTTCAAGTAAAATTGCTGTCGACATTGTATTCAGAACAGCAACAAATTATCGTTTTTTAACATACTGTGTCGGTAACGTGTTATTACAATTGGCTTACCTGGGCAAATAAACAGCATGTTCGCAATTAAGAAAGACCTTAACGTATTGTTTAAAGTTTGTAAAGCATTTGCATGACATGACAATGGTCATAAATAAATAATTAAACACTGCAATCGATTTTACTGCTAGCAATTTCAGCTGGAAAATTACATTGACGTTATTAAATTACCACTGCCCAAAATAGTTTTTGGAACTCTTTAATAAATGTGCATTATTTTTTAAATTAAACACAGATGCAAATATTAACTACGATAATAATAACGTTATCTTGAATTAAGCCTGTTTCAGGTTTTCTCTAAATTTGTTATCTGTTTTTTTATGATTATTATTTTGTATAAGATAATTTTGGCATTGAAAGTAATTTTTGTCTATTCTCTTCTAAGAAGACGGGTGTTAATAATTCTACGGTGTTCCTGTCCTAGCTGATTTCAATGGAGAGCCACTAATAACTTGGCAAATTATGTATGTGGCAAATGACATATTGTCTGGAGGTACCTAATTACAGAACGAAAAATCCTCGACGCATAAGTATGAATGGAACAAGTATCATTGTTTTCTGGTATGGGGCGACTTAGGTCTGCAATTAATACAGCCTACTACGATAAAACATCAAACTGTTTCATCTATACCCAACTCTGCATAAAATGTTACGACCATTATCAACAGTTTATCGACAAACAAAAGTTTTACAAATTTCTGTTTCGGCATTAGTGAGATTATTTGCATCAATAGAAAATGTTAAAGCGGTTTTAAGTACTTCCTTAGTTTGCTTAAAATAACCGATCAACAATCGAGCAACATGAAGTGGGTCACAACCTGAATAGACGTTATTATCTGTTGGTCTGTTGTTATTTTTGTGTTTTTGCGGAAATATTGAGTGCATGTTATAGAACAAATAAAAGGAAATGCCAGGAAATAATTGGAAACTTTCACAATGGAGAAATATCTCAATTACGCTGTGTTTATAGTATAAACTTTATGCTTTTACTGAGAACGCTGCGCTGTATTAGTTGTGTACGGTAATAACCTACAAAAATGCATTCGTTTTACATCAATTTGAATATTTATGAGTATTTGAAATACCTATAATACAGGGTGTTTCAGAAATAACGGCTAACCTTGAAGGAGCATATGCACCAGGACGTAATAATAATAATAATACAGTGTCAAATAACGTATGGTCTAACTTAACGAATTCGTGAGAAAATTAATAAAGAAACACTCCGCTTTTTCTCCCTCAGAGCGAATATGACCTACATTCGCCAGGTTCGTACGCATGTTACGTATTGTAGTGATCAGCTGACGAAACCTTAATCTGCATCCCCAATTCGGAATATATGGAGTTTGTACACAGGGTGTTAGTCTAACGGTAAACTAATTCTAGATAGTTAATGACAACCGATGTCTCGTCATGTTAGTAGGTAACAACTTTCAGGTCCTATTTAATTTTTCAGGGACGTTGAATAAAAATGTTCTCTACAGTGTGAAAGCTGTAACTAACTATACTATATATTGGCGAATTTCATTACTCGAGAAAGTTATTTTTTTATAAAGATTTTGTGGATGTCTTAAAAACGCTACCCCCATAGCCAGAATATTGATTTAACATACAGGCTGGTTGCAAAACAATATTCGACATCGTTAATTAGTAGATTGATTTAATAGGGTGAAAGTCGTGTTGAATTAAAGGAGCTGTAATTTATTAAGCCTTTATTTTAATCTAATATTTCGCTAATAATTTTTACCATCTTCACAAGACAAAAAGTGGCTGTTATACGTAGGTGGTAATGAAGTAATCGACATCGGTGTTAAGTCTTATTTACGTTAATTTGGTTAAGCGAAAACGAAAATATCATGCACCATGCTTCGCACGGCTATTATAACAAAAAAAAATAAAAATTGGTTATAATAGCCTAGCGAAGCATCTCGAGACACCCTGTATGTTCTTAATTTTAGTACGCCCCTGGAGTAGGGGGTTACATTTAACCTTGATTTTAAAAATTAGTTTTTATAAACAATTCTACTTGATTAATCAAAATTCCACCCATCCCCAATATGTTTCTGGATGGGCTTGTTTATGTTGGAATCCTGGCGTTCACTCCATGAAAAACTTGCCTATCCATTTCCACTAGCATCAGTAGATCAATTAGTCAGAGATCCCGACTAGAAATTGGGAGGTTGCTTATTCAAATCCAAGTCGAGGTTATTTTTCCATAAAATTATCATCACGAGGATTAATTATCATTTACTATTTTTTTCTAATATAGTTTTTGTCTTGGGGGATAATACAGTATCCAGTACCTATTCAATTTGAATAAGTATTATTAAAGCCCAGATCCAAACTGATTTGATTAATTAATAAACTTTAACACGAGTATTGGCTTGGTTTAAGCTGGGGGATGTGATCACTCAACACTCGTAATATATATTCGCTTCCATAATTAGTTTATAGTTTCATGTAAGCGCTAGTGTCGGAATTCAATTAGCGGCGCTTCAATTTCTTGTGAAAATTATACCGTTGAGCTTTGACGTAGCAACGTGTTATGGACTACAGAGGGATGTAGCAAATTGCAAACGTAATTGCTTAAGAGATTGCCTGAATCAGACACGACAAAAAATAGATTCTAAAGGCATAAATGTGTTTGTTACCCGTCTGTTTTTTTTTCAATAACTTTGGCTGTGAGTCATTGCACACTTGCAATGTATGTAATATAGCTTTTTTTGTCCCAAATGTTTATTTTGAAATCTAGGTTTCATTAAAATTCAAATTGTTAAATGTGTGTGGTTGCTCCCACGGTGAAATTTCATATCCGATAATACAGGGTAGAGTTAAATTAAAGAATAATAAGATTTTTTATTATTTTGGAAAACAATTAAAAGCAAAGTGTGTTCGTCTAAGTTTTGGCATTTATAACTGAAAATGTTTAACGACATACATATTGTCAAAGTAATTTTTTTTTGGCATTTTTGTTTATTTGTCCAGAAGCGCTGCTTATTTCCTTACTACCAATATGGGTGTAATATGTTTAATCAGTCAGCTGATTGTTGTGCCAAGTAAATTTACAGTATTATATTAGTATTAGTGATAGCCTAAGATTTTGTGATATTCCTCAGTTTATAGGCGTCGGTTCCCTATCGCAGAATGATTAAATGAATGTAAATGTCGTTTATTTGAAGAGACATACATGGATCGCAATGGCCAAAAAAGTGATGTTTTATGCTTTTCTTTGCGCTGAATACGAATTTGGACTATACTTCCACGTTAAAAAAAACGTTCAAAAACGCGACTGAACGGAATGCCGTAGCTATTCATACGAAATATGAGTATGTATTCACTAAGAATATATTTAGAAGTACTTGCTCACAATGAGCATCTGCTCCACACTTTTAATCTTATGACTTCGTGTATTTACAACTTAATTTGCACAAAGTGTGTGTTAATGTTTGTTCATACCACCCAATATGTGCTCAAAAGGGTTACCGTCATGTTGGTAACTCAGGTTGTTTTGGTATCACCGCTTGACTGTTCCTACATGCTGAGTAACTCCCTGTCGTTATGGTCGATGTTGGATGTCGCCCAGTAGGCGTTTTCTTTATATCACCTTGACCTTATATGCGTGTATATAATATAATCTCTAATGTTATGCATACAGTTTTCTGATTGAATTATGCATTGATAGTAGCTGGACATTCGCGTTTGTGTACCGCCAAGTGGAACGCAGCAGCAGTTTACACAACAATCAATACAAAGTGTCGAACTTTTCAATTTCGGAAACATATAACGCGGCGTTTTAATGCATTGAATAGCGTTCCGGAAAATTCCCGCATACGCCATTTGCACCATATATCTGGTCTCGTAATGCTTTGTTCCGGTGCAACGGTAATTGAATTACCGCATGGTGTTATTCAAGTATACAGCGAAATCATCGCATTGCATATTATTGCTCTTTATGTCATCATCATCTGTGCAAATTCCGATATTCCTAAGAAAAGCTGATACGATTCAATCAGTATACACACGAGAGATGCTTCCTGCTAGATCCTTAGTTATTTAAAAACGATTTAACTATTCACTTCACAAACAATATTTACGATTATTAGTATTAAGATTCAAATTTGATATACGAATAGACACGCCTTATCCTTAGTTATTTAAAAACGATTTAACTATTCACTTCACAAACAATATTTACGATTATTAGTATTAAGATTCAAATTTGATATACGAATAGACACGCCTTATGATTTGTTCAATGCAGAATATTATGGATAGGGGAAAAGGGGACAACTCTTTCTTTCGCCGAGGAAATTTCACGTAGAGTCGAATGACACGACGCGATGGTATCGTTGCAGAAAACGGCCGTTTCGCAAGGAAACGCAAACGGTGCTCCCTGGTCGTATAGAAAGTCGTGATAGGTTAGATCAATTTCTTGTTTGCGGGACTGGCTGTTGACCGCGGACGTGGTATGGGTATCTCAGTGCCAAGCCGTACCACAGCACGGCACAAAAGATTGTAACGTAACACCGTTATTTTGAGCCCGACAAAACCTACCTAGCCGTGATTAAGTGCCTTTGACGAGAGGATTAATACAATCTTGCCTATACTTACGCCGGGACCAAAGGTTATTCTTATATCAGCAAATGAATGACAACAACTACGATTTCCAACAACGCGAAATACGCCATGTGTTTCCAATGTATATATATATATCATAGAAGTAGTCGCATTAGCTGTCGGCTCCTTTAATGTCGGCGTCCCAACTTTTCAGAAATGTGGAAGGGATGAGGCCCAAGTTCGTTAATGGATACTAGATGGCGCATGCAAAATGGACCTGCTATTAAATAAGAATTGATTAAGAATAATTTGATTTTTCATTCAATTATGATATAAATTCCTCTAATATTGTGAATGACGATGTAATACGGGTTTAAATATTCGCTCTCGATAATTCAGTGTCGCCCTTATGGTATATGGTTCGTTAAAATGATACTGGATGGCGCCACTACCAGAACGCCAGCACAGTTCAGATATGAAATAAATACCTTAAAGATTGTGAAATTCGATGTAATACCGTTTTAAAGATTCCCTCCCGATAATTGAGTGTGAAATTCACTAATATTATGTTTGAGCACAAAACATGCAAGCAGAAATAAACTAGTGCCACCTTACGGGAAAATGGTAAACCTGGGCCTCGGGCCAGGCATGCGCCCTCAAAATCTTGACCAAATATATGCCGTTACGATTTTACTTTATAGTAATTATACGTTGGTGTTTCTTGCTTCTACGTATTACAGTGAGCCCCAAAAAAGGCCCGCGGGTCAGATCCGGCCGTCAAGCGATACTGTCTGTACTACAATATATGACATAGTTTTAAAAACATCAATTGATTCAATGTCTATTAGTTTAAATCAGTGCAAGATTTACGTATAAGATAGACAAGCTATTGCTAAGGGCCCCCAGTTTCTTGGGCCCCCCAAAAAAATTGTTCGATTGATGTGCTTATACACTGTGGGCCAACAATTTTTTTTTTAATAACTCGTATTTCCAATAATATTTATTCAATTCAAATATTTCTTTTAAAAACGAATTGCTTGTAGTGTGAAGATTGAAACCATACCATATTCGCAATAACAGAACGTTTCAATCCAAAGTTATGTTGGTTTATCTTTGGCTATGCAATTTCTGATAATATCGGGTCAATTTAATGTGAAATGAAAGGGTCTATTAAAATCAATGGGTAATGACATTTGTCTTGTTTTGGTCAAAAAGGACAATAGAGATTTTGTAGCATCGTATACAGGGTGATTTTTTCTTATACACGGTGAAATTTTTAAACAATGTTTTTTTATTGTTTTTAGTAAAAACCAGTGGAATTGGACGTTTGTAACAAAAACATTGCAACGGCACGAGAAATCTGACTGTGGACTTGAGTTATCTTTAAACATCGTGGAGAAACCATTGTTATGGGCGACATGTTTGATTTTATTATGTTAGGTGGTCTCTTGTAAGTTTGAATTTTGATGTGTCACACTTGTTGTTTAGCTGTAAAGTTTAGACCTATGTTACTTCTTCAGTTCTTCAGTAATTGTTCTTTTGTTTCTTTTTGCAACGATTGAATCCGAGCTGGAATCAACGTTTTTTGAGTATGCCTTATCACTTCAAACCAAGTCTTCTTTCTTATGGCATGTTTAAATGAAGAGCACTTCCAACATCAGCCTGAACCCAGGCTGAATACATTGTGTTGCTCCTTTTTTCGATATTTTTCATTGAAGATGTATTTTTTACGTGAAAATCGAACAGCTAACTCCTGACCGTCAGACAACTGAAATCAAACTGCCATAATTTTAGTTCAAGAAAAACCGCACTGCAAAAACAAAAACATGAAAATTTGCAAAAAGTCTACAGGCCCAATAATTGTAGCACAATAGTACAATATGGAAAACCGGTAAGAAAAATCCATAAAAAAATTCAAAATCGATCATGGCGCTCATAAGAAATCTAAACGTTGGCCAATGGCCATAGTTTCTCCACCATCTTTAAAGATCTCATGGTCAATTGGATTTTTCGTGCCTATGCAATGTTATCGTTCTTAGTCTACGCAAACGTCCAATTGAACTGCTTTTTTGAGTAAAAACAACAAAAACCTTGTTTCAAAATTTCACCCTGTATACTTTAAAAAATAAAAAAAAAAATAAAGCAACATTACATTGGATTTAAACATTCATTTATCGTAAATATGGTATGTTTTTAATCTTTACAATATATGCAATTAGTTTTTCAAAGAAATGTTTGAATTTACTCAACATATTTGGAAATATGAGTAATTGAATATTTGTACCGTTTTTTTTTGGCCCACAGTGTATATACTGCAGTATTATTTGTCCCAATGCCGCACGTCCGGGACGTCCCATACTCTTCACCCATCTTTTAGGGCGTCTTTTCGCAGAACAAAGCGCTATTGTGCCTAGGGTTAGCAATGCCAATAACCGGTTGACCGGTATTACCAGTAATTATGACTACCGAAATCACTGATAAATTGCGCCAGCAAATGCCGGTAATTTTGGTAATTTTTAAAACTATTTCATAATTATTTTATAATAGAAGTGGAACGTGTACAGTATATAATTTCTTTTGTAGTTCGAGTGAACCAGCAGACGATATATTAGTTCTGACCTTTTATTATTAGCAGTGTGTTTCTTTGATAATTTGATTGTTGACATTATTTTGGATTTTTTTTTTATTTCTGTACTGGAGTTACATTACAGGTAATAGTCCAAGAGCCAGCAACGGATTTCGTTACATGCCATAGAGAATAGGGCAAGAACTTTCAGAATCTGTCCCTTGTGCACTGTTACAGTAAAATAATCGGCTTGGGTTTGATTGATTGTTCTTAAATACATCCCCACAAAGTAATCTTTTTGATGCCAGACCAAAATTGCGGCGAACTCACTCAGGGGGGAGTTTTTGTGGGTCTGGCGGGTGTTTTCACCGGATTTTCAGTCTGGCATCGGGACGATTACTTTGTGGAGATGAATTTAAGGCGAATCAGTCAAACCCAACTTGATTATTATACTGTAAATAGTGCAATTTTGTGCCCCACTTCGGCCTCTAATTGCATCCACTTTCCACCCACCCACCGCTGTGGCGAAATTTTTCTTCACTTAACACTCTCTCAACTTTGATATGCAAAAGCTACAGACCGATTATAATAATTTTTATTTTTATATTTTATTTTATTTATATTTTTATTTCACCCTTTATAAATCTATGGGCGCAAAAGCCACCACCGGAACATTGACAGACTTGCGATTATGTTATTGTTACGGTACAAGGGACAGATTCTGAAAGTTCTCGCCTTATTTGCTAGAGCACTTGGACTATAAGTGCATTTTACACAAGTATGCACATGACCTAACTATCGCAAGAATATTTTCTACCACATGTATTATTTTTTTACAATATTTTGGTAAAAGAAATCCTTGTTGGTTAGTTGTGCATAATTAACATGGTTAGTACAGGTGTTGCATGCAATAATTTTTCTGCGATAGTATTTTAATTGAAAAATCTATAGAAAATAGAGAACCTATTGTGTATATTTTCAAGTCAAAATAACGGTAGAACACATTATAACAATTTTTTGTAAATAAACATTGGTAAAACGTATTGATATTAATGACATATTGCCCTAAATAGGTTTAAGTGATAAAACATTAGATACATAATTTACATTTATAGATAGGTCGATCTTATCCGGACACCTGTGGCTGTAATTATAGCATATATTTTTAACGTTGTTATTAAATATATATTTGAAAGACCTGCACATTTAGTTAACCCTCTAGGTATCAGAAAATCATATTTTACATTGACAGAATATCTGGACTTATAAAAGGCTTCATATCTCAGATAGCTTTAGGGCCTTATCAAATCTAAATCAGACCGTGTTTTTTTTTAGTCTGTATTTGCCATTATTTTCAGATCGATTAAAATATATGAACATTTCCTCTAACCACCAACATATAGAAATACGGCCTTCGATTACCCTACATTTAAACGTTCTCTAGATATGTTGTACCACACTGACGGTGTGGTAGGTCACGGATGTTTTTTCTAACACTGAAGTAAAAGTAACATATAGTACACATCAAAAGGAACAACAAAATATGCATGATGTCCGAAAAGTGATAAATATGCATTTCTGAAATGGTTTTTGTGTATAAGGTTGCTAAGATTACAGAGACGATGAGATAATATTGTGAACACAGAATAAGTAACTTCTTGATATGAATGAAAAAGTGTAACAAAAATCAATCGGCAATAACTTTTTTATTTAACTGAAGTACCGGTTTAACAATTTGTATTTTCTTATGTGGCCTGCTCAGAAAAAGCTTGGGCACCACTGTTCTGTCATAGATATGATATAGGTTGATAAGTTTATATATTACTGTTGCTTAAAGTTTGTAAGGTAAGTACGATAAATAAGTAATTGGAGATGAACGTTGCTGATTACAAGTACCTATCTATAGCAGAATTACAAATGAATATTTTCTAGTGTATATTATCTTCGGGCTGTAGCAGACCAACCCGTGCAGGCTTTTTTTTTTGTTACATGATGTCATAAAAGTTTAGAAACAAAACTAGTGTAAAATGAGAACCAAAGAACTTAAACTTTTAAACTACACTTTAAAATTTGCGAATTGAAACACCTGGGGTGCCTAAATGCCTAGTCAGGTCAACAAAAAACCCATAATTTTAACTTGATCAGGCGGTTATCTTTTGCCTTCTATAAAATTTTCAATTTTTCAATTCATGGTAGGTAGAACAAATTTGATAAGTGATCTTAAAAAATCTTTTGTTAAAATATCGGTTATATTCAGGTTATTCGCACGTAAATCGCATCCACTGGCCGTCCATGCTCGTCATGACTTAAATATATTATTTTTCCCAGCTGCCTCGGACGCTTCGTTTGAAGCGCTTTGAATTTTGGTGGACCTATTCATAAAATCAGTAATGAATTTTGCGATGCGCAAAATAATGTTAATATTTAATATAGAAAATATTAGCGTTCACCGACAATTGTCCAATTCGGTAAATGTACATTATTGCAATTCCCGTTTATATAGGCAATGCCGATCAATTGTATTGCGCACGATCTCTATCGCTATTACAATTGCAAATTGTCGGGCTATAAAGTTATATTGCACCGTGCGTTGGTTGGATTGGAGCAGTGGTGATAATTGGAATTAGAATTAGAATGGTCCCGTTTATTGGTGCAGGGCGAGCGAAACAACCAACAACGTAAGAAAACTTGGAAAGAATTTCTAGTATGTTACTTACCATTCTTACCAACTAGGCAAGGACAACTCGCAGTTTACGAGTATCTCGTCCAGTGTTACTGATCTGTAAGATTTGTGTGCAGTGTGCACTTTGCCAAATACGGGCATCTTGAATGTGCTGCTGGGTGTGACAACCTTGGATCCACTGGCACAGTTTTGCGCGTTTTATTGTTAGTTTTCGATCAGATTATAATATGTAGATGTAGATGTAACGAATCCAATATATTGCCAAATGAATGGTTTACCTATTGCTATCTTGGCAAAAAGTAGCAACCGAATGTTAGCTTTTCTGGTCTATAAATGCTTGCTGGAATGATGGCAATTGTAAGTGGTTGTGTCCTACAGGCTACAATTCAATGGCAGAAAATTAATCGCAAATTAGACAACCCAATGTGCAGATTGATAAGGTGAAAAGTTAAATTACCTAGATGCGAATAGCATGCCATTTTTATAATAAACTTTGCATTGAAACCAAATTTTATCCAGTCTGATGATGAGCCTTCAAAAACCCAATAGGCTTGACATAAAAATGTTCTTTATTTAACGTCTCTGAAAAGCAGGTTCTCATTAGTGAAGTTAATTAAGATTCGGATAAAACATCAGGATTTTAAAAGAACTATGATTTTAAAAGAACTTATGATACGTCGCACAACCTACATTTCCAATTACAGGTGTGAAATAAAACAAACTGGTTTTATTGTTATTTAACTCTAGTGTTAAATATACTACTGAACATTTTAGTTTACAATAAAAGATGTTTGGTTTATTTTACACCTACAATTAAAGTACGGTAGACAAACAAATCGAGAACTTCATCAAAGTAACAGTGGTTCGGCGAGTCACAGAACTGGCTCGCGGTTCGCGATGGCTCGCCTTAAGGTGAACGGGAACTAGTCACACGACGCCTGGTTCGTAGTTCGTTTAGATGCAGTTGGCTCGGCGAAAAATAACGGATGACCGTTAAATAACTGGAGTCAGTCGAAAATTCGAGTAGTAAACTCTAAGTTTAAAAAACTCTCCTGAACAAACTAAAATAGATCGAGGGCTGTATTTCTCAGAATTAATTACCCAATGTATGTGTGACCAAAACGTCTATAAGAATAATTTTTCACACGGCTACTTTTCTCGTAATCAAACATGAAGCAAAATTTTACCACCAAATAACAACGTAAACTCGTAAGTTTAAAAAATCCTCCTGAACAAACTAAAATAGATCGAGGGCTGTACTTCTCAGAATTAATTACCCAATGTATGTGACCAAAGCATGTATAATAATCATGTTTATCACGGCTACTTTTGTCGTAATCAAACATAAAGCAAAATTTTTCACCTAAAAATAACGAAACGTCTAAGTTTCAAAAATCCTCCTGAACAAATCGGTAGTAAGAACGTGATCTTAGAATATAATATTTTTTTAATGTAAGATTCACCGTTACCGAAGTTGTTTTTGCTCTATTGGTATATATGATAAATGGGAAGCAAATTCTGGCAAAATCATAAATTTGGTTGTGACATATTCTTCATGTGTAAGTACTTACATACGTTGATTAAAGTTGTACTTTTAAACGGTCCGCGGTTTGGCGAGCCTACTTTATTTTGCACGAACCACTACGAACCTTGCACGAGCCTCCTTGGCTCGCCTTGGCTCGCCTCCTTTGAATCTCGCAAATTTACCGAGCCACGAACTACGAACAGCGAGCCATAGCGAACTAGAACTACCTATGTCAGACGGTGCGTGGTTCGCGGTTCGCGGTGCGTGGCTCGCCGGATCACGGTTTGTGAAACCCCGCTTTAAGGGTCTTGTGGTTTTACTGACATGGTTCGTAAAAATCAGGATGCTCGGTGATCAACAATGGCACACTTCATATGACATGCATGTTAGAACTTTTTTTGTTTATTTTGAGGGGTTTTACTACCCTTAAATTTTTGTACAACTTTATCAACAGCTTCAAGATGGGGACGCTATACGGATCTATTTCGTAGCGAGAAAATGGCCCCGGGAGGCGGGGCTAACATGACACTAAACAACGCACAGAGTTTGGCCGCCTGTCACGACTGGATTAATTCTGAAATTGACCAGAAATTCAAAGAAATGTTTCATGTATTATATTGTAATGTATCGAGTGGGTACATTATAAAAAAACGCTATATGAACACTATTAAAAGTTTATTTGATCTAATTTTTTACAAAATACGTAAAAACAAAAGATGTTCGTGCGTGCGGCCAGTACATGCGTGTACGTTAGTGCGATATTACATACCGATGAAATGTTACGTCGGTCCTTGATGTTGTCTAATTTTCTGCTGTTCCAGCTGTTAACAGCGCAACTGGCCAATATTTTTTATATAACACTTGCCATAACATCACATACAAATTCACTTTGATCACTTTAAACAGGCGAAATAAGTAAAATAACGAAACACCAACGTTGCGAATCTCACTTTGACATTAGGCACCCTTGGGTAACCTGTGGCGCGCCGTGGGGGATGTGGTGACATTTCCGAGTGCTTATGTCCACCCCTCCTTCCTCCGAGCAAATCGTTTGCCATGCATTTAAGTTGCCAACGGAATTAAGGTGGAACTTACCAAGCGATTTCACTCGCCTAGAATCGGGAAAATATGAGACCATGAACGCGTAGTGACACTGAGCCGAGCGCATACACCCGAAGGAAATCGACGTTTTCTTTTACAGTTTCAAGTTTCACCTAAATGCTCTTGGCAACTTAACAGAAAGACATCAGATATATGGTAGCAGCCGACGTTATGTATAGTAACCTGAAGACTGCAGTGAAATATTTTTTCTGCAGCTGATAAATGGGCTTCAGAATCTTTTTCAGACTAAACTGACCTATCTGAGCCTTATTTATTGTGGTATATTTTTGCATATTTCACCAAAAAAGAATACTGAAAATGTATATTTGGACAAAAAGAAATGTCGTTATTGTGAATAAGTTAAGGGTTTTGAAACTGCTGTGTGCATTTGAAATAACAACTGTTGTAAATAGATAAGATGTGCATACATTAATTTTGAAAATATATTTAAAGTTTTAAGTAAAATAGCGTCGAAGCAAAACCTTTTTCTCAAACACATTCATTTTTTCTTACTTTTCCTTAGTAAAAGAATAGTAAACACGTTAACAGTATTGGATTATCGTTAGCATGACTTCCTCTGTCTGAAAATACTTATGAGTAAATTTTCGGGACTGGTCAAAATAATTAATTCGTTACCTATAACAATTTATTGTTATGATTGATGATATTTACCTGATTTATTTAAATGTAATATCTTTAAATCTTTATCTATTATTTTAATTCGTTGAAATTCAGTTTTTAGAGTATGAAATTATAGTCTCTGTTTTTAGTACATCTCTACATCCTTAAAGAGTATACATATTACAGGCGCTGAAAACATTTTCGTAAAGCATATTTTGGTTATCCTACTTATGAGTTGGTTATAAGCCACTTATGGGGCCTGTACCCATATGGGAATTAATACTTACATTATCGGTAGCAGAAAACAAAATTTACTACCACTGCCATAACCAAAAGTAACTGTTTAGTAGCAGAAAATGGTTAGTCTTTACAGAAGACGATATTACCGTTTTTTCCGATGATTCCATGTGGAACAACAGCCGAACGGCTGCATTTTTCTTATTGTCAAATAACAATTTTTGATAAAACAAAAATGCTTACAATTTTCCAAATAGTGGCAGCTTTTCTGGTCGCACTGTACAACCAATACACTAGAACATACTGTGGACAATGTATGCATTGTATAAAATATTTTTTCTTGTCTAATATTTCGATAATGATATTAGATGTGTGCTCATTGAAAAGTAATGCGGCAACCGTTTTATTTTGTCGGTTGAGTGTGAAGACTCCGGGAACTTTCTTCTTTCCTCGAGGGCTCACAACGGAATCGGAACGGGAGGCGCGGCGGCGCATGGCGGGAAAACTTTTCGGCTTCCCGACTACCAGCCGCGGCTAATTTACCCAGGTTAATAAGGACCATTAGGAAAGTTATTTCAAAGCCCTTTACGCGCGGTTGCTACGGTGTCCCTTCATCCCCGACAGTTAATGACAACGTTTAATAGGAAAGTATAAAACAATGCAGACGCTTTATGCGATTTAACTTTGACAAACCTTATTTTGAACAAAATAGACACGGCAAACAGTTCGTATGTATATTAATAACTGTAGTTGGCACGATTTTTATGTCATGCGTGACCATAATGAATTTTTATGTATATGGACATGCTAAATCCAGAAGTGGTGTTAAAATCCAGCACGTCACATTTTAAAAGGTATTAAATATGAAAAATAAACAAATCATAGTTATAACCGACAAAAACGGATAATTGATATTGTTTTTTAGTATATCATGTCGTCATCGCATCATATTGTATTAAGTTTGTCATTTTCTTTCAGGTATGTTTCCTACTTGGGTAGAAAAATAGCATATTAATCTGTTGGTAAGTAATTTAATTTTAATAATTATTGCTTTGTGTAATGTTGGAACCTATGTAAGTTTATAGAAATGCTTGCTGTGTGGCATTGAATTTAATCTGTAGGCTGGTTTATAAAATTTTGAACCTACTCTTGAGTGAGGTCTTTCTATCGCTTACAGTGTGTTAGGATGTAGAATTTAAAATATTAGTTGTTCAGGGTGATTAAATAAAACCTCTTCTTCGTTGCTGGGTTTTGTATTTTATTTACTTAGAGACTTGATTTGACATACCGCCATTGCAAAACACAACTTCACAATAGTTGGCAGTTTTTAATTTTTGTTTTTATTTTAAAGGTATATATAGCTTAAGAAACCACAGAAATATTTGTAGTAATTCAAATTGTCTGCAAGTAGCTCTTAAGGATGAATATATGTTAGAATATAGAGATTTAGATACAAGTGTAATGAAATCATCGTTTGAGAATTTATTGTAGGCAGAGGACGATGTTTATACATTGAAACATGTCCCCAGTAAATATAATACAAAGACCAGCAAATAAGAACAGGTTTTATTTAATCATCCCGAACATCTAACAAATTACGTTTGTAATACGGATCCAACGACATATCAAATTTAAAATATACTCGTTTATTTTGAATTACCCAATATGTTTGTAGCAGTTTTTAAATTGCATATTTCGTGCTTTTATCGCCTGTCAATCTCATATTGCAAATGCAAAACAGAATATATAGAGATAACAATTTGAATGAATTTAAACTGAAGAAAATCACCTACAGTTTTATAAAGCGCCGTGGAGATACCGAGATCTCAGTTTTATTGAACATTGATCTTCATTGTAGGTCATCTTCATAATATAACTTTACGCGCATATCTCCATGTCAAATTTACATGTCCATGTCAAAAGTTATATTATTATAAGTCGCCAGTCTTTTACGAAACACATATAGATATAACTGTCATATTCTAAATACACAAAAGTAATGATCATTGTTCAGTAAGACTGATATCGGCGTAAACCGTAATGTATTCACATATACCTAATATAACCAATTAAGTAAGAGGTAGTTCTTGCTGAACTTATAAGTTTTAGAGGTACTTTACATTTTACCAGAGCTTAAATATGACATTAATACGTTTGTATCCATGCTTGTTTTGAAGTTAGAATGTCAGTAAATATATTTTACATAAAAACTAGTATTAATATCTATCATTTGATCAAATTACACAAACGGTGTAGTGAAGAACACTCGCTTTTGCAGAAGGTCGATTGCGAAAGCTGATTTGGACAAAGTTAATGATGATAGTAATGGTGGTCTAATGAAATTTTACGTGTTTCACGCTCGACATGCACAGCACAGTCTGATGCATGTGGGTTGTATTTTGCTTAGTAGAGCGTGGCAAATTCATTCAAAGCTACTTTATGCCATGGCCATGGTGCTTTCATCAATACATGGGTACTTGATAACTATCCCCTCTATGCAGCCAATATATAGACCTTTCCATTGGATGCAATTTTGGAATCGGGGAGACTCATTACATTACTAACATTGTAATTTATGTTGTACATTATGGCATTTACGCAACCAATTAACAAGTTTTGACCAAAAACAATGAGCGGAAAGACAATATATATGTTCGTAGAACGTAGAACATCGATCAGACTATGCTAAATTCCCTGAACAGGTGCAACTAATAGAAGTTACGCGTAATGTTAATTAATGTAAATATTTATTCTATCGCGTCCACAATATATTTTATAATTGGTAGCGACAAGGGAATTAACATGTAGGTAATTAGCATAAATGAAGATTATAAAGATGCGAACCATCCAGTAGGTCAGCTGATGATAGCGTTACTAATCATGGTCGCCGCGCCATTAGAAAATGTTCCATGGCTGACAAGAAATCTTTATGTGGAGTATTAAAGCAGGAGTACCGCTTACGGTTAAGTGGGTATAAAATTGACAGTGAGGTAATGCACTCCTGAGAAAGATGCAATAAGCAAGCTGCCCGCATGTACCTATACATATTTATCCGTGAGTGTACACTAATTTTCCGAATTTTAAATCGTTCTCATTACTTTCACTTTCGTTGTCATTGCTATCAGTTTAAGTGTCGAAGTATTATGTTATCAATGGTAGAATAATACACGTATTATCAGCAAAAAGATATATACAATTATAAAATTAACAGCCCTCAATTTTGAAGGTGTTTCCATTTTTTGCAAGTAACTTTACTGTATTTTGCAAGTAACTGTAACTGTATTTTTAATATTACCAAATGTTATTTGGGAAGGTTCTTTTTTAGATGTAAGATGTAAGTACGCCAGTTGCTGCCATATATACATCCTTCTTTTCTGTGCATACAAACTTTACTTTTAAGACAAATTCTTACTTTTTGAACTACTCCGTTCGCGGTACATAAATTCTAATATTTTTTAATAATAGTATTAGTTTTAGATCTCCAACTTGATGAAGAATACAATTTACTGGGAAATCAATAATAAACAAAGATGGGCACCTAGTCCTAATTCATCTAACACTTCTCTGAGACCGTTGTCAGTTTTGATAACACTAAAGAAAAATTTAATGTTGATCGGTTGGCTTTCAGGTTTAATATTTGAGAGAATTAAAATTGTGAACACCAATTTAAATAATCCTCTAGACTGCACGTCTCAGAAATTGCAATCGGTCTTGCAGAAGACATGACAAAAGATCTTTCCCGCTCAGACCGCAAACTTATGCGGTTATGAAATCACGAGATAAGCAAATTTGCGAGACCATGCCCTCCCAAGACTAGTTTCATTTCAATTGCAAATTGCCCTCTAATCACCTCGGAACCAGCCACCGAGAGACAAAATGTTCGCTTTCCTCTTTTGAAATTAATGAAATGAAATCGGAGATTTACCACAGAATGCTCATCGTCATGAGCTCAGCAATGAAATAACTATTATAACACAATTCGAATATACTACATACCTCATTGTTTGTTTGTCTACCGCAAACTCTAGCCACACCAACATTTTGGTGTATCTGTTTATAAAGTTATTTAAGAAGTTGCAGGTTTTTATTACTTCAGATCTGCACAGACTTAAGAACAACTTTCACCTAACATAAATCGCAATTATATTTTTTCATTGTTTATATCTATCGTGCTTTAGGCTTTCCTTGTCAGACTGTCCGGTAACGGCAGCACTGGGTCGATTTTAATGATTATTCTTGTATTGTCTAAATATTGTCTAAGAATATTGTCTAATAACGGCGTCATTAGCAAGATATAAAGTGCACAAGATTACCATAATATTAGCAAAATGCTCCGTTTTAAAATATAGTCTTAGCGCCACTCAAACGTTGTGATGTGATATCGTATGATTTGGATACCTTTCGCGTGCGACTCTGATTTTTGATCTGTGTTGACAAAATTGACTGAATTATTAATAAAAAAAATATTGAAAAACTTTGATGTTTTATAACTTTTGATGTTGTGATTGAGGTTGGATTTAGATAATTTTTTCAACATGTTGAAACAAATTCATTAATTGAACTTATTATACCGTGAGAATCAACATGATGTTTTGTAGGTTTTGGAAGTGTTAGACATTACACCCTTTGGTGTAATTTAGCTACTTGGTCACGGTTTCAAGTAGGTACTCTGTTACAAAGCCGTATGAATTCTCAATATTTTGGTTTTTCATTCATTCCAATATTGAAATGTTGGTAAAAGATGCAGATTTACAAGTAGAACTTTACAATTTTAGCGTTAATGTTCAATGGTACAGCAAGCGTATCACACGCCATTACAATTTTGAAAAAAAATATGCTTGTAGTTTATTATACCGGGACAATAAAAATGATGTCCTGGTATTCCAATATTGAGATACGCTGTCGAGAAATAAAGGATTTTAGTAAGGTTTCAATTTAATTTAAAATAATAATTTACTTGATAAGGAGAAATAAAGGATTTTAGTAAGGTTTCAATTTAATTTAAAATAATAATTTACTTGATAAATTCGTAACCCGTAAAACGTCATATGTCGACTAAATACATGTAACATGTAAAATTGCGATTTTTACTTTAACTGGATTTTTCACAAACATTCATATATAAATTGGGGACAATACAAAATTAAATATGGGGAATTGATATTGGCTCCGTAAACAGTAGGAAGTCGGCGACTGGGAAACGATTTGAATGCCCGCGGCGAAATTGTAGTTCCTTGAGAACATTTTTCAGTCACCGCTGCACGATAAAGCACTGTGACCGACTTCGTTATTACTGTCAGCTGATTGCATGTTATGTAAACAAATATGTTACTTTTATTAAGGCGGCTTGTACAGCGCTAAAAATTAGTGCATTTTTTCAACTCAAACGTCCCGTGAACGCTGTGACATATGATCGTGAAATTTGGATATAGTATAGATATGGAGATAATCCAGGTGCTATCAAGAGCAAAAAAAAATATTTCTAATGAATTCATATAGAAAAAAAAACGGTAAAAGTCACCCATTTTGTCTAATTTATAGCGGCAAAATGGAAGCGAGTTCTGATCAAAACCCCATGTCAGCATCTAGACCAATCTTTTCTCAACCGGTAAAAAAAATATTCACACGTTAATTGCATACAGTCACGAGAAATTATGTACGAAAAACAGGCATGTTTTGTTACAAATCAGCAGTGGTAAAGTGCTGCCATCTATTCCGCTGTACTAACTAGGACCGCCCCTATTTGGCTGGAGACACCCACATTGTTGTGGCGGTTTTATATAAATAGAAATCGTACTCGATGTTATACATATTTCGGCGAGGGAAAGGTTTGCTTACCGATGCCGCTGACTGGGGTCGGTCGCAGTAACCAGTAGACGATGAAAAAAGTGGGCGCCGTATGTCTCGTAGGTACAAACAACACTTCCGACATTTAGATCGCCTCTCTTGACGGGTTCTCGTGATTTGAATTATTTTTATAAAAGGTACCTATAAAAGTTTTTTTTAACCGATTTCATTAAACGATACATTTTTGGAAAGCCCACAACCTGTTGAGTATATAGTAGTTATAATTACTACCTCAAAATTTGAAGGGGATGTCCTTATTTTCATAAATTATAATCTCGTACATACAGAATGTCTCACGGAACTCTTCCAGTAGAATTTTTTGATGTACCACTATTTCTACATGTTTGAATTTCTGGAATCGGGGTCTACTCGATCCGAACTTTTGAATTAAAATACTCTGGAATTGACTCTCACTTCCGGTCTACAGGAAGTTGGTATCAACTTCGTTATTTTAAATGGAATCATATAACTTTTATTTAATTTTTTGCTTTCACTCATTTTTGTCAAGTAAATACTCTTTATCTTTGCAGACTGGGGTTCACTATTCATATCTTAAATAATTGTTTTTAGATATCGATAAGTTTGTGTTAAATAATTAAAAAGCACCTGATATTGTATTAGCGGACTTCGATATTTCGACAGGTATTGTGTTTTATTATCTACGACGTTTTACAACATAATTTTGATCAATAATTGTGAAATAATTGAAATAATTGTGAATAGGGGCATTCGACATGCACGTAAGTAACACTTAAAAAACGTCATTAAAAATTATGTACATTTTAAATTCTTCTCATAAATTTGTAAATGAAATTTTATAACCTATTTAAAAAGTTTATTTTTAAAAAGTGCTTCGATTTAATTCGATTGATGACAATTTCCACCTGATCCATATTTAATGTGAAGGTTAAATAATAGGAAAAACGTAAAATATGGAATGTAGTTTTATTCAAACTGATTCAAACTGTTTTTTTAGTTATTCAAACTGTTTTTTTAGTTTTATTCAAACTGGTTCGATTTGATTTCGTAAATTTGCCTCTCTTCTTGCATGGGCTTAGCGCATTTTTATTTCACCAATTAATTTCTCCAGATTATTCAAGATAAATACCACACATCACCCTAAACGTTTATTAGGCTGAATTCACAAAATTCAATCCTCACCGATTTACATGACCAAAAATATAATCTCTGTCACCACGCAAATATGAAATAGCAATAATAAATAGGTACATATAATATACAAATATGTATAGTCAATACTATACTCAATTTGTCAAACGTTGATAAATAGGTTTGTCTTGGTTTGTCGATATAAGGAATCCGACAAAAGGAGACCGGCGATTCTAAAAGCAACAAAGAATGGAATGACTTTTCGTCATTCTTAGCGCCGAAACTGTGATACAAACAATATGTGTTTTACGTCTATATGCGTACCTACTTTCCTAACACAAAAAAAACAAAAAATTTATGTCACCGTGAAATACGAATACCGACAACGACATTATGTTTATAGACGGGGTAGGTGCTATAAAAGAAGACAAAACGCCATTATTCTGTTACTTTTCATTTCCACTGTTACCAACGGCACAAAGATTGAGAGATTAAAAAAAAATAAAAGCAAGTGACAATCTTCATGAGTGTCATTGTCACTATGTACTGAAAAAATAATCAAATCAAAGTAGTTCAACAGTTATTCGACGTCAAAATAACTAGATAAAAATATTAGGTATCCATAATTATTGGTATCAATCATTTATTTTATATGATTTATTTCGTTCATGGCATAAGTAAAGATTGCGTAATTTGTAAGAAATGTATTATCACGTATGTACCACGCTGACTGAGATCGCTATACGTCCACCTCGGCAGTTACACAAATAATGCCCCCCCACTTTATTGTTAGCGAGTTAAGAAACGCCCAGCTATCCTATTTACATTTCGAAGCTGACGTGTAATATTTAGCGTGCTGCACGTCGGCTGTTTAGTTTGTATAGCTCTATCTCATTCTGAACTTTCGTTGCCTCGTCGATGGCTTGCAAGGCAAAAATTGTATAAACCGCCTTAAATTCCGTCAGTACAACGAAAGAAAACGCGGCTTAATTTCACTATAAACAGACTACATACTTGCTTCTACTAATTGACGTACAGCTTCAGTCGACACGACAGGTTCCTACCACGTTGGTGATTACTAGGGCAACCAAAAATATGCTCTAAAAACTGTTTTGAGCGCTTATAATATGCGCTATAAATATGAATGATCTAAAAATTTGAAAATATGCCCTAAAGAATGTGTTTGAAATTAAATTAAATTTAAATTTTCATTGCAGTAAATAATAAACATATGATGCTTTGAAATAACAAATTTTGCCGGTTTGACCTTAGTACACCTTTGTACATGGAAAACGTCCTCTCTACATCTACCGACGATCACCTCAATTTAGAGATTTCAGATTTCATTCGAGAAGAATCATTCTATTTCAGTCACTCTGTCTAATGCCGCACTTGTTCAATAGTGTTTTAGTCTGAAACCTGTAGAGCCATACGCACCCATTACTCCCATTAGTGATTCGCTGTATTTTTTAATGCTCAATAAATTCACTAGTTTGCATCATATGTATCAGATTTTACTTTGTTTCTAAGGTACGTGCGTCCACCTGTCCGCATCGTACGGAACATAAAGTTTACTGTATTACAAAAATAAATCCGATACATATGATGCGTAGTACTGAACGTGTTCCTTAAGCTAGCCCTAATACATCTACACGAGAACATGGCGCGAGATGAACCAATCTGGTCAACATATATCAAACGTAGATATTCTGGTTGTTTTCTATTCTGTGCTATGGCTACCGATTTCGGCGGTCAACAGATCTACGCGACCAGGGACCCGTCATCTTTTTGAAGCGAAAGTGAGTCTTTTCGATTGGTTAGGTGAGAGTGGGGATATCGGCGGTTGCCATGTGTTTGGAACGTATGGGCGTGGCGCGTGCGTTATTGTTCTTAGCAACAAGCAAACTTGCCATAGATACGTTCGTATGGGCGTGGCGCGTGAGTTATTGTTATTAGCGACAAGCAAATTTGCTCATAGATATGTTCCAGAGGGAAACTGCTGATATCCCCATTCCTTCCACCTAACCATTCGAAAAGACTCACTCTCGCTTGAAAAAGATGACGAGAATAGGGTCCCGGTAGGCCTTATTACTGCCAAAAGCAAAAAAAGCTGTCAAATATGTAGCAAAATATGCTTTTATGTTCAAATAAACATTTTAAGCATTTAATGGTAAAATATGCAAAAATATACCCTAACAAATAGGGCTCAAAATGAGTGATTTTCTCTGAAACGGATTTCTATCAGGTCGATTTTTTTGTCATTCGTATGGAAAAAAGATATGCAACTGGTTACATTTGGTTGCCCTAGTGATTACTAAGTAGGATGCATAGCAACAGCGCCACCACGTGGCGATCTTAAGACAGGTTCCATGGACAAATGCGCTGTCGTACGCGCACCCGGCCAATAACTTTGCACCAGAGTACTTGTGAACCTGACAAAGTACCTTAATTTCTCCATAGGGTGTCTCAAATTTAGACCACAATCATATTGGTTATGCCGGTATAATAAGCTGCAAGTTTTTGTTTTATTGCAAAGGCAAAATATTCGTTGATGAAAAAAGTTGGTGGCAATTCCTTAGTATTATACTACACATGTAATCAAAAGTTGACCGTTTTCGCTATATGTACCAGAAGAAAAAAGTGTTTTAAAATAAAATGCCTCCCTTGTTTTTTATGAGATTTTTCGAAATCTAGTGTGCTTTACTAACGTATAATTGACTACATAGTTGCAGTTTATTGCATTTCCGCCAAAAAAACAAGGTTATACATA
Source organism: Aphodius sticticus (assembly GCA_963966075.1). Taxonomy (NCBI): domain Eukaryota; kingdom Metazoa; phylum Arthropoda; class Insecta; order Coleoptera; family Scarabaeidae; genus Aphodius; species Aphodius sticticus. The sequence continues at coordinate 67,220,795 of OZ014506.1, forward strand.
AAACACTTCTTAATCTTCTGATGGACATGCATATCTCGGCAATGGTCAAGTTTTAATTGCATGCTACTGTTTTTCTCATCATAAAATATGATGCTGTATCATGTTTTCAAGGACTTGGATGGCGAAATGGTTTATCTGGCAATGTGAATACGTTGTTACTCTTACGTGCTTTTGACAATTTTCCAGACGTATACCTAACTTGAAAATGTCAACCCGTAGGTACTTGAACAATGAATCCATGGACATAGAAAAAAACGAAATTTTTGTAGATTTGAAAGTTCTACAAATTTTTGCCCTATTTGTGATCAATAGAAATCAAGATATTATTAAAGAAACCTAATTTCGTCATCTTTCACCGTGAATAACTCGCGACGCAGGCACGATATTGATGGGGACTTTTTGCTCATTATTTGTAATGGCCAACCAAAGGTGTATAAAAAATCCATCTAGGTTTTAATTTTTCCGAAGTGAAATCCTAATTTGACTGAGGCTATATTTGTTTTGTATAATGATAATTGTCATTTGTGTAAATTAGATCAACAAAATATCACTAGCATGCAGTTTGACATAATAAATAATGATTACATTTCCATTTATTAAGTTCGATCGAACTGCGTATGACAGCGATAACCTAGATTTAGCACCGAGCTCAAAAAAATTGGTTACATTCGCAAATAATAAAAAGAGGCAAACGTAAACCCGCTATGAAACTTTATTCTGTATCGATGTATAACAGTTGACCAGATATGTAAGGTCAACGCTCTAGATGCATTAAACTGCTCCATTGCAACCGTGTTCATTTGCTTGCATGTACAGCAAATTACGCCTACAGTGTTTACTAAATTTCTGCATAAATAGTTGTTATGTTATGTTTATAATGCAATTATTTTCGATTTAGGTTTAATATTACGCCAATAATACATTACTGTCCCAGGTGACAACTCGTCATAGGGCCATTTATAGCATAAAGACGAGTTTCTACTATTGACTGACATTTTTAAAGGGAGTATCAGCTCAAAAATGTGAGTTGATAGTACACTGGTCTTTATGCATATTACACTTAATCTCAAAAGTATATTTAAAAGTTAAGAATGAGGTCTGGAAATTAGGAAATAGGTAGTGTTAATTTTTTTCGTATGTATGATATGTATGTAGTTTTGTGGTTCAGTCTGGCAGTCCATATGTAAATAGTTAATCGGTAGTAATTCACGCCGAATCTGTTTTATAATTCAATTCATGACCCCAGAATTCAATTCGGTACACATGAATAATTCACTTGGGCCGAATTAACTTTCCCTGTGTACGTTAGCGAATTCAATTTTCGCTCGATTTTTCAACCAATGTGACTTCTATTTACGTTTAGTAAACAGGCACAAAACTGGAAAAGTTGAACCATGCAATTTTCGCCTCGCCGTGTTTTGTTAGTGTTTACTCAGGCGTCACGAGATTTTCAGGTGATCAATGGAAGGAAAAGTTTAGTCAAAGTTTCAATTAATTCAATTTATTGAGGACCTGCAAAGCTGGCTCAGCAAGGAGGATTTACTCTTTTGTTAATTTTAATGAATTTCTTGGTGAGTGAATGACGTACATAGTTGCTGTTTTTCTTATTAGTGTTGTCATAGTAAAGCTTTTTTCAACATCTTTCTGGAGAAAATTAAAAAGCATTTAAAATACATAAAAAAAGTAAAAATATACTTTTTTTCCTACAGTACGCACAAATGTTATTATTTTGCGTCTTAACGAGGACATGACCAGTGTTGTCAGATTGGGGGATTTTAGTACCGTTGATTTACCCTCAAAACGTCTGCGATGCTGCTTCTTTTGGGATGATAACCACTAAAATTAGGGGAAGGCCCCGAATATGGCAACAGTAACACAAAAGGAGTTTTACAGTAGTTTCACAATATGACCATTAGGTGGCCGCCCCTGCGTTGTCCAAAAACAACAGAGCTTGCGCTTTGGTTTGAAGTTTGCGAGTCAAACGCCAATGTTGTTTACGATAGTGTTATTTGTGAAGGATAAAAAAATGTTGTGTGTACCACAGCCATAAGTGATTTTCCAGATCTCGAGAACTGTCCAGCGTCGCCGAAATATCGGACTCCCTCCACGCTGGCGTTTCTCTCTTACAGTGTGACATTAGCGTACATTATGTTCATATCGTAGTCAACTGTTCGTTGGTTTATCTACAATAAAAATCTTTTGGATTGTGGAATCTTAATGTGCGTGTGTTTGTCTACGATATATGTAGTGTCAAAGACGTACGGGAGGCAATTTTATGCGACGGATCATTTGTATGGGAAATAACTTTTATCGACCGGGCGTTTTTTTGTCCGACGGGAATCACTTCGCCTTCACAATTTTTATAAATCCGCATCGCATTTCTGGACATTCTTTCTAATTTTTCAATTGATAAAATGTTCTTACGTAGGGTAGCAATCGATTTTAGATCATACGCGATTGGCTATTCACCAGGGCAGGCCTAAGACGATTTATTTATGAGAATTTTATTGGTACTTACAATTTTGAAATAGACTTTACGTTATTTGATCAAAACTGCTTCACTGTAGTTGGTGGATATGCTCCTTCGAGGTTAGCCGCTATTAAAACTCAGTCCCATTGCTATTGTTGTGGTCACTTTTTTAAACTTAAGTAGTGATTTTTCTCAGCAATTTTCTTGCTCTTAATTCTTAAAAAATAGGCTAATTTCGCTATATCAAGTAACCAACCTTGAGAATTACCGAAAATTATAGCTATTCAGTATCATCTGATGCTGTTTAATACATTTATTACATATTTACATACTCAAAATTACTTACACTAGTATACATGCCGGCAATGTGTATTAAATTCACGGCGGCTACTAGTCGTGCGGTGAGATGTGTATTGGATTGGTGCAGGATTAATAACTTAATCCTGAATGTACAGAAAAAACAGCAATGTTGCACTTTTTCTTGCATCACTCTTCGCCAGATCTGTTGGAGGGTGCATCCCTCGTACCGGGAAAATAGTAAGTATGTAATGTAGAAAGTATTTTGGAGTACATCTGCAGGAGTCTCTTAAGTAGGCAACACACATTGAACATACCTATATAATCTTATATAAAATTGAAGATACTGTACATCTACATATACAAACTCCGTGAAAATGTCAACTTGAACACACTCTCGCTTGGCAATTCCTCACCACACCACAGCCATTTATGAGGCGGAACCTTTATACACGATGATCAGAGTATTTAATGCCATACCTTATCTTATTATGCCTCAGTGACCAGAGTAGTGACCAGACCTGGTCACTGAAGCACATGTTTAGGAGCGACATCCCACTATCACTAAAATCGAGGTCTACAACACCTGTATCATACCTATAATGACATATGGGACGGAAACATGGTCACTGACCGAAAAACAAGGGAACAGGCTATCAGTGTCAGAGAAAAATGGAGAGGATAGTGCTCAATATAAATATTAAACAAAAATTTAAAATAAAACTATACACTATAAAACTAAAGTGGTTAGTGGGACAAAGTGCGCCAAGTTAAAAAAGTGGTGTTGGGCCGGTTATGTTGCGCGTATGGGATGTGCGAGATGGACCAAAGCGGTGACAGAGTGGTTCCCATTTAGCGAAAAGAGAAATGTAGACCGACAGCGAAAAAGATGGAGGGATGAAATTGAGATATTTGCGGGAAAAACGTGGCACAGAAAGGCGTGGGATCGAGTGGGATGCCGATCTAGTGAGGAGGCCTTTGCTCAGCAGTGGGATGACGGACTTAAGTAAAAAAAAACCTGATGTGGCCAGGCACATGACTTTATCATACTATATATAAAATTAATAGTTTAGGTGCATGAGATATTATTTGATCGAGATCGGCTATGTCTGCATTAAAATAAAACTAGTAGACCTAGACAGATAAATCGATTAAAGCTGCGTTGGGATATTGTACTCCGTTGACACCGGGTACACCGTCCAAATGACACGTGTTATTGGGTGTAGAAAGTGTGAAGGTGCGTTCCGATTGGTGGCAATGGTAGGTAATGGCGGTGGTAGCAGACGAAATTATAGTGTTTCTCACATGTCGTGATGAAATGCTATTAGAAATACTATAATGGCGTCTACTACCACTGCCATTAGCACTAATGAAAGCGCACCTTAACGGTGTTCAATATCCGAACGCAGCTTGTATTGACAGTAGTATTGTCAAAGCATTAGCGTTTGACACTGTCTACCGTCATTATAATCACATCTGACATCTAATCTGACATATCCTGGCTACTAGTTTTAATGCAGTACGACCGATCTCGATGAAATAGAATTTGCTCATGCAGCTAAACTATTGATTGTACCAAAAAATGTCATAGTCATAAATTATTCAGAATTTCCTCTAGTTTAATTTATTATTTAACTATTTCGACGAAATTCCAGAAATGCCGGCTTATTTACAAAATCTTTCAAAAATGCTAAGACCAAACCTCCAGTTCCTTTTGACCCTTTTTAACAGAAAGCTTTTCAGCTCTAAGTTTGGCCATGAAACTTCTAAATATGAAGTTTTGTCCCGATACCTTTAGTAGTTTCTCCGGAATCGTCGCCACAAAAAACGAGTATACACACACACACACACACACACACACACACACACACACACACACACACACACACACACACACACACACACACACACACACACACACACACACACACACACACACACACACACACACACACACACACACACACACACACACACACACACACACACACACACACACACACACACACACACACACACACACACACACACACACACACACACACACACACACACACACACACACACACACACACACACACACACACACACACACACACACACACACACACACACACACACACACACACACACACACACACACACACACACACACCCACATCCACACACACAGACATTTTTTTGTACCTTGGTCAAAAATGTTCAGGGGACCGAAAAAGACATATTTCCGCTAAAATCTCAAAAATTTTTTTTGGCACGATTACAATACTTTACATACTACGTATGATAAAGTAATAACCTTATCTTATTAGGTATTCAAAATTTTTCTAGATTTAAAATGGCGTTCCGAGCTTAAAATAAATGGGAATATTACAATACACAGATAAAAAATGTTCTTTAATTCAAATTAAACTAACGAAATTGAGCAATTTTGAGCTTTTACTAGCGTATTATGTATATACCTACCTACTGATAATCGGGCCAATCTGTGATTAGAGAACTTACAGCGCGATCTAACAATCCATTTGGATGAGGATCTTATCTATCTGTGCATTGACGATTACATCACTACCTCCAATTGATTTTATATGTTATTTTGATGTGTTGTAATCTTAAATTTTAATTGATTTAATTAACTCATAGTACCTAATCTTAAATATTCGCTTGTACAGGCTGTTCACGGTCTTGTGATTTTATTTTCAAGGGGTGATTAACGTCAAAATGTCTTAACAAACAATTGCAAAAAAAGAAAAAAATGATTGCGTTCAACAACACGCCCATAGCTTTCAACAACCAGTGTAAAGTGGATTCCATAAAAAAATCATTTAATATGCTTAATCACCACGCAAAAAAATATTCCTCTTTTATTATGCAACTTTTGTTAAGACATGTTTACGTTAATGACCTTCTTTTAAGATGTTTACTCACCCCTTGAAAATAAAATCACTATAGACCGTAAACACCCTGGATGACAATTGTCTGTATCTGTTACTGATCTATAGGTATATGACAATAAAGAACTATTATTATTATTAGGTATTATTATATTACACTTTTAATATGCCGCTTCCATAATTCCACCGTCTTTCAATGTTCTTAACTATCGTCAGTTGGAAATGTTGTTTTCTCTAAAAATTGATACCTATATTTTGAGTTATAAGTTGTTATCTACTCTACTGTGTTAAGTATATACCGTAAAGGTTAGTAATGCGTTGTCATTTACACCCTGTTGAGGTGAATTTATGTTAAAACTGTGCATAGGTACACAGATAGAAATTTTTCTTCAACTCAAATAAATATTTGTTTGGCGAAAACATACCTATTTATTCGCTACAAAGAATGTTTATTTGAGTCAAAACAATATTACTTTACTCCAAACAAATGGTATTTGACTCAAATAAACCTTCTTTGTAGCAAATAAATATATGGTTGCCTTTATTCAAACATCACGCCATATTGATTACAATTAAATTGCGTGTTGGCTTAGGCAAAGATTCATTAACGCTATCCGCATAGCGGAGACTTCAACGCCTAGTGAGACGCTTAACCTCGATGTGTTTGGGTTATAGTGGCCATGGTGAGGTAATCATCATTTGATGGTAGCTGCAGGGAAGAGTTGCCATTCGATGTCGTGAACATTGACTAGTATCTCATTAATTTTCTTTAGCGACTTTGTTCTACATTGCCGTACCTATCTACACTTGCCGAAGTCATTGACAGCCTCGTAGTTAGATCACTTGAGGCGATCGCGTTTACAAACCCAATTTTGACCGAACGTGCTCTTTACAGTTGAGTCGATATTATGTTTTGGCGTATATGGACCGAAGTTAAATCTACTGCCCATCTGTTATAAATTGTGTGGATGACCTACTTTTATCTATAAACCATTGCTTTTATGTAGTAGGTACTTACCTATATACCGTTACTTGTGTTTCCGCTGCAAATTTGAGCCTAGATAGGTATAAAATACGTTTTATAATAGATAATGAAACAGCTTTTTTTTTGGGTAGACTATAGTGTATTGAGATAAATTTCTCCATTCTACTGGATATAGTGATATGAAGTAAAAGTCGAAAATATTTCCGATGTTTCTTTAATGGTGCTTGTGAGTTGTTGTGGCTACATGTTTCGAGGTACAATAACATCGTCTTCAGGCCGTGCTACGATAGAATAGACAAAATGTTAAAAAATTTACAATGTACATGATCCAAACATTTTGTCTATTCTATCGTAGCAGGGCCTGAAGACGAGGTTATTGTACCTCGAAACATGTAGGTAGCCACAAGTAGCATTAACGAAACATTGGGAATATTTACGCCTTTTACTTAATAAGACTATAGTGTCTCTATTTAAAAACTTTTCAGTTTTAATGGTTTTATTTGCAAAGCCAGCATATACGAGGGCTACTTAAACTATATAACTAAATAAAGTATAAACTTAACTAAAAAAAGAAAAAACTTAACTAAAAAAGAAAACAATAAAGAAGATAATGATAAGATACACGACAGTTGGATTTAATACCGCGATTCAACACCGCTAGGTAGAATGTATTTTCCTCGCTACCATTTGCGCATGTAGATAGCTATTATTATTTGCAACGGAGTTGAAAATGTACTGACCGTTTCAGATAAGTTGAGTGCTCTAAAGCAGTCCTCAATTGAGATGGTGCGGAAATACTTTATACGTATGTTAAGTAAAATGATAAAAATAAATAAATAAGTAAAACAAAAAAAAACATTGTTTGCTGATGGCAAGTGAGAACCTACGAAGTGGCTTTCCGATAACGATCTGCAGCTAAATACTGGTAAAATTCAAAGGCTGCTAATAAGCACTAAGCTAGAAGGTAACGATGACCCCGTCAAGTGTCTTGGGGTCGCAATCAATAGACATTTGAAGTAGAACGATCACGTGAACCAACATAGAGGAAAGTTGGCTCCCACAAAATTTGTAATAAGTCGAATGCCTAGAATCGCAGGCCAGCGATTAGATAGAAATTTTTGTTTAACTCAAATAAATATTTGTTTGATGAGCGGCAAAAATATATTTCTGTGCTACAAGGAATGTTTATTTGACTCAAAACAATATTATTTTACTCCACACAAACGTTATTTGACTCAATTAATCATTCTATGCAACAAAGAAATATATTTTTGCCTCTATTCAAACACGCATTTCCATATTTGAGTTAAACAAAAATTTCTATCTGTGCCTGTTATTGTCAAGGGCACAATTTTTATCTTTACGGAATAAATTATACCACTTGGAAATTATTTACTCCAACACGGAGTTGACATCTGCTTTTAGGTGATTTATCACTCCGTCACAATGTTGAGTCATATCAACACTAAAAAATGTTCTTTCTTTCATTTTATCAGTAATTTCAACACTCTGGAAGGTGTTACTTTTCATTTAAAAGCGCCTGTGAAAGCTTTTACCGTTTTGGATATTAACTATTTTCAACTACCTGTCCTGTAGTTAAATTAACTTCGATATTATCTAAATAAATTGTTTACACTCCTTTTTGTTTATGACTAACTACATGTAAATTCTTTCCGTAAAATTTGTATGCGTGTAAGCATAACGCATGAAATGTGACAAACGTTAACTGAATTTTTTTAAGTTTTAAACAAATTCATATGTTACAACATATCAAAACAACAAATGGATATATTTACAACATTGATGCTCACTATGTATCCTTGCAGAGATAACTTGCTCTCATCACTTAATGGCCCACTTTTGGAGTAGCTACCGACTTTGACGGTGTAGCAGTAAATACACGTGTATGGTTCGTCAAATCTTGTTTAGATAGAACCAATCTGCCAGTAAAGTTCAAATTTATTTATTAAATACTTTAAAATGTCACATTTTATTTCAAGCAACAATTTCTTTAATTCAAGAATGCACATTTTTTTTTATTTGATCACAATGATCACTCACCACTATCATTCCAATTCCAATTTTGGCATCAAATCTTGAATTGTAAATTGTCTTTATTATTTACAATATACTATGTACTGTACACATTTTATCTCAAAACATAAATTATTTGACTAATATTACTTTGTACTTCATAGTGATTTCATACTTCTTATTTTTTACTGGCCAACTTCTCGAACGTGTCACGGATGATGAATTATCTGACATAGGACAAATGACAAATTACCTCAATTACCTTTAGAAACTATGATATTATATGTATTCTGAAACGTCGTCTGCGTATACAACTTTAGTACCTACTTGTTACGTTCTCCCAATCCATGCATTTATGCATTCACATAGAACTGTTCGAATTCAACAAGGTATCTCCTTAACTTCCATATTCTCTAAAGCAATTCCAAGATCCGATTACGTTCTCAGACCGTCATCTACTTTACGTTCACGCAGATTTGGCGAGACTGTACGAAACCGAAGAAAATCCTCGACTACAATGGTGCACCAAAGTCATCAAGACTGCGATCTTCTTATTTCATTCTACTTAACATACAGTCATAATGTCTCATGAACTCTACAGTGTATTTTATACGCTTTCGAATAGCTACTAAACGACTCCGGGTATACATACAGCTGCGTATTTTTTTGCTATATATTACATAGATACAGGGTTAGGCAAAACTATCGGAACACCTAAATAGTTCTCCAACCGTAAACATTATCAATAAATGTTTCATACGCAGTATGTAAAGTATTGTAATCGTGCCAAAAAAATTTTTTTAGATTTTAGCGGAAATATGTCTTTTTGGGTCCCCTGAACATTTTTGACGAAGGTACAAAAAAATGTGTGTGTGTGTGTGTGTGTGTGTGTGTGTGTGTGTGTGTGTGTACCCGTTTTTTGTGGCGACGATTCCGGAGAAACTACTAAAGGTATCGGGACGAAACTTCATATTTAGAAGTTTCATGGCCAAACTTAGAGCTGAAAAGGTTTCTGTTAAAAAGGGTCCAAAGGAACTGGAGGTCTGGTCTTAGCATTTTGAAAGATTTTGTAAATAAGCCGCCATTTCTGGAATTTCGTCGAAATAGTTAAATAATAAATTAAACTAGACGAAATTCTGAATAATTTATGACCATGACATTTTTTGGTACAATCAATAGTTTAGCTGCATGAGCAAATTCTTTCTTTCATCGAGATCGGTCGTACTGCATTAAAACTAGTAGCCAGGATATGTCAGATTATATGTCAGATATGATTGTAATAACAGGAGGTGGTGTCAAACGCTAATGTTTTGACCATACTACTGTCAATACAAGTTGCGTTCGGATATTGTACACCGTTAAGGTGCGCTTTCATTAGTGCTAATGGCAGTGGTAGTAGACGCCATTATATTATTTCTAATAAAAATTGCTAGTGACTCAAGTTTATGTACTTGCAAACTAATATGTGTCACCATCACGAGATATGAGAAATACTATAATTTCGTCTGCTACCACCGCCACTACCTACCATTACCACCAATCGGAACGCACCTTCACACTTTTTACACCCAATAACACGTGTCATTTGGACGGTGTACCCGGTGTCAACGGAGTACAATATCCGAACGCAGCTTTAATCGACATATCGGGCTAGTTCTACTAGTCTTATTTTAATGCAGACATAGCCGATCTCGATCAAATAGAATCTCATGCAGCTAAACTATTAATTTTATTTTTTAATTTTATATGATAAAGTCATGTGCCTGGCCACATCAGATTTTTTTTTGTAGGAATACTTCTTTTTATCCAATTTTTACTCATTTTTGAGTTATAAGCAATTAATCAACATACACTTTCATTTTAACCATGAGGATAAAAAATAAAAAAAAAAAAGTCAAAATACAATAACAAAACAATTAAATAGAATTAAATTAACTAATCAAACTGCCAAATTAAAATAAACTGGGAAAATGTTCACTATTTTATGTTCAGGAGCTTTGATTAACTGCTTATAACTCAAAAATGATGCAAAAATTCCCTACAAAAATTTCTTAATATTAATCTTAGAGTTAAAAAATTTCAAAATGTACAGATTGTTCTATTAGAACATAAAAAAGTTACCATACGTCCGTAGTAAAATGAACATCCTGTATATTAAAAATATATTAAAAGGAGAGCTTGTTTAATCCAAAAAAACTTTTGTTTGTTTCGGTAATTCTAACTAATTTTGATTAATTGCTTAAAATTATGCATTTTATGAAAAAAAAATGATTCCTACAAAAAATTCTTAGAATTAATTATTTGAACTATTTGAAAAAGGTAACGTTATCAAATTGGATAATAAAATGAACACTCTGTATATTAAAATATATTTAAACGATAGCTTTTTTAAAACAAAAAACTTTTCTTTGATTTTTTTTTTATTGTTTACGGCTGGAGAATTATTTAGGTGTCAATGTAAATTTGTCTAACCCACCTATAGCATACCGGGAGAATCAACGTGTTGGTGGTCTAAGTTTGAGACATCCTATGGAGTAATTAAGACTTGGACCAACTTGGTCAGGATCTCAAGTAGTCTGTTACAAAGCCGCATGTATCAATTCACAATATTTTGATTTTTGATTCATCCCATTATCTGAAATGTTTATAATATATTATTATTATTATTATTTTAATATTTAATAACTTTTGTAAACTTTAACCGATTTTGATTATTTTTTAGCACATAAATAAATTTGTTAAAAGTAGCACACGCATTTGTAAGTTTGAAATCAAAATGAAACTTGAAAATGATATAGGTTAATAATATGGTGACGTATAGGAGGAGGGATATAAATTTTAAATAAATCAAAAATTACCGCCACAACCCGGATGTAATTTTTGATTTATTTAAAATTTATATCTTCTAGTGGTTCAATTTTATTAAAATAATATTCTGGTGCTCGAGTTTTGAGACACCTTTGGTAAAATTTTCAGGTTTGGCGAGGTTCTAAAGAACCTTGTGCAAGGCCATATGAATTGTTTTTTTGATAGTCGGTTAGAAGATTCTCCAGTTGTTTCCAGTAGTTTCAATCCTTTGCATCCAGTCGTGCACGGCCAGTTTCTTATGTCATCACTGTCATCAGTCTGTTATGTTTGTGGTCTTCATGTCTCTCTCTTATGCAGGGCCTTCTAGCCCTTGGCCATCTGTCCGGGCCAATTCTTTTTCAATGTCACTTTGATCTTTCTCTCTCTTATTTTAACATTTGGTATACAGTTTTTAATAGCCGTTTTACACTACGCAATTCTTGCGCAAGAAGTTACTCAAGAAGTTGTTAAGCAACAGAAATCTGCAAACAGAAAATGGTTCAATTTCTAGACAAACTAGTCACCATAAGAAAAATCATCACAATTTCTGTTTAAGATGTTGTGAGGCGCTACTACTGAACAAATTGTGTACTAAATTGCGCACTAAATTGCGTAGTGTAAAACAGCTATAAGCCTATGTTTAGCTTTCTCAACCTCGTTAGATAGTTTATTCAGTTCAGTTAGTATTAATGTTGTAGTTACTTTCTTTTATATGCATTTAGGGTGCATTTAGAATCATCTGTATATGGCAAGTGATCTTTCGCAATCTAATAACACACTTTTATTTCCGCATTCTACTGATCTAAACACACCTTTATTTCCGCATTCTACTGATCTAAACACACCTTTAAGAGTCAACGTGAGTTGTTCTTCTTGTCGCACTCCTCTGTTTATTGTAGTGTTACTTGAGGGGTAGCGTTTGTTGTTGTTATGCATTTATTTTGTCTTTTTGTTGAAAATGGTCTCATAGCAATTTATATTGATGGTGAACAATAAAAAAGCAATGATAGAATAAACTTAATCTCGTCGGTTTTAATCCAGTTCAAATTATTTTCAATATTAACAGAATTATAATTTGTTTCAAACATCGATGTTTAGTCGGCGATGGTTGGTATTAATGATTACATCGATGGTCAAAATCGACGTTTTGCTTGTCTTGACATGTAGCATGTAGATTGTATAATGTATACCACACCGTATTTTACTGTCCTGGTCATATACTCTGGTAAAAATTACATAATTAAAATGTGATTGGTCTCTGCAATAAGGCACTAATTACACATGAAAGTGACTGAAGGTCTGATGATCTCATGATAAATATCGCTATTTGATATTCGATTGTACAGTACTATGTAAACTATTTGGGAGTACCTACACTTTTTCTCTGAGCATTTAAAGTGTATAGCAAACAGTGATTAATTAAATTATAGTTATTTAACCAACGAGTATATTTTTTTACTTGTTTATTTTACATCGGTCTATTTCCGCAACTTAGACCAATCACCGACGCCGAGGGCAGGCTACACACACCCAGGTATTTTCTCGAACTGAAGGAATTCCAACCTCCAGTAAGAGTTCTTTAACGTGCACGTCGCATCATGACAGCACACGGGTCCACCGGCTTTACTTCCTCATCCGATGGAAAGCGGCATGCAAAGGTATTTGTTCCCTGCCTAAAATACCAGTACAGTCGATTTTAGCCCGAGCCGGGAGTCGAACCCGGGACCTCCAAACAAGTATATTAAAAAGAGCGATTAATAATCGAGACTCTACATAGATTTTATTCGTCGATATCGTTTGAGGTTATATGACCATTTATGTAATTTGACACTAACAGTTCTAGGCAGTGTGCCTGGATAACGGCATTGTTTGATTGGATGGTTTTATTTTACGTATGTTCGATTGGCTATAATGAAATCGTTTGATTGGCTATAAAAATCATGCATTAATAGAAATCGTGCACTTATAGAGCTTTTTAATAACTATCTATATACTGGATGTGCACAATACCAGTGTCCGTCTTGTTTTCATTACCAATTTCGATAATGCCATCGATATTAATTATACAGATATTATGGACCCTACATACATAGCTGCTCAGGCTGTAAATTAAATCGATGTCAACGGGCGCATTGTGTATTAGTCAGCAGCATGACAGTTCTAGATTGTCTCGTAAGGTCGGTCTAATTAATTACCATTAAATAGATGCGTAACTGTTTATTTGTGTTGTTTTTCGAAATGTCTCCTACCTTACAACAGTAGCTATTGATGTGTGGGTACCGTTACGCCAGTCAATTTGTCGTGTCCCCGTTAAAAGCGGAAAAATGTCTATGGAAATGACCGAATACTTGTAGTCATCTTTTATTTACCTTTTATGTAGATGAGAAATACTAAAAGGCAATTAACGTTGTTGCAAACTGTGTATTTTATACATACATGGGCCACGACATGGAGGTCCGTAAAAATACTTTTATATTAACGTTAGTTTTATGGTCTTGTATGAAGTGAGTGGTAAAACAAAAGATAATAGATATTTGACACATAATTTGGAAGGTTTGACACGATCGGTAAACACCTACAGTATTTAGGGATATACAAATAGGGCGTTAACTATGAGAGTGAAAACAGTAAGTACATCCCGCCTGTATGTCACCATAGTCTGTACATTAAATTTTCTGACAGTATGTCCTAAATATTTTCAGGTAATAAATGCTAATCTTCTACGGGTTAAAACAATATAACTAGACTGTTAGGATATACCTACTATAAAGCTAGGGAATATATTTCGATTATTTTGTCCCTAAATGAATGACAGTTCCTTTCAATTGACTTATTCCGTTCATTACAAAATAATGTGACATAATAGTATGACCTCTATACTGCCGTGTTAAGCATACAGGTCCTATGTATCTGTAAATTTCTAGAGTTTCTACTTTAGCCGATAAAATCAAGTACCTTTACTTGAACTGTTAAAGTTACAAGAATATGACGAAGAATTACACTTTCCTAAACTCAACATTTTATTTTTACAAACGTACTAATGACCTTACTTGTCCACTAGGTGCGTGCGTTATCAGTAGATCAGTATTTTTTTTTACATATACATGCAACACACCAGTGTGGATATTGCTTTTATTTACTAGATAATGTTTTTTTTTGTAAAACTAATAGCTCACCTTCTTTTCAGTTGGATGCTGTTTTTCAGTAAAGTTTTTAGTACTTTCCGCCTTCCTTTTTTTCTTTGGGGTGAGATGAACTAAACTATGTATGACTTTCGGTTTTTCCGGAAATAAAAAGCAAAAACACTGCTAAAAAGGCCAAATAGTCATTCTGAAAAGCGTAAATAAATACGATTTGTAACTTTCAAAGACGATTATCTGGCTCACTGGTTGACAGTTAATAGATGCCATTAAAATTTTATTTAACTTTAAACATTTCTCTGTTTTCATATTCTTGTTCATATATAGATTAAGCCACGTAATAGTGCAATTAAACACGAGCAAACTATAATCATAACCACAATCTTATGATGTCGCGAAATGCACCACCATTTCCTAACTACAACCTAACCGAAATTATTTCGCATTGCATCCATATACACCCGGACAAGTAGTTTGATTGCTAAAGTTAGCAACTGAGCGCGTAATTTTCGCGGAGATGGCTTCTCTAGCGGCACTTGAGCAAATATCTGCGAACTGTTCGGACACGTACCACGCGTACATTTATCTCCGTAGGTGAACTACTGTGTCAGACGAGCCGGAGCCGCACGATGCACAAACCGGACTTCCGGCGAGCTCCGCACGGTCTTCCACCCGTGGCCGTATTACTTCCAGCTCTCATCTCCTATGAATATTCAGGGCAAACGGCGGGTCTGTATGGAAATTGCCCTTTGCCTTTGATCCGAATCTACGCTCTGTCGATAATTACACCAATTGTACAGTGTCTACAAGGAAAGCTCGATATCGTATGGAAAAGTTTACATTTCTCGTAAAATGTTATTTTTAAGTATGTACCAAAAATGTAACGATCTGTCTTATGCTAGCTCCAGACTCAGCCCGAATAAATCGGCGAAAAGTTCGGCGAGGCTGGGTGAGACATTGCGGCCAAAGAAGGCCATCCACATTCTCGGCGTTCGGCTCGTGCATTCTCTGTTCATCTGCTGGTGACTTAGAATGGACGTCGCTGAAGTAGCCGCTGCCTCAGCGTATAGTGTGTGTACTTTCATTGAAATTGTGGTTATTATTGATTAATAATTAATTGAATAACGTAAATAAAAATTTAATATAAAATATAATAAATATTAGAAAAATTTCTTAAATGCTATTGATTTCTTATTCTGATCATTTATATTAGACACCATATACTAATATAAGACATAGTAATACGATTTTCCATAAAACAAAATTAAATAATTGCATAATTATTATTTTGTATAATATATTCCGTTATAAATCAAATATTATAGTGTATAAAAATGATACTTACAAAAAATTCATGGAATTAATCTTAATTATAAAATGTAAATATATGTGTTCTATTAGAAAACGGAAAGGTTGCCAGTTTCCATAATAAAATAAGCACTCTGTATAATAAAAATATATTTAGACGATAGCTTGTTTAAAATCAAACTTATGTTTGATTTTTTTGCAAATGTTTGCGGTTGGTCAATTATTTACGCTGTCTTCAAAATGAAAAATGCTTCAATTTCTGTTCAGATAATTGACCAACACAAAAATACGAAACTTTGCCAAGTTTAAACATAGGCTCTATCTCCACTAATAAATAAGATCCCCATGGTGAGCCTCGAAATTGAAGGTATATATACAGGGTGAGTTATTAGTATCCCGGCGGTCGATAATAAGTAGATATTTTTTTATACTAGAGTTGTTTTACTCATTAGTTTCAATAACGTAAAATTATTTTCATTTATACAGGGTGTTGCATTTAGGCGTGACGGAAAGTCAGTAATCATGCCATATTATGAATACTAAGGAAGTTGTTTTTCCAACTGTGTAAGTTGTACCTGTGTAAAGTAAATAGTTCCTGAGGCCTTTCTTAAAAACTACGGTAATACTACATTTTACCAGATATTGTCCTAAAAAAGTTGTCACATAATAACTAAACCCATAGTTAGATGCTGATGTCATGAAAAATTTGATGCGTTATACAGGCTGATTGTAACATGCACTAGTTTTTAAACATTTTAAAATGTTTTTTTCTTGAGATTTTTAAATGGAACACCCTGTATATTATTTGCTAATTGAAATGTCCCTCAAGTTCTTTGTAATTTATATTCACTATATTGTATATCTATTTTTACTAGTTTTTGTGATATTTGGAATTTAAAGAGTAGTATGCTATTTAGTATCTTAACATTGCTTTGTATACAGTGTGCTGCCGTGCTGGGTTGCATGATGTAAAATATTTAAAGCGTTATAGATGAAGCCATTTAGAACCTATTTAACTAGATTTATTCATATAAAAAGTATTACGGTTATCAATGTATTACACAATTTTATAAGCATGTTTTGCAATGTTTACAAACGTACAGCGAGCGAACCTGAAGACCTAGTAACTTCAGTTGGGCTCCGAAGTAAGCCAAAAACAGTGTAGTTTTAGGGGGACTATCGTGAAAAATTGTTCACCTTTGTGAAAATTATGCGGGGACGTATCATTGTAGTAGTATGTGCGCTCAGACACAAAAGCAAACAGAAATGCTAAAACCTGTCTTGATGAGCTACGTTTGAGAACAAATTAGTATTCAGTACAAAAAACAACCAACAATAATCTACTTACTATTGTTAATTGATTTAAAATAGGTTATTGTTCTGGAGAGACAATTCAAAATTGGGATAATATGAATGATAGTATGAGTAATATTGATAATGTGAATGGAAAGTGGGTTACTTGGAAGTGTTTTTAACAGATTTTTTTGCTATGAATGAAAATCTGAATCTAAATATGCCCATCAGTTTCTTTCTGTTGCATATTTGATTTTTGTGTGTGAGTACATAAATCACATCAAAGAAAATCTGATTTTCAACACTCAGAAGTCAACAAATTTGCACAATAGTTAACCTAAACGTACACAGTTTAGGATTTACTTTAGTAGTAATTTAAATTTTTAAATTTAATTGCCATACGGTAGACGGCAAAATTTACTTATAAAATTTCATATAAAATTGTTAATATGTTGATAGCGATAATACTTTGTATAAGGATCAAGCTAGTTAAATTGTTTCTAAATTATCTCTTCTATCGCCACCTTATAACTTTACATCAAACTACCAAATACCTTATTCACAGCAATATTAAAGTTACAATTGCATTGCATTTTCGTTAAATTGCAAATATCACAAAAAATAATAACATTTGGTGTATGACATACTAGATGTAACTTAGTGCGAAATAGAGGGTTATTACAGCCAACACATGTTGTACAGGGTGTACCATTTAAAAAACTCGAGAAAAAGCCATTTGAAAAACATCAAAATTTATTAAGTTCAATAAACACTAATATCTTTTGATACTATCATCCACCTACTGGCTTTGACTATTGTCTCACATAGTTTAAAGGCAAAATCGGCAAAAATGTCGTTTTTACATAGTTTTTAAAAAGATCCTGCAACGGGAATATTATGGAAAAACTGTTGAATATCTCTGGAACTATTAACGCTGTGACTTAGCAGCATACACGGTTGTATAGACAAATTTAGTAGTGTTTATAATATAATAAAATATACAGGCCGTTCCATTTAAAAATGTTCATACTTTCCATCACACCTAAATGCACTACCCTGTATAAATGAAAATAATTTTACGTTATAGAAAATGGCGAGTCAAACAACTTTTGTATAAAATATTTTTTTCTACTTTGCATTCACAATGCACACATTGTAACACTGTTTTCGGTGTTACAATTAACACATTGTAACACCGAAAACAGTAACATTTTTGTCTAAGATTTCCAAGATTGGTACACATTGATATCAAATGCCAAATGTCAAACGTACAATACATAACCACACACTGCCTCTTTTTAATCGCTTGCAATCGCATAAACTGCGAAATATCAATATTCTATACATATTTAAACATGCGTGTAGCCTGCTATAGTATGGCCAAAGGTTGTGGCTTTCTTAGTTTTGCTGTGTTCATCAAAATACGCCAGCATAACGTTTTCGGTGATGTTTTACGACTCTGGTAAGTGATCGTTATCATTCTTTTCAACTAAACATCAAATCCCCTTTTCAGATATAATTCAAGGACCACATTTACTTTAATAAGGTATTATGCGAAGATCAAACCTACATCGTAGATATGAATGATTTTAATTCCTGCTACGAGATTGTATATGCGCAATCAATGGTTTATCAGCATACACGTATAAAGCCATAGTACATTTAAAGTGTAGAGGATTTCTTAGTTTATGTAACGTATAAGTTTTCGGTAACATTTTCGACCGAATTCTGTTCGGCTCAATTCGTATTCATTTTTGTCCGTCGCTTTCGACTTCGTCTTAGTTCTGGTTGTGTGCAACATATTTGTATTACCTCCATCACATGTAATTTTACTAAGTATAATTTATTCTAATAAACTACTTTGCCGAAATTAAAATTGGGTTTCAATTATAAGTGCTTGTAAATATATAAGCCGCAACGGCTACGTAGCGGAATTAGGTAGACACCGCTATTAAACGTTAGGCGTTAAAACAATTCTTTAGTAAGTTCTTGTTCTTCGAAGTAACTAATCAGTCACCGCCAAACACTTCTATTCTGATTATTATACTTATGAAAACACTATTAAAGTTGTTGACTTTTTAGGTTAAGTTTCATGTTAAGTTATCACAGTAGGGTTAAAAGTGTTGCCCCAAGCTCCATTATGATCATCGTTGAGACCTCGCTGAATATTTATTCAAACTTGTAGGCTAAAGTAGAGTAGTTTTATTCACAATTAGATTTTGTCAAGATTTTATCTCATAGATCTCATCCTTAACGAAGTTGACAGTTACTACAGTGCTGCCACGTGGTACCCGCGAAATACCCTAGATTTTAATTTAGCGCAATATAGTAACCACAATTTTTAAATTTATATAAAATTAATGACGCAAAGTAGAAAAAATAGTATATTACACTCGTTTTATAAGACGTATTGGCGCACTCGTTCCATTTGGGCACTCCTCGCTACGCTCGTCGTGCCCAAAACAACTCGTGCGCCAATTTGACGTCTTATAAAACTTGTATAATAATATACTATTTTCTTTCTCAAACGATTTATTAACTATCGACCGCCGGGATACTAATAACTCACCCTGTATATATATATATCTTACTTCGTCAATGTTTTTGTTACACCAAATGCAAATACAACCGCAAGTCAGTACTCAATAAATTTACAATGTCTACGCAATAACAAGGTATCAAACGCCAAACTAGAGAGGTGTAATAGATGGAGTTCTGGTAGTATTAATTGTTGTATATGCATACTCGTCCCATTGATTACTGTAATTCTGTTTGATTTAATGTGCCGCTACCTCATCCTCGGTTGTTTGTCCAGGTTTTACCGGATCGTTAGTGTCTGTCAGTCACTATAAATTATTTTGTACATAATGATAACCCATTTGACAATACCCCCAAAGCGAATTGGTTCGTATGGTTATCTCATACTATGAATATTCAGAACAACATTATGCAATATACATATTATAGGATTGATGGTAACCTAAAATCGACATCTAGGTGCTAGTCTACTAGTCAAAATGTCGTTGATGAACGGATGTTTGTGATGCTCCGGATATACACTATTGACAAGTTAAACTCAAGTAAAAATAGTAGGTAGTTGTAGGAAAAAATTGTGGATACGGTGGGCTGTTCATTATGTCGTCGACAGTATTACTTAGGTATAATATTATATTTTCATAAAAGACACTAATAATTTGTTAAATTTTGGTAATAACAAATTGTAGCCATATGTTCATAAATGCGATTCTTATAGAGGATACAATCTAAATTTAAGTCCTAAAAATCCATTAATTTCTTGCAAAATTCCTTTTTAAAGTCTAATTTTCTTAACTTGTCATATTAATGTTACTTTATTATTTTATTATAAGAAAAAACACCTATTTAATAAAATAATGGATATAAATTGCACAAAGTTACTTAAACTAAACAATAAATTACAATTAACAGTACACACAATAATTTTTCTAAATTATATAACATGCAAGAATCAAGTTTTAAATTGGTTCACTACATAAAGTTATCAACGGAAATATGGATGTCCTAAATACTAAAGCGCGCTAACTTACAAAAATTCCCCGATTATTTGTTCTATTCTACGCCCATCTGGTGCGCTCCTAAAGTTCCCGGATAGATGTTTAGATGTTTAAAAGGTTAAATTTATAATGAATACTGAAGACCTACCAAGAAAGTCTCCCTTATATACCTGAATTTACACCTCACTGCGCACATCTGGAGCTACCGCTCCATGTGGTTTTCCACCTGACCGCGTTAGGATCGATTTCCAGACCCTACTAATGTCAGTACCGTCCTCGCGATTGATGTTGTCAGGATGTTTGTAAATTTCGATGGCTTCTCTAATGAGCTTTCGATGATAATTACCCACCCTTGCCAACATCTTCGCGTCATCGAAATCCATTGTGTGTCCCGACTCGTGGCAGTGTTGAGCAACAGCGGACTGTTGAATCTTGCCTAGCCGGGTGTCCCTACTGTGCTCCTTGATTCGACATTCGATGCTTCGTCCTGTCTGTCCTACATAGCATGTTCCGCACTCACATGTTATCTTGTATGCCCCTTCGTTCTTCAGGAGTGGTGTGATATTCTTTGGGTTGGGCAAAAGATCCTTTACCTTAGCTGGTGCTCTGTACCTTACCGTGATACCCGATTTCTTCAGTACTCTACCGATTCGCTCTGATACCCCACTTACGTATGGTAAGCAAGCGAACCCCTTTGACTCTTGCAGTTCCTCTGAGACTTGCGGTTTTCTTTGTGTGACACCCCGTATGTCAGACTTGGTGTATCCATTCTGACTAGAGATGTCGCGAATACTCGCTATTATTCGGTATTCGGCATTACTCGACATTTTTTTGTTATTCGTCGAATAGCGAATAATAGCTAGTATTATTCGACATTCGGCGAATAGTTGTCTAAAATAAACTTTTAATGAACAAAAAAACTATACTTAGACTTAAAAATAAGCAAACTTTAAATTTTCTTAAAAAACAAAACACACTTAGTATTCATTATTATCATTAATATAAAAAGTTAAAAAAATAAAAAGCCAAAAATCAGTCATGTTGAAGTTAATTAGTTAGTATTTTTAATTAATAGTCCAAAAGGGGCAGATTGTGGTGCAAAAAAACTAGTTTTTCTGCACAATTCGGATCAAGTCGGTTGCGCTTTTCATCATAAATCAAACCTGCCTCAGAAAATAGTTTTTCTGAATAAACAGAGCTTGCTGGTGTGATGAAGTATCGTTTAGCAAGCTTACTTAATCTCTATTAAACGCTGGGTTATACAAAACGAGGTATTCCCCGTAAAATAGGTACAAGAAAAGGGTTGCCAGCATTTAAAAATGTAAAATCAGTATAATATGAGACTGATTTCTTTAACTTCATTGTTTTCTTTTCTCATAACCTTAAACAAATTAGATTACTGTAACAAATAAATCATTGTTAAGTTCAAGACTGATATTATTATTTGATAACAAATAAATTATTTTTTATATTCGGTTGTTTATGTTGAAGAATAATGGCGAGTTATTCGACTATTAGCCATAGGGATAGGTGATTAATCGGTATTCGACTATTCGCTATAACAACTATTCGCGGCATCTCTAATTCTGACGTAGGGCCCACTCCAAGTGTTTCCGTTCGTCGTCCAAGGTGCTAGAGTCGCATACCTTCTCGGCTCTGTTGAACAAAGTGTTAGTAACACTTCTCTTCTGTTGGGGGTGGTGGTGTGATTTGGCGTTCAAGTACCGATCGGTATGTGTCTTCTTACGGTAAACTGTATGTCCAAGTCCACCCGTTGACGTTCTGTATACCAGCACATCCAAGAAAGGCAGCTGATTATCCTCTTCTATTTCCATCGTGAATTTGATGGAAGGACTAACATTGTTCAGGTGGTTAAGGAACTCAGTAAGTCTATCTCTACCGTGTGGCCAAACCACAAAGGTATCGTCGACACATGTGACCCAGTGCTTGGGTTTGAAAGGACTTGACCTAATGGCTTTTTCTTCAAACAATTCCATGAAGAAATTGGCGATGACCGGTGACCATGGCTGCACCCTGTACCTGCTCATACATCGCTCCCGCCCACTTGAAGTATGTGGTGGAGAGACAATACTCTACAAGATCCGGTACATCGGTTGGTAGACCTAGGGGGACAGTGTTGTCCGAAGGCCTTCGACTGCCTCCTTAACCGGAACACACGTAAAGAGTGATGTTACGTCGAAACTTACGAGAATATCCTGAGGGTCAATTACAACTTCCTTCAAAATCGGAATAAAATGTTCAGAGTTCTTGACAAAAGATGTAGTTTGTCCTATAAACGGTTGGATGGTTTTTGACAAGTATTTTGCCAACAAATAGGTCGGGGAGCCTATTGCGCTAACGATTGGTCTTAAAGGTACGTTATCCTTGTGGATCTTTGACAAACCGTAGATCCTAGGTGCCCTAGGGGCTTGAACAAAAAGGCTTCTTTGTTCCTGTACGGGAATCGATGATGATTTAATCAATTCGTTCACTCGCCTTCCTATCTTATGTATTGGGTCCTTGGAAATTTTACGGTACGTATTCGGGTCCAATAGATCGTTCATCTTCCTGTTATAGTCCTCCTTGTTCAACATCACCGTTGCATTCCCTTTGTCCGCTGGTAGTACTGTGATATCCTTGTTGTCCTTGATGGTTTTCAGAGAGTACTTCTCTTCTTTGGTAATATTGCTCTTCGGCGGGGTAGCTTTCCTAATTATCCTGGAAACCTCTTGACGAATGTCCTCTGCTTGTACACCTGGAATTTTGTACAATGCCTAAGCCGGATTTTTATGAAAATATCATAAATGTTTGAAATGCATAGAAAGGAGCATTGTGTTATCATATAAATAATGTTGTAGTAAATATTGTTTCGTAAAGGATAGGAGTTTAATTAAACACTCTTAAATTTGCAAGAATATTTACTATGGTACTAGTTTCGGTCAACAGATCATCATTAGCCAAAAGTCAGAAAAATACAAAACAATCAAAAGAAAATATATCAATATCATAAAAAATCACTGAGGCATCATTCTGGTGCCGGATGTCTTGTGCCTCTTATAATTATTGATTTTGACTGTAAGTTTAACATTTTTATACATTTTTAAGGCATTTTTAATATTTAAATGATTTTTTCTGTTACAATTTAGCGTGATTTTTTTCTGATTGTTTTGTGTTTTTCTGACTGTTGGCTATGATGATCTGTAGATCAAAACTAGTAGTAAAGTAAATATTCTTGCAAAATTAAAAGTTTTTATTGTACTATTTTAAGTACTATCCTTTATTAAACACTTTTGCATCATGGACCAGTACCAAAGTAACTATTGCATATAATTATTCTTTGTTGTTTAAATGTACATTTAGCACAACTAAATAAAACAGTTTGTATTTTTCGAAATTTTGATATTTATTTTCCACTTGTGTACAAATGCACCGCACGCCACTGGTATGTATGTAGTAATATAAGTACCTACCGGTCGTCACAAGTCGTATTAATTGCGACGAAATATAATTTTTTTTTACAATTCTCATCCACTTTTGTTATTTCCGTATTTAACGCAGATGAAAATAGACTGCTCAATGCCAAATACTAATGTGTAAAATAATAAATGTTATCAAAAACTAACCTCACTCAATTGAAGTCAAGAAAGTTAGGGGCACAAGCGACTATAACAAGTACCAGCCGACCTGTGAAGCGAACCGTCTTGGTGGTGACATTATGACGTCCTGTTGTTGCCAAGGGGCCAATTATTCAATTTACGGAATAAATCGCACCATTTTGTAAATTATTCACTCCAACTCCAACAAAAATGTAGTTTCTCTCATTTTGTCAGTTATGTCAACATCCTGTATGGTGTTTCGGATATCAACTATTTTCAACTACCTACTATGTATATAGTTCGAAATTATGTATAACAACAACTTTTATTATAGAATCAACTGAGTTTGGGAGAAAAATTTACTCCTTTTTGTGTATGATTAACTACATGCTAATTCTCTCCGTAAAATTTTTATGTGTGAAAACTGGTACACATTACAGTTTTGCTTTATATCGGAAATAGTTTTAATAATTATCGGTCTATTCCTCGAATTGCTAACTCAATAGTTTTTTACTTAGCCACAACTTAGGGAAAAATGCGTTCTTTTATTGGAACTTGTTAGCATGCGAACGGCGTTCAAGTGTTCTGTACCGCGTCCCGTAAGGGCGTGTACACATTTATCTACGGTCGAAAGCGAGAATTCACAGCATTCGAAGAAAACTGGCTCCATAAAATTTCCAAAAGCTAGATTAGCAGTGGCCTGTGCGCATTAAACGTAACAATGGGGTCGTGCAATGAATACTAAAGAAGCTTGGTTTCATTCTTCCACTCGCGCATACGCACACGTCCACGATACGATGCGATGGTATAATTTTCAATTCTGCACCGTCTTTGGTATGAATATGTAAGTTTCGAAAAGCGTTTTGTCTTGAAACCGCAAGGGATGTACACCAGCGTTTTTCAACCGGGGTTCAGCCAGGGATACCGCAAGGGGTTCCGCGGGAAATACTAACAAATGTCAGTGGCGGTTGCCGGTCCATGGACGGATAATATATTCACTTCAAGTGTAATGGTTAGGTACTTAAAATTGTGTTGCCTAAAAACAATCTTTAAAAAACAATCACCTCTGGCAGAATTATTCTCCCTTTCCACACAAAAGTGGACATACATGTACCTATAATTAGAATTTACTGCTCATCCTGGGAAATTGATTTTAGGAAAAACAGCAGAGTAAGGGTTTGTGGTGTTCAATATTATAAAAAAAATTAAAAAGAAATCTATGTATGTCCAAATCATTAACCAGAATGAAACATGTGACCAGACATATAACTTTATCATACTATACAGCAGTGCCAAACTGTGTTAAACGCTGATGTGCTGAGAATACTGCCAATAGAATCAAAATATCTGTCAAATCCTGGCTAACTAGTTTTAATGCAGTACGAGCGATCTTGATGAAATAGAATTTGCTCATGCAGCTATCAATTTTACAAAAAAATGTCATAGACATAAATTATTCAAAATTTCGTCTACTTTAATTTACTATTTAACAATTTTGACGAAATTACAGAAATGGCAGTTCATTTGCAAAATCGTTGAAAAATGCTAAGTGTAAACCTCCAGTTCCTTTGGACCCTTTTGAACAAAAAGCTTTTCAGCTCTAAGTTTGGTCATAAAACTTCTAAATATGAAGTTTCGTCCCGATACCTTTACAGCCTTTTCACACGGTACACGGCGTCCGTGCGTTTTTATCCGTGTACGGTCGTTGTGTAGCTTTTCACACAACACAGATTTCAAACGGCTCGGCACGGTACGTGTGAACGGTCCGATTAAATCTCAACCGCACGGACGCCGTGTCCCATGTGAAAAGGCCGTTAGTAGTATCTCCGGAATCGTCGCCACAAAAAAGGGACACACACACACACACATTCGCGCGCGCGGCACGAACACCCGCACGCGCACGCGCACTAAGGACATATTTCCGCTAAAATCTTATATTTTTTTTTCGAGACGATTCAATACTTTGTCATATTACGTATGATAAAGTAAAATTTGCATATTAGTGTTAATTATATCTAAATACATTTTACAATATTATTAGTGCTGATAGTTGAATTTTATTATGATTAATGTTTAATTCATATTATATTAACTTTGTCATTTTGTTTCAGGTATGTTTCCTATTCGGGTAGAGAAATAGCATATTAATCTGTTGGTAAGTCATATAATTTTAATAATTGTTGCTTTGTGTAATGTTGGAACCTACGTAATTAAATCATCATAAGGGTTTTCTATATAAAAAAGATCTGATGTGGCCAGGCACATTACTTTATCATACTATAAAGCAGTGTGAAACTGTGCCAAACTCTAAAACACTAGTTTTAACAATACTGTCAATAGAATCAAAATATCTGTCAAATCCTGGCTAACTAGTTTTAATGCAGTATGAGCGATCTCGATGAAATAGAATTTGCTCATGCAGCTACACTCTAATTTTATCCAAAAATGTCATAGACATAATCTATCAGACATGCGGTTACGAATTATACGGCAACGCGCAATACGCATGAAGCGCACAGAAAATTGTATAGAAATGGAACAGGAGAGACAAATTTGAACACCAGACAGTATTTAACGCAGTTTCTGTATGACGCTACGCAATTTTCGATTGCTTCAAGTTCTGAGCAACTTCTTACGCCGTTAATAGCGTAGTGTAAAACGGCTATAACGTCAAATTTTCATTTCAAATCAATTACAAAAATATATCAATCTTTTTCTTTTTAAAACAACTGTATCGAATTCTAAAAGGGTAGAAGGTCAGAAGGTCAGAAGAAATACATAACCATAAAACAAGAACCATGACATACATAAGACCAGAGAAACACCGAACAAATCGATGCGCCCAGATCGTGAGATCCAATGATATTGCGCTATATACTAACTATCAGATGAAGTAGAGAAACGGCGTATCGCAATCGTATCACAATTTCCAAACTAAAGTCAAAGCAATACTAAAAGAAAGGACGTGAGAGCCGGAAGATGATCGACTGCACCATTCTAAAGCCCGAGAGAGAACCCTGTTCCAAATCCTGAGGCAAGGATCGAGGGGAAAAAACCAGCTACCATGATGGCGACTAGTACATTTTACCCTTATATTATGATATACTATGTAATGTAATCAAGTTGACTACAATAATAATAACAATAATAAAGATATATATATATATATATATATATATATATATATATATATATATATATATGCAGGGTGAGTTATTAGTATCCCGGCGGTCAATAGTTAGTAAATCGTTTGATAAAGAAAAAAATATTTTATACAAAAGTTGTTTGACCAGCCATTTTCTATAACGTAAAATTATTTTCATTTATACAGGGTGTTGCATTTAGGTGTGACGGAAAGTGTATAAATTTTTTTAAATGGCACGTCCTGTATATTTTATTTTATTATAAATACTACTAAATTTGTTTATCCAACCGTGTATGTTGCTAAGTCACAGCGTTAATAGTTCCAGAGATATTCAACTGTTTTTCCAAAATATGCCCGTTGCAGGATCTTTTTAAAAACTATGTAAAAACGAAACTTTTGCCGATTTTGCTTTTAAACTATGTGAGGCATTAGTCAAAGCCAGTAGGTAGATGATAGTATCCAAAGATATTAGATACACTATACAGGGTGTTCATTGAACTTAGTAAATTTTGATGTTTTTCAAATGGCGTTTTCTCGAGTTTTTTAAATGATACACCCTGTATAATATGCGTTGGCTGCAATAACCCTTTATTGCGCTCCAGTTTACGTCTAGTATGTCATACACCAAATGTTACTATTTTTTGTGATATTTGCAATTTAACGAAAGTGTAATGCAATTGTAAATTTTTGGTACATTTTTGGTAATATTTGATAGTTTGATGTTAAGTCTTCAAGTGGCGATAGAAAAGATAATTTAGAAACGATTTAACCAGCTTGATACTACAAAGTATTACCGTTATCAACATATTAATAATTTTATATGAAATTTTGTAAGTTATTTTGCCGTGTAGCGTAAGGCGACCGAACACGCGATTAAAAAATTTCTAATTACTGCTAAAGTAAACCCTAAACCCTGTACTTTTAGGTTATCTATCGTGAAAATTTATTGACTTCTGAGTGTTGAAAATCAGATTTTCTTTGATGTGATTTATGTGCTCACACTCAAAAACCAAATATGCTACAAAAACAAACTGATAGGCATCTTTAGATTCAGATTTTCATTCATAGCACAAAATCTATTAAAAACACTTCCAAATAACTCACTTGCCATTCACATTATCAATATTACTCATACTATCATTCATATTATCCCAAGTTTGAACTGTCTCTCCAGAAAAATAACCTATTTTAAACCAATTAACAATAGTAAGTAGATCGTGTTGGTTGTTTTTTGTACTGAATACAAATCCGTTCTCAAACGTAGCTCATCAAGACAGGTTTTAGCGTTTCTGTTTGTTTTTGTGTATGATCGCACATACTATTACAATGAAACGTCTCCGCACATTTTTCACAAAGATGAACAATTTTTCACGATAGTCCCCCTAAAACTACACTTTTTTTGGTTTAGTTCGGAGCCCAACTGAAGATATTAGGTCTTCAAGTTCGCTCGCTGTACGTTTGTAAAAATTGCAAAACGTACTTATAAAATTGTGTAATACATTGATAACCGTAATAGTTTTTCTAGAAATAAAACTAGTTAAATAGGTTCTAAATGCCTTCTTCTATAACGCTTTAAATATTTTACATCATGCTACCCAGCACACTGTATACAAAGCAATATTAAGATACTAAATGGCATACTACTCTTTAAATTCCAAATATCACAAAAACTATTAAAAATTGATATACGATATAGTGAATATAAATTACAAAGAACTTAAGGGACATTTCAATTAGCAAATAATATACAGTGTGTTCCATTTAAAAATCTCAAGAAAAAGCGATTTCAAAATGTTTAAAAACTAGGGCATGCTACAATCACCCTGTATAGCGCATAAAATTTTTCATGACATCAACATCTAGCTATGGGTTTAGTTATTAAGTGACAAAATTTTTAGGACAATATCTGCAAAAATGTAGCATTAACGTAGTTTTTAAGAAAGGCCTGCAAGTGCCAATTTTTTGACAAACAATTGAATATCTCAGAAACTATTTACATTACACAAATACATATTACACAGTTGGAAAGACAACTTCCTTAGTAACCATAATATGGCATGATATACAGGGCGTTCCATTTAAAAAAAATTACTGACTTTCAGTCACGCCTACATACAACACCATGTATAAATGAAAATAATTTTACCTTATAGAAACTAATGAGTCAAACAACTCTTGTATAAAACATCTTTTTCTTTCTCAAAAGATTTGATGACTATCGACCGCCGGGATACTAATAACTCACCCTGTATATATATATATATATATATAATTAAGGTTGGATCTCTAATGGGAATTCGACGGGAGACTTAATAATGCTACAACTCTTCAATCATTAAGCCAAGCTTTCGGCGTATTTATTTACCGCCTTCTTCAGGGCACTATTAAAATTACAACAATTAATTACTAAACAACTACAATATTCTAACAATTTCACTTACATGGTATGTGAGGTTAAATAATAAAATGGACATCTTCACAACTAATATTCCCTACTCTGCATTTTTCGGCTCAATTGTCACAGCTTAATTGACATAGCCCTCCTTTTCAATCTTAATATAAAACACTGTTGCTGAAGGCGATGGACTTAAAACTGCAGGTGAACGAAATAACTATACTACCATCTTGTGGCATGTGTACTGATTTTTTTGTTTAAAATATGTGTTGCCAACATCCTGACCCCTTTATCCCCATCCACACAGAACCAGACTTGAATTTTAAAATGTGATTGCATCTTCAAACATATATATATATATATATATATATATATATATATATATATATATATAGGAGAAAGGTATTTGTCGGGCAATTCCGTCATACGAAGATCGAAGAAGCAACCGTATACACGTGTTATAACAAGTCCGAAACTGGTTTTCAGTTTATCTGTGATCAAGACACAAATAGTGTCGAAACGTCAGAGCAAATAATTTTTAATGTGTTGTATCTTGTGACTTTTAGTTATAAGTTTTAATGTATTAAATGTGACCAAGCCTACAGTACCCAAGAAAATAAACAATTTGAAATAAAGTTGTTTGTGTTTTTTTAATATATATATATATATGTATATATATATATATATATATATATATATATACAGGGTGAGTTATTAGTATCCCGGCGGTCGATAGTCATCAAATCGTTTGAGAAAGAAAAAAATTTTAATACAAGAGTTGTTTGACTCATTAGTTTCTATAACGTAAAATTATTTTCATTTATACAGGGTGTTGCATTTAGGCGTGACGGAAAGTCAGTACATTTTTTTAAATGGAACGCCCTGTATATCATACCACATTATGAATACTAAGGATGTTGTCTTTCCAACTGTGTAAGTTGTACCTGTGTAAAGTAACTAGTTTCTGAGATATTCAATTTTTTGTCAAAAAAATGGTAATTGCAGGTCTTTCTTAAGAACTCCGTTATTACTACATTGTTGCAGATATTGTCCTAAAAATTTTGTCACATAATAACCAAACCCATAGCTAGATGCTGATGAAAAGTTAGATGCGCTATACAGGGTGATCGTAGCATGCACTAGTTTTTAAACATTTTTAAATGGCTTTTTCTTGAGATTTTTAAATGGAACACCCTGTATATTATTTGCTAATTGAAATGTCTCTGAAGCTCTTTGTAATTTATATTCACTATATCGTATATCTATTTTTACTAGTTTTGTGATATTTGGAATTTAAAGAGTAGTATGCTATTTACTATCTTAATATCGCACTGTATACAGTGTGCTGGGTAGCATGATGTAAACTATTTAAAGGGTTATAGAAGAAGCGATTTAGAACCTATTTAACTAGATTTATCCATATAAAAATTATTACGGTTATCAAGGTATTACACAATTTTATAAGTATGTTTTGCAATTTTTACAAACGTACAGCGAGCGAACCTGAGGACCTAGTACCTTCAGTTGGACTCCGAAGTAAACCAGAAACAGTGTAATTTTAGGGAGACTATCGTGAAAAATTGTTCACTTGTGTGAAAATTGTGCGGAGGCGTTTCATTGTAATAGTATGTGCGCTCATACACAAAAACAAACAGAAACGCTAAAACATGTCTTGATGAGCTACGTTTAGAACGGATTTGTATTCAATACAAAACACAATTAACAATATCAACTTACTATTGTTAATTGATTTAAAATAAGTTATCTTTCTGGAGAGACAATTCAAAATTGGGATAATATGAATGATACTATGAGTAATCTTGATAATGTGAATGGAAAGTGGGTTATTTGGAAGTGTTTTTAATAGATTTTTTTTGCTATGAATGAAAATCTGAGTCTAACGATGGCTATCGGTTTGTTTTTGTTGCATATTTGTTTTTTGTGTGTGAGTACATAAATCACATCAAAGAGAATCTGATTTTCAACACTCAGAAGTCAACAAGTTTTCACGATAGTTAACTTAAAGTACAGAGTTTACTTAAGCAGTAATTTGAAATTTTTAAATGGCGTGTTCGGTTGCTATGCAATAGACGGCAAAATATAAAAATTTCATATAAAATTGTTAATATGTTGATAACGGTAATACTTTGTATAAGGATTAAGCTGGTTAAATCGTTTCTAAATTATCTCTTCTATCGTCACTTGAAGACTTTACATTAAACTACCAAATACCTCATTCACAGCAATATTAAAATTTACAATTGCATTACATTTTCGTTAAATTGCAAATATCAGAAAAATAGTAACATTTGGTGTATGACATACTAGATGTAAATTGGAGCGAAATAAAGGGTTATTACAACCAACACATATTATACAGGGTGTTCCATTTAAAAAACTCGAGAAAAAGCCATTTGAAAAACATTAAAATTTACTAAGTTCAATGAACACTCTGTATAGTGTAACAGATATTTTTGGATACTGTCATCTACCTACTGGGTTTGACTATTGTTCACATAGTTTAAAGGCAAAATCGGCAAAAGTATCCTTTTTACATAGTTTTTAAAAAGATCCTGCAACGGGTATATTTTGGAAAAACAATGGAATATCTCTGAAGCTATTAACGCTGTAACTTAGCAACATACACGGTTGGATAAACAAATTTAGTAGTAATCATAATATAATACAATATACAGGAGGTTCCATTTAAAAAAATGTTCATACTTTCAGTCACACCTAAACGCAACACCCTGTATAAATGAAAATAATTTAACGTTATAGAAAATGGCGTGTCAAACAACTTTTGTATAAAATATTCTTTTCTTTCTGAAACGATTTATTAGCCATGGACCGCCGGGATACTAATAACTCACCCTGTATATATATATATATATATATATATATATATATATATATATATATATATATATCCTGTATATATATATATAAATGTTTATGTTTATCTATATATATATATAGATAAACATAAACATTTATTTGCTTAAAAAAATCTACTCAACAACAAACTTCCATGTTATGTTCAGAAATAACTAATTTACATGCGATCCACATTAATCGTGAGTTTTTATATTCAAAAACTTTATAAAGGTTATAAATCACGCCCCCACGATTGCCACGTCCCCCCAATAAATCTCCAACGCTACATGGTGTAAATTGTACGCGCAACGTGCATTGGCACGAATTTAGCTTGACATTTGTAAATTCGACAGCATCCAGTAGAGTAAGCTATAATACGCACAGTATGTTTAGTAACTTGATGTACTTATTTATATAACTTGATGTGTTACGTTCGGTTATTATTCTCTAATTAACCTTGAAAATGCTAAACAAAACATCGAATGATTTTCTTAAATATATTTTTTTTTAAATGTTTAACTTTTTTTCAAATGTGATTGTGACCATGTTCAACTTCTACAATGAAGAAAGAAATTTGATGTCGTCTGCAAAGTTTGACGCTTGGCCTGATGACGGACACGGACTTTTTTTTTCTAATAAATAGATTATTTATATTTTCTATTGCGTTTTAAATAGTTTTTCTAATCGTTTACAATTGAAAAACAGTTGTCCGCATACATATCTGATAAAGATGGTAACCGTAATATTTATGGAAACATGATTTATTTAAGACAGTTAATCTAATATGTTTGTAACATTTTCTTAGCTGCAGTTTTTTTTTTCTATGATCTGGTAGCATTTTGTGATAAAAACTTCCGAGGGGTGCAATTGCTTCTGCTCGCACCCCTCCTCTACTTTCACGGGTCCATTTACTTCGTGCTGCGCAACTGATAAAACAAAATAATATTGTTGTTAATTATATTGGCGTCCATTTGCGCCAATATTTCTCACAAAAAGAATTTTGGTCGTGATAATAACCCATCATGCAAATTTTTCAAAGAAACAAACTTCCGACGTGGATATATCATTGTTACCCATTCCATTTACGATGATATATAAGCATGCTATCAGAAGTCCATAAAAAGGGTCCAAATTGCAGGTCGATTTGCATATTTATTTAGTGCGCTCGAGTCGGGGTGCGCAGCGCTTGACGGTGAAATACGTCCCAGTTTAGAACAAATTCTGTGCTGCGCCGCCGCCGCGAAGTGGGATATAAAATGCAAATTAACAATCGCTAGGCGCGATTTAATTTACACGCTCCGGTAACTTCGCCTTCCAACGATTCATTGTCGGTGGATTCTGTAGCCGTATGTGAATACGTTTGCAATTTGGACATATTTTTACGGCCATAAGGTGGATTCTTTAGGGTTCCGTATTGCACAAGAAAAATCAGAAATTTTTCTTTGCTTTTGCAGGTGATCTATACAGGTTATATAACATAGACTCCGAACCACAGACGTGCCCAAAATACTAAACTCCGACCAGAAAAGGTGTTATAGCTATAACCTCAAGGAGCGTTAAATTTGAAGAAAGTTTCGGCTTAAGCGGGATTCGAACTTGTGATCTTATGGCAGTTATCCAAATTCCAAACACTACTGAGACCACTTCGCCGCAACCATGCTCTATATATAAGGCGAAAGGTATTTGTCGGGTAATTCCGTCATCGAAGAAGCAACCGCAGACACGTTTTCGGACTATTAGCCCTCATCAGTACTGTATAGCCAAGGAGCAAGATGGACGCTCACATTCCAAATACTACTATATATATATATATATATAGTAGTATTTATTTTTTATTTATTTTCCCGACAAATACCTTTCTCCTATATATATATATATATATATATATATATATATATATATATATATATATATATATATATATATATATATATATATACAGTGTGTCTCACGGGACGTTGGATTGTATGGGTAGTGGGTACTTTTGTTATTATTAAAGATAGAAAGTCGGTTAAATGGGCAAAGTAGTGCATATTTATGTGCTCTGTCATAATCTGTTCAGAAAACAGTTGAATTCCAAATGGCTTCCAAGCTATTTTGAAAAAAAAACAAAAAATTAACTTTTTTAATTATGGTCATAACTTCTTTATTTGTGATCCCATCAAAAAAGCGTTTTGACATTATAAAGGCCCTTTTTTGTCTACAATTTGATTATGTCAGTTTAAAATTTTTTTCGTCAATGAATTCGTTAGAAACAAACGAAACTTTTATTTTTCTTATGGACGCCATATTGGTTTTATACATGGTTGGATTCAGAATTTTTTTCTGAGTAACTTGGTATGCCACATGCCATATTTAGAACACAACAAGCCGACAAAATTTAAGTTTTTTTTTAATATCTGAAAATCGCATGGTGCCATGAAAAGTACATTTGAGTGATGCAGTATTTATGTGCCCATAGTCAAGTTACAATAACATTTTGGACTGTATTTATTTGTACTAACTACACAACATAAAAAAGTAACAACATGTTAACAAACTAAATAATGTTTTCAAGAATCTCGCCATTTTCGTGGAGGCATTTTTCACAGCATTCCCTAATACGGTGCCCTTACCGAGGGTTCTTCAGTCAATCGAATTGAAAGCGGCGATGACTCCGTCACGTAACTTCCCAACGTTTCCAAAATTATAAACACCATACACCTTATTTTTTAAGTCAGTCCATAGATAAAAATCACAAGGGGTAAGATCCTGCAATGTTGGTGGCTATGATACTTCTGAATAGGTAGCAATTACTCTCCGTTTATGTCATATCTAAATAGTTCCTCACAATTCGAGCATTATGTGCATGAGCTCCGTCTTGTTGGAACCACATACCTTAGCGTAAGGGCAACGGTATATCGTTTATTCTTACCTCTCCGAAGTTAAATTTTTGTTATAAAAGATTGGTGCGATTAATCGGTTGACCACTATACCGCACCATACATTAAAACCAAACCACACCTGATCATGGTGCGGTACAAAAAGGTGCTGATTTTCGCGGGCCCACTAGCCAATAGTGCGTCCTCTTTCAGTTAAAAAAACCCGCAGTTAGAAGATATGTTTCATCGGACGGATATTTTTTTTATAAACTTCAGAGTTTTCATCAATTTTGTTCAACAGATGGGTACAGATGGGTAGATATCACATTGTTACACAAAATGGGTGCGTTCTGCCACTTTAAGCCGCTTAAGCGCTTGAACTCAGCAACCAATGGCCGTCGCGTTCATGTTGTTGCTGCCCAATTGCCGCCGTCCGCTGAGTTCAAGCGGTTAGCGCCTAGAGTGGCAGAACGCACGCAATGTCTTTCACGGCACCATGCGATGTTCAGCAATAGGGTATTTGACTGTATTAAAAATATGGCATGTATTATAGTCATCCTAATAGATTACAGTTTAAGAAAACTATTTGTTATTACTTTTCAAAAAAAAAATGCTTTACTTCTATGAAACACCAAAATTAAAATTGAATTTTATTCACCTCCTATCACGTGATTGAAAACGCTCTGTAATTGGGTCAGTCTCCAGTGATGTCATTCGTTAGTCCGCCTTAGAGCGCGTTCGGTTTGTCAGGGTATGGTATGGGGAGAGCAATGCTCAGATAACTTGGGTCGGCTGTCTCTCTCTTATATGCAGATAAGCGCCGTATGACGTTAGTCCGCCTATTATGCAGCGCGTCACTCTCACCGTAAAATACCGGGTTATCCGAACGCGCTTTTATGCTTCTCCCGTTTGAATTTAATAGCACGAAAGCGTCATGTAAGCATAACTTTGTAGGTTAGGATAGCCCTAACCTTCAGCTGTCAGATCAGATAATACCTTTCGAAAATACGATAGATAACTTATTCTAGTCAGTTTTACTTATGTCGAAGTAATCTTCACAACAGAAAACACTTGTTTTGGCGGCTATTTATTTCATTTGGATTTCTACGAGCCAACCACTTTCTTCGCAGTTTCAAATCTTGCGGAACAGCTACAAATAGTTTATCCGGAGTTTTTCTTGACGTATCTCTGCATTGTGGATTTATACACCATTTATAACCCATTTTTATGTAGAAATTGTGAAAACAACACATCATACAACACAATTACCAAACTCCATCATCTTGACATCTTGACATCACTAACCGGTGACGTCACACAACAGAAAGTATCGTTTTGGCGGGACTTTTTGTGATTCAATTTTTAACGCTAATTTTTATGAAATATTGAGGAAATAATTACAAAAAATAATGCATGTACAATGTATAGTGAAGGAATAAACACATTAAGATGGTTTTCCAAAAATAGCCAAATACCCTATTCTCGAAGTGTACAATTTTCAGTCAATTCTATTATCTTATTGTATTAAAAACATGGCATGTGGCATACCAAATTACTCAGAAAGAAATGATGAATCCAAACATGTATAAAACCAATATGGCGTCCATAAGAAAAACAAAAGTTTCGTTTGTTTCTGACGAATTCATTGGCGAAAAAAATTTTAAACTTACACAATAAAATTGTAGACAAAAAATGCCTTTATAATGTCAAAGCGCTTTTTTGATTGGATCACAAATAAATAAGTTATAACCATAATTAAAAAATGAATTTTTTTTCAAAATAGCTTGGGAACCGTTTGGAATTCAACTGTTTTCTGAACCGACTTTCAATCTCTAATAATAACAAAAGTACCCATACAATCCAACGTCCCGTGAGACACACTGTATATAGGCTGTCCCAGCGAAGCGGCAAAGTACGTTAATGGCCTTAAGGGATTGAAGTACACAATTCTTTCATATAGGAAAGTTGTAGATAATCACTCGGGTCATAGCCAGAAAATATTGGCATATATACAGGGTGTCCCATAACGGAGTGCCAACACAAACTTATGTTTTTTTTAAATGGAACGCTAGGTATATTGTTGCAGATTTTGATTCACATGTTTGAGCTGACGATTTTGATATCATCTTGTATTAGGCTATTATCAACTGTTTCCGAGATATTGTCAAACTATTGTCAAAAACATGCATTTTTCAAAAAATTATTCTGGTAGGTAACTAATTAAGATGGAGAAACGAGACATGTCTTTCCAGACAGTAAAAATAATGCTCTTTTTGATAGCTATGATAGATTTTAGCTTTTCTTATGATATATCGGAGATAAATTGAGGATTGCTAAATGTCAAATAACTTAAGAATTTTAAATGGAACATCCTGTATATTTTAACAGTAGTGTAAAGATCGATAAACCAGCTTTCTAAAAATGCCATATTTAGTAAGTCTTTTATCGCCAGATTTAAAAGTTATTTAGCATCAACGTTGAAATTTTTATCTAGTCTTACATTATGTGATATAAAATATCTAGTTGCCATGATAGAAATCAACATGTTAGGTTTATAAATAAAACGTCACAGTTTACTACTAATAGCACTTTAATGGCCGAATAATCTTAAATACACATTATTATATCGCTTGTTTATTCGTACGTCATCACTCTACGACTTGTTACAGGCTTTTTTGTTTCACGTTTTAATTTGGTAAATAACAATTTATGATAAACAATTTGCTTTTGTTATGCGTTGTTGAAGTTCATCGTGACTAAATATTCACAATACTTCCATTATTTTGAAATTGAATTAACAATTTATCGAAGCCTCTTCTCCTAGTCGGAATACGGACATTTGGATATCTTTCGCCGTATACTCTTTGCGCGAGAAAGGCATTCTAATATAAATACAAGCTCATCTTTAGTGTAGTTCTTAATTGCAGATAAATATTTACTGCCAGCTGCACTAGTACAGGATAGACAATTAATCATGACATTTGTGGGTTTTGTTTGTTAACATTTTTCGTACAGCTAACGCCATATCTGTGCCGACACCAACAACAACCCCTGTGAGCGGCGTGAAGGACGGGCAGTTAGGTTATAGCGGGCGTAGAGTGATGACGTACGAATAAACAAGCGATATAATAATGTGTATTTGAGATTATTCGGCCATTAAAGTGCTATTGTTGTAAAGTGTGACGTGAAGACTAGATAAAAAATTCAACTTTGATGCTAAATAACTTTTAAATCTGGTGATAAAAGACCTACTAAATATGGCATTTTTAGAAACCTGGTTTATCGATCTTTACACTACTGTTAAAATATACAGGCTGTTCCATTTAAAATTCTTAAGTTATTTGACATTTAGCAAACCTCAATTTATCTCCGATAAATCATAAGAAAAACTCAAATCTATCATAGCTATCAAAAATAGCATTATTTTCTCTGTCTGGAAAGACTTGTCTCGTTTCTCCATCTTAATTAGTTACCTCAGAATAATTTTTTTAAAATGCATGCTTTTGACATTAATTTGTCAATATTTCAGTTGATAATAACAGTTGATAATAGCCTAATACAAGTTGATATCAAATAGTCAGCTCAAACATGTGAATCAAAATCTGCAACAATATACCTAGCGTTCCATTTAAAAAAACATAAGTTTGTATTGGCACTCCGTTATGGGACATCCTGTATACATGCCAATGTTTTCTGGTTATAGACGGAGTGATTATCTACAACTTTCCTATATGAAATGTTTACTTCAATTCCTTAAGCCCATTAACGTACTTTGCCGCTTCTTATTTTTGCTTTGCTAATATTTCTGATGTATTTGCATCCTTCGTCAGAGCTCTAAAAGTTTAAAAAGGTTAAAAACATTAACAATTTAAAAATGAAATACAATACAAACCGGAAATATCACTATAAACTATATAACATTATGAAACATGGAAAAATCTTTTGTCAAACAAATTTGTTCCGAAGATGAAAATTTGGGAAAAAACACCAACCTTATTTGATATATCAAAATCTATCATAAATCTAACCTAAAAACTAATGTAAATGACATCTGTAACAGTATGAAAGGAACAAGAACATCCAAAATTTTTCACAGTTGGTTGAACTGGGTGGGATAAATGTTTTTATAATTTAGTAAATATTACTATTTAAATTTTTGATGTCAGTTTTAGAATTCTTTGGTGATACACAATCATTAATATGAAACATTTCAAGAAAACTTCTCCGAAAAAAGTTTACCTCACTGTCCAATACAACCAAATTTTGATAGTCCATATTATGCCCAAGACGGCTAACATGTGAAGCCAATGCACAAGCTTCAGGCTTCAATCTTCAATCACTTTTATGTTGCGAAATACGTTTTTTCAGTCGTTGTGAAGTCTGCCCATAGTCTGTCCAATATATTCTTGATGACAATTGATATTTTCGTTTTTAAATTGTTAATGTTGTTAACCTTTTTAAACTTTTAGAGCTCTGACGAAGGATGCAAATACATCCGAAATGTTAGCAAAGAAAAACTAAATAAAATATACTTCAGACTGTTTTCCCATTAATCTTTTACTATATACATAAAGTACAGTCGTTATAATTTCTACACATATATTGTATATAGTAGTATTTGGAATGTGAGTTTCTGAAGTCTGATTTTATTTCAATAATATTTGGCATTCATGTGTGTTTTGACTCTACCGATATTGACTTCAAGTTTTGACCATATGCGGTCAGTGGTTCTTTTTTTATTGCACTTTTGGTTTAAAACCTGTGTAGGGGTTCTACAGTAAATTGTAGCCGCAGTGTGTGTCTAATCTTTGAACAGTGAGTTGAGGACGTGTTTTTAAATTGCTTGCCATGCCGAGACTGCCAAGACATGGACTCGGAGCAAATGTTCGTAGACTTACAGAGTTTGATAGAGGGTGGATTGTTGGGTTATGTGATGCAGGATTTTCATTTAGGAAAATTTCTGCAAGGGTGAATAGGAGCAGACGTACCGTGTTATCGGGCATGGCTTCAAGAAGGCCGAACACAAAGAGCTGGAGGAACAGGACATCGTCCAAGAACTAGAGTACGTTAAGATCGCCGCCTTAGACAGCTGGCTTTAAGAGATCGTTTCGCCAGTACCAGGGCGATTACAACAGATCAATCGTTTGGAGAACATGGAAGAAACATTGAAATGCGTACAGTTTATCGTCGATTTAAAAGTTTTGGTCTGTTGTCATACCGCCCACATTAGGTGCTACCCTCCACTCATGAGCATCGACGCAACCGTCTTCAGTGGTGCAGAGAACAACTGCGATGGAACGACAAATGCAATACTGTAGTCTTTACCGACGAATCCCGCTTTTGTTTAGGGATGCATGATGAACGGACAACGGTGAGAAGACGACGTAGTGAACAACGAAATCTTCAGTTTGTTGTAGAACGACCTGTCCATTGCACTGCTGGGGTAATGATATGGGGGGCAATTGCTTATGGTAGTAGGTCTCCGCTAGCCTTCATGAGAGGTAACTTAAATGCCCAACGTTACATCCAAGAAATTCGGGAACCTCATCTCATACCCTACCTTCGGTCAAATCAATACTATGCCCTGGCCACCAAGATCTCTGGATCATTCTCCTATTGAACAGGTGTGGGACAATATAGGGAGGAGACTATTAACTATACAGCAGTCCCCTAAGACTTTGGCGGCACTTTAGCAGACTTTGGTTGAATAAATTAAAAAATATGAAAGCTGTATCCGGAAATAACCAAAACCTCAAAATATTTTAGCTAAAACGACCGTACCCAACAACAAATTTTCGCAAATTTTCCATCTCTTACGTCATTTGATTCTCCATATACTTCGAATGGCAGCTCATCGGTGAAAGAATCTGTATTAAGGAAATATTCTTATTACAATTACATTAATTATTATTACAATTTATTACATTCTTATTCTTATTATTATATTCACAAACACATTTTCTTAACAGTAGACAACCATCTCTCTGTGTGGGGAATACACTAAAATGTTAAATAATCAAAATTATTTAACATTAATCCGCTAAGCGGTGGTATGTATATAGGAGAACTTTGGCCTTTAACGTGTCCCCACTATTTCTCCCATTGTTCAACGATAGCATATTTGTATAATAAATACATATTACTGAAAAAAATCTGATGTGGCCAGGCACATGACTTTATCATACTATATATAAAATTAATAGTTTAGCTGCATGAGATTCTATTTGATCGAGATCGGCTATGTCTGCATTAAAATAAAACTAGTAGAACTAGACAGATATCTCGATTAAAGCTGCGTTCGGATATTGTACTCCGTTGACACCGGGTACACCGTCCAAATGACACTTACGTGTTATTGGGTGTAAAAAGTGACGGTGTACAATATCCGAACGCAGCTTATATTGACAGTAGGTGTTGTCAAAATCATGTCAAAACATTAGCCTGACATTACCTACTGTCATTAGAATCATAATTTCTGACATATCCTGGCTACTAGTTTAAATGCAGTACAACCGATCTCGATGAAATAGAATTTGCTCATGCAACTATACTATTGATTGTACCAACAAATGTCATAGTCATAAATTATTCAGAATTTCCTCATCTCTAATTTATTATTTAACTATTT
The DNA here is from genome assembly GCA_963966075.1 of Aphodius sticticus. Classification (NCBI taxonomy): domain Eukaryota; kingdom Metazoa; phylum Arthropoda; class Insecta; order Coleoptera; family Scarabaeidae; genus Aphodius; species Aphodius sticticus. Next base: position 67,263,098 of record OZ014506.1, read on the forward strand.
CGATGAAATTCCAGAAATGGCGGCTTATTTGCAAAATCTTTCTAAAATGCTAAGACTAAACCTCCAGTTCCTTTGGACCCTTTTCAACAGAAAGCTTTTCAGCTCTAAGTTTGGTTATGAAACTTCTAAATATGAAGTTTCGTCCCGATACCTTTAGTAGTTTCTCCGGAATCGTCGTCACAAAAAACGGGTACACACACACACACACACACACACACACACACACACACACACACACACACACACACACACACACACACAGACATTTTTTTGTACCTTGGTCAAAAATGTTCAGGGTACACCAAAAGACACATACTTACATACTGCGTATGATAAAGTAATAAAAATAAATGACAAACATTGTTTATTTTTATTTTACCAATTTTAATTTTTCCCAGATTTATAACTTATAATAATAAGTTCCGCCATAATTTTTGTTATGGGAACACACTTTAAACTTTTCGATTAAATATTTTTGAGGAGCGTGAATAAATACATTTGTTCCCTTTTTACCCTTGTGCAGATTTAATATTCCCCTCGTTTCAATAAGAATTTAATTTTCTTTTTTCGTTCAGTTCGCATTTTCCTTCTTTTTGATCTCATAATACGGAAGGAAAGAAATTCAGTCGAATTTACAACACTCGGGGCGTTTTGCCTGCGTTAATCTGGCGACCCCTACGCACGTACGACCTTAACAAATTCCGTTTAATAAGATTCCATCGAGAATTTATAAAGAGCTTTCCACTTCTTCATCCGACTTCACAACAAAGAGAAAGAAGTATGGAATACGTCAATTTGAAAAGTAATTTTAACGTAGCGAGAAGCCGTATAAGAAATTGTTCAATATATTTATTGAATATAATTTTCCATCTACGTACCTCACTCATTGACTGTATTGAATGGACTTCTGAAATAAACAGAATCAAGGCGTATTATCTTCATACTGGCCTTTTGACTCCATCATGTATCCTTAGGCCGCGTACATACTGGAGCATGGAACAAAGCGACGATGATAGAGTCGAGCAGAGCGACGAAATCAAATCTGTACATTCCTGTTAGGCAGGTCGCCCATATAGGTGGTATGGAGGAAGCGTGGTTGTGGCAGTGGAAAGTGATATTGGGGAGGTATAAATGTGGCTAGATTGTGAAATGACGAGTGCGTGGTTCAACACCCACTTAGGTGGCACGCCGGCCGAAAAAAATTATTAATTTTAACAACAATAAACTTTCTTTAATCAAAAATAAGTATGTAAATTCTTATCTGACGGGACACCTCCCACCTGTGGAAGACTATTGTAACAGTAGCTTTTCCCTTGAGAAAAAACTTTAAACTTTTATACACTCTTTTCTAGGAGTTTTTAATAAATTACTCTAGTGGTTTCTGCTAGAACCCATTTAACTTAATCTTGTTAATTCTGCAATATTATTATTATTATTGTTGTTATTATTATTATTATTTTAGAAGAAACAGTAAAAAATATTCAAACATGTGGCACACAATTACAGTAGAGCGTCGATAATCCGAACTTTGGTAATCCGAACGTTCGCTAATCCGAACGCCCAAAAAGAGATAATAATAAAATAAATCACTGAGTAACCGAGGTAAAAGCCATTTTTGTCGATTCCTGTTTGCAGAAACGTATTGCTTTTGTATCTATGTTGTATCCAATAGTCGTATTTTCTACTATTTATATGTAAAATTTGATAATCCGAACAATTTGGTAATCCGAACACCTTTCGGTCCCAATTAGGTCGGATTATCGACGCTCTACTGTATGTTTCTTCTTTTCCTCCACGCATTACTCGTTAGTAATCACTTTAACGTTGACATCTTCTGCGGCAAACTTTTTATTGGAGCGTTATATTTTTCCCTTTAGTTCGAACAGTCTCTGTCTCTACAGGGTTCGTTTCAAATTTTATTGATGAGGTTTGTGGGATTGAATTTTCTGCAAAAACAATGTTGTCATTGCTTCGTAAAATCTAACCTTGAAATAATAGAGGTTAAGAAAATAATTACTTACGGCAGGCTTGGACATATCAACGCAAGAGCCGAGATCAAGATTTAGAGACCAAAATGACTTCTGGGATGTCTTTTGCGTTTTTGTTGTAAATGTGGTAGAAATTACAAAGCACTGGATGAGTCAACCTATTGAACGTAGTGTAGTTGTCACAGTCGTTGTCAAGCATGAAAACGCACCACACAATTTGCTATATTTAGAAACTTCCAATGTTTGTTTCCAATTATTCCATATATTTAATATATTCGGGTGGCTTGAATGGAATCTGAAAAAATACACGAGTGGAATCAGATCCAGTACCACGACAGTTACATAACACTGCCGCATCACCTTGGTGGGCGTTCATGTATTTACATTGGCCTATACCATATCACTGCCACGTCACTATCACACTTCCGCCACACCAGCTATCTGGGCGACCGCCCTTAGGACGCACATAGTAGAGCTGCTCGCCACTAGCGCGTCGACTATGTGCGTCCTAACAGGAATGTGCAGATTTGATTTCGTTGCTCTGCTCGACTCTATCATCGTCCGCTTTGCTCCATGCTCCAGGCCTTAGAATGATAGCCTGTTTATAGTCTACACGACTTACTCTACGATACGTTGGTGACATTCAATGATTATGATTAACGAGAGAGTTGGAAGAGTTACGTTGAAACTTCTACATATTTCTAAAATTGGTCCCATCGCCACCAAACTTCTGTTCACCGAAGTCTAGTGACGTTAGTTAAATAAATCTTTCATAGAAAACTTATTTGGTTTTAATAGATGTTTCCTATGATACATCATATAGCTTACTTTCCGGATGATATTTCTAAATTATATTAATAATTATCACCAATTCTTGAATGGCATTTGTTAGCAGCCCTGTCACTTTTTTCACTCGTGAGCAAACATTAAAAACAATTATTTGATGATTATTGAATCAAGGTTATCAGTATTTTGCAGATTTTTCATGTACAGTCCCGTAGTTTCAGTAGTTTTCTTAGTTACCGATTCCAAGCTCATCTTTTGTTCAATTTTTAACTGGATAGTATAAAGGGAACTCCAGAGCAAAACCCGTCATGGGATTTTAACCCTGGACGACCGCCCACGCCCGCCACCGGTAAATTTATCTGAGGTTCATAAGCCCATAGTACGCTACGACGCATTCGGTGTGTCTTCACGGGAATTATATTAATATATCGGGGAAGGGCTCACGTGTGTACTTATACCGGCCCCCTTCTAAATATGTCACCTGTAAAACGTTTAATTTCAACGGCATTATCTTCTCCACGCAGTTTAGAGTTACTGCAAATATATAAAAACCCTTTATATAATTTTGTGTGTGGTCCCAATAAATACTTTTGGTTTTCAGACAAATTACCTTCACTGCACAAAAAAGATGACATCTTACTACTTATTTGTCTAATGATCGATTTTCTTTCCATTTCATGTTTTTTTTTTATTTTGTTCAAACACAGAGTGTTTAAGGCATAACACCTAGTCAATGACTAACAAGTTATTTTAACTTCACCCAAACTGATAAAATATGTGTATAGCTACAATTTTGCCCATTGGAGCAAGTTGTTTCAGTCTGACACTTTTTGCCACCTAGTTCACGGCGGGCGTTTTCACTTACACTTTGTTTTACATACACTTTTACTGTGTATACACTGAGGGTGCTCTGCTTTTGATCACTCCCACACAAGTTGGAATGGTTTAGTTATTTTCAGCCGACGCACTGGCGCACTGTAGTCTAACAACTAGCGACTTGTAGATCGCTGGGGTCGGTATATCGCCGAAATCGATAGACCGCTGAAGTCGGTTGACCGCCGCAATAGATTGTGTGCTGAGATAGGTAGATTACCGATGTGGTTAGATCGCCGTGCGATGTGCATAGATTGCTGAAGTCGGCTGATCGGTAAAGTTGGTAAACCGCAAGATTGATTAGACCTCAGAAATCATCTACTGCAAATTTCGGTAGATCAGCGTAGTGGATAGACCGAAGATATAAGCTGATCGCGTAAAACGGATAGCCAGCCTTCACATTCGTTTATGTGGGCACTCCTCGCTGCGCTCGTCGTTCTCCAAAAACTTATACCTGATCGATGGTTGAATGCGAGCTCGGAAGCCGAATTGATGGGTTATTTTTGATTTTGATTTTTCTCAACAATTGGGTATATTCTCTTGATAAATAATATCTCATTTCATATAACGTAACTGCTATATTAAGGTATGTAGGGTTTTCGTTAGACCTGGACATTACAGCTACTTACTCCCTCTCGGGACCGCCTTTACTTCGTCGAAGGTGGGCCAGGATTCCATGTATTGGGTCTATTTTTCAGCCTTCCTTTTCAAAATCTCGATCTGTTGTTGTGATGAGCGGCCATGCCTGTCATGCAAATCGGCACAATCATGCCCCCTCTTTACTAAATACATTTTAAATCGCTTCCGTAGAATATCGTGCTTGATGGGATTCCACATCTTCGGTAAGTCGGTAAACTACCTATGTCTATTCAGAAACACAAACGAGTATTCAAACCGCCTTTTTGGACTGGCAATTTGTGTGTGAAACCAATGCAAAGCATTTACAAAATGACAAAATGTTGCATCTATGACAAATGGCTAAAAATGAACTGACTAGATTAAGAGGATATTCAACAAATACTAAGTTGGATGGCATGGAACCTTTGGCCGGCGACTCCTACGTCAATGTTACTAATTCGTAACTACAAAAATAATTATATTATCTATCTCATTTATATTAGCATCGAGGATTAAATCTGTATGTATAATTTGTTGTCACATACGCACGTTGCGGTGTCCCAGATGAAATACACAAGATATAAACCGCGGTAATTCCGGCTTTTGGAGGGTGCACCCAAAAAGTTATGTCGGTAATCAGGGATGAAATGAGAACCGTAGCAATGATATGCCGTTTAGTGAAATATCTAGCCCCACATAAAAATATAAAATACCCGCACCCGTCTGGCAAGTGCAACCCCTTCCTGGTAGCATCCAATGCTTCCTTTACGTAGTTCGCGTCGCTTTATTTTGACTATGGTACATTTTCCGGGCGAGCTCCGGGGGTGAGTGATATATAACTGCGCGCCGACAGTCATCAAATACGAAGAAATTCTATGAAAAAACTAGAAGCCGAAAGAGGCGGAAACCCAACCTGACGGGAAACGTCTTATGAATGGTGGTCGTATTCTTGGCTTGTTCATATATAGATATTTTTGTGCTTTGAGCAAGCAATATATATTGTCCAATATATTTCATCTTTGGCTTTGCACATATGAAAAATAAACAGTTATATGTATATTCCTCAATGTTTGTTATTTATTGTTTCTTCGGGACTTTATACCCGAGTTGCGCAGTGATTAGTAAATATATTTAAGGGGTACATTGAAGGTATGTATTTGTTTCATGTGTGGTAATATTCCACCAGGTTTCGTACTACGACAACAATTGAAAACAACTGTTTATTTTTCATGGTTTTGTAGCACCATAGTTGTTATCGTACCTCGAGTCGTACTGTGGAAGCAATGTTATTAATTTATTTGGTTGTTTATCAGGATAACAAGCCATGAAATATAAATCAATTTGATTCGTCTTTTTCATTGGTGCCCTAGTAAGAAAGCGCTCAATAACACATGTATACTCTGAAGAAGCTAGCAAACATGGTTCGCAAAACGTCAGCATTTACGAATCTTGACACACGGCATAACCCGGAAGCAATTTATTTTCTAAATGATTCTGGCCGTGAAAGCCTACGTACTTAATGTATGATATTACTTATTAATTTGGTATTTTCTTGAACTAGTGATTTATGTGTACATACCTATACATTTTTGTTTGAGTTATTTGTTGTAATAATTGTTGTGTTGTATTTTAGCTCTACTTGTAATATGTGGCGTACCTACATTATTCCTTCTGTAACTTTTGCGGGACATTATTTATCTTACTTATGGAAGTCTCAATTAAGATAAATAGTTGAATTCGGGAATTCGGTCCATTCAGTTCGCCGGGAACAAAGATAAATGGCTATACGTCGAGGTGATTCCTCTGGGACGCACGATAATAGTTTGACCAATATATCTTTTATAAATCGCTGGTCTCAATATCTATTGGTGCTATCCCATTGCACAATCCGTAATGATATATCAGTATCATTATATTATATTATAATATATTATTATATTTTATGTGACTAAGCATACAACCATATTACATAGAGGTACAAACAAATTGTTGAAGAGTTCTACGTTACTTTAGATATATTTACCGCTTCAAATAATATGTGAGGTGGAATCAAGGAAGTGCTAACAGAAAACAGTTTATCTTTTCATCGTTTCCGTGTAAATGGCCAAAATGGCATTTAAATCCAATCTTTAAAAAAATCCATAAGTAAATGAACAACAAGATGTGGTGAGATTTTTTTTGTTCCAATCTCTATAAGAATGTAAGAACATGGCAACACTACTTCGGCAATGTACCGCTGAACTGCCATGCCATAGGTATTGCTTCAGATGAACACACAATTCTACACTTTTATTTATTACTTCCATCTTTCTCCCATTATGAATACTATTGTAGCCATTGAAAATATCATCCAAATTGTTTCAGTAGTTTTTACGTTATTGACACGAGTATAAATAAGAAATGCGTCTCTGTATATTGTTCATACGGACAAAGATGTTCATTTGCTTGAAAGTATCACCGAACAATTTTCACTTTTATATTATGTCAACAGTGAAAAAAAAATCAGTTCAAATTTTCAATTTTCAAAGTAAGTCGAAGAAGTAAGCCGGCATAAAAGTGAGACTTATCAAAAAGGCCCCGGCCAACATTCTTTTAACATTAAAATGCCGGCTTTTGCGGCTTATGTGAACAAAACAAAAATAATTTTACAAAATAACCTTGTATTTTGATTTTAATTCCTAAAAAAACCGATTCCCTTAAATGTCAGTTATGTTTAACTATCGAGGTGCCGCATCACAGACTAGAGATTTGAAAGACACCATTCAAATTTGTTTTGTGAGCATTTTATTACCTTTAACTTATGACAGTTTAAATTTAACTGTAAAAAGCTGATGATTCTTGGTCCCATTTAACATGTTTTTGTATTGGTCCTGTGTGATAATCATAATTCTTGTCTATGGTAATCAAAAACTATATAAAGAATGACATTTTCTCGAGAAATAAAAATATTGGTTCCTATAATAGGTATACACACTATTCGTATACAGGGTTGTCTTAAGAGTATTATGAACCCCTGGCGGAGCACTGAACTGGGCCCTTTGTACAGCGAAAGAAAGTTTGACTCAAACAAATCGTTCTTTGAATTGAGTATATAAAATATATATATATATATATATATATATATATATATATATATATATATACCATAAACCTTAGTGGGAATTCAGTCAAAAAACGTTTTTTCTTTTTTATATTTTTTATTCCATGTACCAATATTTCGGACTAACTTGTGTCCTTCTTCAGGGTTCGGAGAAAATTAGAATGTAAGTGTAAAAATCATGAAATATGTCATGAAACAATATGATTTTTACACTTACATTCTAATTTTCTCCGAACCCTGAAGAAGGACACAAGTTAGTCCGAAATATTGGTACATGGAATAAAAAATATAAAAAAGAAAAAACGTTTTTTGACTGAATTCCCACTAAGGTTTATGGTATAATAACATACAGTCGTTAAATTATCAACTTATATATATATATATATATATATTTTATTTATATATATATATATACATAATATTTTAATATAAGGAAAACAAAAATGTTAAAATTAGTATCAGAATAAACCAAGACACTTTTATTTACATCTGCTTCTGTAAATCAATAAAAAAATTCGATAGACCAATTGAAGCGTGTCACATGAAAATTGGTCTGTGCATAAATTGCAAGGGCATAGATAGTATATAATGCAATCATTTCAAGTGCAAGTGTTAAGGTGCGTTTTGATTGTGGCAATGGTAGGTAATAGTGATAGTGCCACATATTAGTTCGCATGTACATAAACATGAGGCACTAGCAATTTCTATCAGAAATACTGTAATCAGACTTTATGATGACATCGACGACGTAAAATTAAAAAAAAAAATAATGATTTTTTATTGCATATTTTGATTGCACAGCATTTAAAGAATACACTGTAAAAATTTCAGAAAGAAATTCGAAAAATTACCGATTACAGAGTCAAAATTCATACGGCTCGCCGAAGCCGATTATATCTCTATTATCGGAACCTTTTTTAACCACCTCCAATACGTACATCTTTAAATATTATTCAGAAATTCTTTTCTTGTATACCGACATTTATCGTCTTTAAAATGACGTATAATTTATTGTGATAAGCTTAATAGTTTTAGAGATATCGATAAAAAATAGGAGAGGACAAAATTAAAAATTAAATAGTTAAATTAAAAAGTTCGGGTATGTCGTTACACGTCTACAATTTAAACGCAGTTTTCTCGGAACCTTGTTTTGTTGGGTGGTTGACACGATGTTGCAAAAACTACTGTTTCATTTGCCGATTTAAAAAATTCTTGCGGGATTTTGTTAATTATTGGTAGCTTATCATTTTTGGCCTATAAAATCCCATCGCATCGTGGTAATTCTTATGGCAGCTATTATAATTATGTATTTTATCAAATAGTAGGTAGTAATTAGCAAACATAGAAGGCCTATAAAAGTCTATAAAAGGAAAACTGTAATTAATTCATGTTGCTACAATTTAATATATATTGTTGCTTTAAATATAAATTCGCAAATATATATATATATATACCTATACATATTATATAGAATACAGAAATAGAAAATCTACATAAAATAAGTATCCAGCAGCAAAATTTACGTATTTAGAATAGTTACATTTGATGCACGTGGGTGTGCCATATTTCGAGCCAGCCGATATCCCAGCTCCGCTCTTCTATCTTTGCCCTCAACCATAGTTCGGACATTTGTAGAATGAGTGATAACACCATCGTTCATTATAATTTCTTCTTGAGTGGTTTGAGCATCGTCTAAATCTACTGCTCTGCAGCAATCATCTACAATTATCGTCCTGTATCCTAATTTTATTGAGTCTATTGCAGTGAATCGTACGCAAATATCGTAAGCCAGGCCGCAAATATATACGTCGGTTATATTCATACTTTGTAGGTAGTGATGAATTGATCGGCCAGCATGACTGCGTCCATCAAACGCTGAATATGCATCAACGTCTGATTCAAATCCTTTGAGGATAATAATTCCACTTTTCATCACAGTTAGATAAGCATGTAGCTCGGCCCCCCAAGATTTTTCAATGCAATGTCTGGGCCAAAGCTGCTGACGATATGGTTCGCCGTTTAGGTTGAATTGTATGTGGTCATACATTTTTGCGTCATTAGCAGTAATTGGACTAAGTGTGTGCACCTGTCTCCTATCGCGATTGCAGTAGAAAGATATATGATCGTGGGGGTGCCAATCTTGTGTATAGAAAACTGCGTCAAATTCGGTAGTATTTAGAAGTTCATTAATAGGGTCAACCACATCAGCGCCGTCTTCTCCAGCTGGGCAGTTCTTCAACGCCAACGTTCCACTTATAAAGTCGTTTTGTACGTCGACCACAATAAGGGCGCTTTTCGGTTGTATAATTTTTCTGATCCATGAATTCCAAATATGTACAAATACGTTTACGTCAAGATTTTGATCAGAATATACCTGGAAGCTTTCGAATATTTTCTTCACCTTTTTGTCTGTTAGCGTGTATACGGTCCCTCTTTCATTACGGAATAATGCTCTGCATAGTAATCTGAATTCATCCATATCCAGTTCACCATCGTGATTTTTATCGAAATGTTCAAAACAAGAATAAATATGACTTTTGCTCATTGAATACTAAATTGTGCATTACTCATATGAGTATAAACTTCACTTCGTTGACATAATTCAATACAGTATAACTTTCTATTTAATAACCATGGAAATTTTAGAGAAAATTATTATTTAATCTCGGTTCGAACTATTCGGTTCTTCCTTCTTCCTTTTATAGTTTCGGTCCTGCTATGTGGGGTCAAACAATGATATGTCACTTCATAATATCATTTAAAAGTCCGTCTAATATTGTTTCGAACCTGTGTTTTGGTTCCTTCTTGTTCGATCTAATCGCGGACTGTTAAATATTGAGTATAAATAGTAATATAAATGCATATAAACACCGGTCAAATGGGGTTAGCCACACCAAGTTATTAGTTAAGTTATCGCAAAATAAATTATTCAGAAACTTGTGAGTGTACTGATATACAATTTAAGTCAATAATTAACCTAATAGAAACATTGCGTGCGTTCTGCCACTTTAGGCGCTAACCGCTTGAACTCAGCGGACGGCAGCTATTGGGCAGCAACAACATGAACGCGAAGGCCATTGGTTGCTGAGTTCAAGCGCTTAAGCGGCTTAAACTGGCAGAACGCACCCATTATGTCGGCCAAATTTGCTTAATTCGACAGTAGCATTTTGTTTTCTTCTTAACATTTTATGTCAGCTGCAAATTTTTCCTAGAGATGTTTTATGAGGATATGTTTTTGTCGCAGGCTCTCGGCCTATTAGATTTCACTAAATCAATTAACTTTTTAGTTTATCATACGCAGTATGATAAAGTATTGTAATCGTGTCGAAAGAAAACTTAAGATTTTAGCGGAAATATGTCCTATTGGGTCCCCTGAACATATTTGACCAAGGTACAAAAAAATGTCTGTGTATGTGTGTGTACCCGTTTTTATGGCGACGATTCCGGAGAAAATACTAAAGGTATCGGGACGAAACTTCATATTTAGAAGTTTCATGACAAAACTTAGAGCTGAAAAGCTTTCTGTTAAAAAGGGTCCAAAGGAACTGGAGGTTTAGTCTTAGCATTTTTGAAAGATTTTGCAAGTAAGCCGCCATTTCTGGAATTTCGTCGAAATAGTTATATAATAAATTAAAGTAGAGGAAATTCTGCATAATTTATGACTATGAATTTTTTTGGTACAATCAATAGTTGAACTGTATTAGCAAATTATATTTCATCGAGATCGGTCGTACTGTATTAAAACTAGTAGCCAGGATATGTCAGATATTTTGATTCTAATGAAGTAGGTAGTGTCAAACGCTAATGTTTTGATAATACCTACTGTTAATATAAGCTGCGTTCGGATATTGTACACAGTTAAGGCTGAAACAGATAGGACGTGGCGCTATCGTGCCGTTGTAGTAAGGTAGCAGCGCCGACGGTATATGGAGTAGATACGACAGGACCGAACAGAATGGCGGTTACCGCGATGCAACAGTAATGCCGCCGACTGCCAAGGCGAAGTAGAAGTGCATGGTAGTAGATCGGACCGCACAGAATGGAGGTAACGAATCGCAACGCAATAGAAAAGTTGAAACTATTTCAACTTTTCGGTAGAATTGAGGTAACGTTTAAACGCTTTTGAGCGTTTTTAAAAGATTGTTATAATATTATGAACAGATAAAATGATTAATAAATAATTTAATTTTATACTTAGTTTGCAATTGATAATAATTTCTTGTTGTTGATAGTGCTATTGTTTGAAAATAATTCGTTGTTGATAATGTTGTTTATAGATCGTCCTAATAATTTATAATACTCTTATTAAATTATAAGATAAAAATTAAATTATTAAATGACTTTTATGTCCAATTCAGAAATAGTAATTTTGTAAAAAATGGATACAAAGTTTACCCAACCAACAACAAGCAATATATTGCATGTTTGCTGCATTATGATAATTCAGAAAACGAGAAAAAAATACCTTGGTTGCTACATTTTCGATACTATGGACCGCATCATTCTTTGATCTCTGTACAGTACACACTGCACTTGTCTAGACATTGCTTTTGATCAAACACATTTAATAAATAAAATAAACAAAAAAATAAAAATAAAATGCCTTTATTAACCAATGTTCCAAAATTGTACAACAAAAAAAAATGCAAAACAAAATAAAAAATTAGATTGTTTACAATCCTCATTAAGATTGATCGAGTAACAGAATGACAGCAGTTGCACCGATCTCTAATGAATTGCAGCGGATCACCCGCAGGTTCCTACAAACCCACAAACCAGTGACGAGAGTTATAACATTACAAATTTAAACGGTCAAGCAGTGTGACGACACAGCCTCTGTTAAATATGGTTTGATCAACATTGAATTTTCACTATAAATGCTAAACTTAATGTTAAACTTGATTTTTCTTAAAAATCTTCTATCTACTTTCTTGATCTTCAAATAGTCGATAAATCACCTACAATAGTTGATGCTCATCGTGCGCTATAGTTGTCGAAGAACGCTCACTTGATAGGCAGAAGCAGGAAAATTCTTTTGTTATATGTAATACATCTAAAAAGATAATGTATTAATGTAACGATAAAGAAAGTCAGAACGTTGTTTTGGCAATACCTACTTGTTGAGAAATTTTACGCAAGGATTTGAGGAATTCACTCTTCAATATCATTAACAACTTCTGTTGAAACGATAGGTTTATGTAGTACTTAGTCTCAAAGCGGTCGAATACTCCATCATGTACGTTCATCATGTACAATTGTATTGTTGCACAATTGTAGAGAATAACTTTGTGGTCATCTGGCTGGATTACGGGTGAATGAGAGTGTGGCACTGCGATAATGCGCTATCAAAATAATGAACTATTGTTTGGGAGTCAAAATCACCTAAAATGTGTATATATTGCATACACATAACCTCAAATTAAATAACTTACCGTTAATATATTTACAAATCAATATAGAGCAATAAAAAGACTACTTTTTAATACATAATAGGTACGAATAAATAATATCACTCCTCGAAAACTCGTAGAACCATTTCGTTGACTGTTGTAAACAAACATTTCTGCGACCATGTGTCACAGGGCAGGCATGCGCACTTTTAGTCAATCGCCGTTGCTCCAACGTTACGGAAAAGTAGAATAGCGCCGACCATTGCTGCAGCATCGCGGTTTGCTACCTTCGTTCTGTGCGCTTCGATCTACTTAGCCGTACTTCTACTTTTGCTTGACAGATGGCGGCATTACTGTAACTTCACGGTAGCATCGCGTTACCTCTATCTGTTTCCACCTTTAAGGTGGAAATATATTAACGGTAAGTTATTTAATTTGAGGTTATGTGTATGCAATATATAAACATTTTAGGTGATTTTGACTCCCAAAAAATAGTTCATTATTTTGATAGCGCATTATCGCAGTGCCACACTCTCATTCACCCGTAGTCCAGCCAGATGACCACAAAGTTATTCTCTACAATTGTGCAACAATACAATTGTTGTAGATTATGACGTATTTTGGACAACGTACATGATGGAGTATTCGAACGACTTGAGACTAAGTACTACATAAACCTATCGTTTCAACAGAAGTTGTTAATGATATTGAAGAGTGAATTCCTCAAATCCTTGCGTACAATTTCTCAACAAGTAGGTAGTGCCAAAATAACGTTCTGACTTTCTTTATCGTTACATTAATACATTATCTTTTTAGATGTATTACGTATAACGAAAGAATTTTCCTGCTTCTGCCTATCAAGTGAGCGTTCTTCGACAACTATAGCGCACGATGAGCATCAACAATTGTAGGTGATTTATCGACCATTTGAAGATCAAGAAAGTAGATAGAAGATTTTTAAGAAAAATCAAGTTTAGCATTTATAGTGAAAATTCAATGTTGATCGAACCATATTTAACAGAGGCTGTGTCGTCACACTGCTTGACCGTTTAAATTTGTAATGTTATAACTCTCGTCACTGGTTTGTGGGTTTGTAGGAACCTGCGGGTGATCCGCTGCAATTCATTAGAGATCGGTGCAACTTCTGTCATTCTGTTACTCGATCAATCTTGATGGGGATTGTAAGCAATCTAATTTTTTATTTTGTTTTGCATTTTTTTTGTTGTACAATTTTGGAACATTGGTTAATAAAGGCATTTTATTTTTATTTATTTTGTTTATTTTATTTATTAAATGTGTTTGATCAAAAGCAATGTCTAGACAAGTGCAGTGTGTACTGTACAGAGATCAAAGAATGATGCGGCCCATAGTATCGAAAATGTAACAACCAAGGTATTTCTTTCTCGTTTTCTGAATTATCATAATGCAGCAAACATGCAATATATTGCTTGTTGTTGGTTGGGTAAACTTTGTATCCATTTTTTACAAAATTACTATTTCTGAATTGGACATAAAAGTCATTTAATAATTTAATTTTTATCTTATAATTTAATAAGAGTATTATAAATTATTAGGACGATCTATAAACAACATTATCAACAACGAATTATTTTCAAACAATAGCACTATCAACAACAAGAAATTATTATCAATTGCAAACTAAGTATAAAATTAAAATATTTATTAATCATTTTATCTGTTCATAATATTATAACAATCTTTTAAAAACGCTCAAAAGCGTTTAAACGTTACCTCAATCCTACCGAAAAGTTGAAATAGTTTCAACTTTTCTATTGCGTTGCGATTCGTTACCTCCATTCTGTGCGGTCCGATCTACTACCATGCACTTCTACTTCGCCTTGGCAGTCGGCGGCATTACTGTTGCATCGCGGTAACCGCCATTCTGTTCGGTCCTGTCGTATCTACTCCATACACCGTCGGCGCTGCTACCTTACTACAACGGCACGATAGCGCCACGTCCTATCTGTTTCAGCCTTTACACTTTTTACACCCAATAACACGTAAGTGTCATTTGGAGGGTGTACCCGGTGTCAACGGAGTACAATATCCGAACGCAGCTTGAATCAACATATCTGTCTAGTTCTACTAGTTTTATTTTAGTGCAGACATAGCCGATCTCGATCAAATAGAATCTCATGCAGCTAAACTATTAATTTTATATATAGTATGATAAAGTCATGTGCCTGGCCACATCAGATTTTTTTTTCTAAATATTTCGCTATACATTTGAATTAATCGTTACGGTATGTCCATATAAACGTTTTCAGTAATAGTATAGAAATTTCAAATAAATGAACTTTATTTTCATTTAAATTAATTTTGAAAAAGCAAATTGAATTTTATAATCTATAGCAGGAAATCCTTTACTTTCTATAGTAGGCCCACGAATTGCGATATCCAAATACAAATGATTACTGTTCTGCTGCCCAGTAAAATAAGTAATAACTAGTGTTCACACACCGAAACTCCTTTCAAACTTAATAATTAAAGAATGTACACAAACAAGTTTCACGTATTCATGACATGTATTCTATTGTTTTGATTCCGCACGTGTTTTTACCACAAATAATCCAGCGCCATGTCCCGCTACTAATTAGGGATATGTTCCATTGTAGTGTTCGGTTGCTCTCTGTGAGAATAATTACCCCAGCCGCACTTTGCTTTGAGCTTAAAGGTCTGCTGCATGCATACTAGCAGCCCATTCTGTGATTTTGCCTAACGCAATCACTGATCACTGTGGGGATACGTCATCTAATTATTCCGAAACATTTCTATTTAAATATTCGGCGAAGTTCATTTCGGTGTATTTCTTTTTCGTGTACATGTACATTTTTATGTCGGGTTTGTCACAAAAAGGATGTAAAAAAGCGGACAAACATATGTACGTTGGGTACTGCAATGATTATACATTCACATCAGGGTTAAAAAGGAAAGAAATAAAGTTAATTAACTGTAGGCCGACCGACAGAGGATACTTTTGTATGTGTGTTGTTTTGTTGGCTGAAAAATATGAACCTTGTTGTATAAACTGCCCCTGAACTGTTTCATTAAATTCACCTAAAAGAACCCTTTAAATATTAAAGCCCAAGTCAAAAATATTGAAATAAAATTGTTTTCTAGCCAGGAATATTCATCAGTCTGCTATACATTTTTTCATTTGCCTTTGTTTCCATATTTTTTTGATTATGTAAAACAAATTATTTTAAATTACAATTTTTGTCCCATTATAATGCCCAGTCAAATTAAACGAGAAAAGCGGCAAACTTCGGAAAGATTCTAACCCAGCTGTATTTTTGTATACACATTTGGTTGGGCATTACATATAACATAAAAAGTCCCCATCGATATCGTGCCTGCGTTGCGAGTTATTCACGGTCAAAGATGACCGAATTGAGTATTTTTAACAGTATCTTGCTTTCTATTGAATTATTATTACTATTATTATTATTATTAAATACGTTATACGGCTGAAAGGCGCCAATATCAAGTAGCAACAAACACATTAAGAATAAACATGTTCAGAATAAAAAGGTGTTTTAATAGTAGGAAGTAAATCCATTACAGTTGTCTTTTTGGGATCCGACACGGAAACTGTTGAGTTTCAATATTCTATGGCGTCCCCAAATTCTACTAGAGCCTGGCACCCTAGAGACCACTCCTAACGTTTACGTTCGCGGTTTTTATCATTTTACGACAAACCGGTCACGATTTTGCAATTTTAGCATCTGCGCAAAATTAACCCTTATAAAATTCTACACAAAAAGGTAAATTCCACTTTTTCTTGTAACTTGTGTAATAACTTCTGGGACCGTGTCGAGTTCTGAGATTTCAAAAAGCCCATGTATTACGCTATGGAGCATGCGTGCAAGGTAGACACGAGGACGGGTTGGTGGGTCGGTACGTCAGGAACAAAACCCGACTTTATTGGATATTAAACAGTTTTATGGGTTCAAATCTTTTTCAAAACGTGCGTATAAAAGCAAAACACAATCTAAAACGTGTTCTACTAAACCTAATTCGTTATAATTATAAGACAGACGTGTCTATTTGACATAATACCCGAATCTGCAATAAAAATGGGATTCCTATTTTAGCTGTCAAAGTTACCCACCACAAGGCTGATGCGAGGGTTAATATTAACACTAATGTATTTGCCCCGCAAAGTATTAACAGGAAAATGCTTAGGTCGACGTCGTTATACCGGGGTTATGCTAAAAATTTGTTTGTTTACCAGCCATCTATATTTGTAATATTTTTTTATGAAAATGTATTGCAGAACCGAGTGTATTGACCGAATGTATTCTCAATTGAAGTAATCGACAAAATTAAATTTTGTCCATTACAGCGCCATCTATCATGAATCGAAACAAATGTTTCGAATACAAATTTCACATTTTTTTGAAGTGCTACCCGAATCTGCACTAAGAAATAGGGGTTCCTATTTAAGCTAACAAACCAGGGGGAATTTAAGCACAAATGAACCCCCCCCCAATAATATTATCATTAAGTATATTTCAAACATTTTCTTCGTAGATTCTTCTCCATTCAGATATTTAAAAATTCCAGGTTAAAAAACACCCGGTATATAATAATGTAATATTTTTATTATTTCAGTATCACTAAACTCCTAATATGCCAGCAGTCGCAATTTTGACCCTTGATCATGTACGATATTTCAATATGAACATTTTCTTTCGTTAATGATTCATATTTATACTTAATTCCGTCAATAATAAATTGTAGTTTTGTACTAAATATTCAACAATAACATCTGTGCAACTCTTTTTGAAAACTCATATACTAATTCCATCGATAGTGGGCTAAAATTAGCAAAAGAGCACCCATGTATTGGGGTGCTCGTAGTTTGAGAACCACCATATACAAAAAAGGTGGTAAATACCTTTTTTGTGCAGGCTTTTATAAACATTATTTTTGTACCAGAGCTAAAACTACGAAATCCTGGCCGTTTTCTGTAAAATACGAAAAATCGATAACATGCAAGGTAAGTGGTGCCAGACTGTAATAAAATTTGTGGATGCCATAGAATATTGAAACATAACACTTTCCGCGTCGGATCAAAAAAGAGCAACTTTTTACTATACAATTGTCGAACTACGAGCGCACTGATGGTGTTTTACTCTTTTCTTTAAATTTTGAGTTCTCAAAAAGAATTGGAATAATTTGAGATGATTGGTTAGCAAATTGGACAAATGTTATTGTTGAATATTTAATACAAAACTATAGATATTTTCATTTTCAACTAAATGTAAATATAGAATTATTAGCAGGTACAGTGAGATTAGCAAAAGTAGGGGAAATAAATCCAATATGGTGACCATTTTGGGATCTGACCCGGAAAGTGTTGGGTGTCAATATTCTATGGCAACCGCAAATTTTATTACAGTCTGACAGCCTTAGAAGCCACCACCTAACGCCTACGTTCGCGGTTTCTTACATTTTACCGCAAAACGGTTACAATTTCGTATTTTCAGGTTCCGTATAAAAATAGTGTTTATAAAATTTTATATATAGTATGGTTCTTAAACTGCAAACCCTTATATTGGGGCGCTTGCCGTTCAACAACCACTCTATTTAAGAAAAAGTGGATGATACATTTGTTGTGTAGAATTTTATAAGGATTAATGTTGTAGCAAGACTAATGTTGCAAAATCGTGAGCCAGTAAAATACGAAAAATTGCAAACGTGCACGTTAGGGCTGGTTTTTAGGGTGCCAGGCTCTAGTAAAATTTGCGGACGCCATAGAATATTGAAACTCAACACTTTCCGCGTCGGATCCCGAAAGGGCAACCGTATTTGATGTATTTCCTATCATAGCTAATTTTTCATCCAATTTGAATGTACTATAAATAAATATATCTCGTTCTATTGCGTTTGCCGCTATAAAACAAGGTAATGGACATATGTCTGAAATGGTCAAGTTTTAACTGGATTCTATTGTTGTTCTTATTGTAAAATTATGCTTTGTCATGTTTTCAATGATTTTGTCTAGACCTATAACTTGAAAACACCAATTAGTTGTGGAACTATGTATAGACATTTTAAGAGAAATTTTGAAAAATTAAAATATTTATAGATTTCCTAATAACGCTTATTGCCAACGCAGACACGATATCGATGAGAAGTTTTTACACGTTATTTGTAATGCCCAGTAATGCCCTACCAAAGGTGTATATAAAAGTTTAGCTGGTTTTGGTCTTTCCCGATTATAAAGTGACGAAAAAAAACAGTAAAACAATTTGCGATCCAGCCAGTCACGGGCAAGGTCATCCTAGTGACAAGTTTGAAAAATTCTTCCTAGTTATTAAATCGACTAGAATTTGATTCGGCTATACCTGCAAAACTGGGAGTTAGTCGGTTCACAAGTTACTTATCGTATTTTCTAAGACGTTTGCCGGAATGCGTTATGATATTCAATTAGTAATTATTTTTTGAAGCTGTAAGTCTACAAAGTTAGTCTGTATTTTTTTTATTTTTCTACACCGCCAATTTGAATGTCAATTTGTTGCTTGTTTTACTTTGTGTGCCTATCTCATTTTAGGTAGGGTTCTCAAAGTACACACATACTAATCATGGCATGCGCTGTCCATTATATCAACAATTGCCGTAGGTTTTTATTTAGGAAATTTACCCTTGACAATATTACGAAAAATACTGAGTGCTTTTTTGTTTGTATCTGAAAAGTTTACAGCTTGTAGCAACGTTTCTAATTCTTTGGAGTGCCGACAATAGTGAAAGTGTTCTCACGGTTTTCAATACACATGTACAGTGTACACTACAAATAAAGTTTGTGTGGCCAAGATTTGTGCATCCAGGAAAAGATCACCGTCCACGCAGAACCTAGAGATGTTACGTTACAATGGCGATATCTAACAAACAATTCATTGGGCAGACCATCAACTTAAGACGTTCATAATTATTTTCAGTTTTTGTGTTCCTTTGCCATTCTGTCTTAAAGGTTACGATCGGCATTACTGTTATTAATTTCAATAACATTTTGACCTGTTTGCTTGGTTAGTCATGTCAGGTATTCTCTTTGAAGTTTGAACTAAGATACTCTGCATTACTTAAGTGTTCAAGACGACTTAAATGCAAGCGATAAAGAGTGCACACTGCACAATATACTATAAATATTATTCTACAAAACTTGCATTGGGAATTTGTACTCCGGTGGGAACCCCGAAGAAGTAATTTCGCAGACTGAAACTTTGAAACGCGGTTTTGGCGTATGCAGCTTAATAACTCGTAGTAGAAGAGAACAATGTTATGACACTCCGCATCCGTTGCTTCAATTTGTATGCAAATTTGTTTCTCAACCACAACAGTCAAAATCTAATACAAAGTAAGTACCTGCCAGACATGCTTTATAAATTTCAAGTGAGATTTACTGCTATGCGAGCAGTAATATGCGATTGTGCATGTGCTGTATTATATACTTTAGAAATATCGTACACATTTGGTTACTAATTGTTGTAACATTATACAAGATGCCCTGTATCGATATATTAAAACTGAGGGAGCGTAAATTAGGTTCGATTCCGTGTGACAAGTAAGGTTTGTCGGTTTTAAATCCGGTTTTAAAACCATTTTTTTGTGATATTCTAAAACCGGTTTCTATATAAAAAAAAAGGTTTTAGATACCAGTTTATATTTACAACTAATATCAAAAATTAGTTAGGTAGGTAGTTGATTAAAATTTGACAGTTTGTCTTAATAAGTACTACGTAAGACTATGGAATATATTACTCATTTCTTGTATGGAAAGTGATTTCAATAAATATACGGGTCTCACACACGTTTTTCTGCATTTTTACTTTATCATACGCAGTATGTAAAGTATTGTAATCGTGCCAAAAAAATTTTTTGAGTTTTTAGCGGCAATATGTCTTTTTGGGTCCCCTGAACATTTTTGACCAAGGTACAAAAAATGTCTGTGTGTGTGTGTGTGTGTGTGTGTGTGTGTGTGTGTGTGTGTGTGTGTGTGTGCGTGTGCGTGTGCGCGTGCGCGTGCGCGTGCGTGTGCGTGTTGCGGGTGTGCGCGTGTGCGCGTGCGCGTGCGTGTTGCGGGTGTGCGTGTTGCGGGTGTGCGCGTGTGCGCGTATGCGCGTGTGGGCGTGTGCGCGTGTGCGCGTGTGGGCGTGTGCGCGTGTGCGCGTGTGCGCGTGTGTGCGTGTGGGCGTGTGTGCGTGTGCGCGTGTGCGCGTGTGGGCGTGTGCGCGTGTGGGCGTGTGCGCGTGTGCGCGTGTGGACGTGTGGGCGTGTGTGCGTGTGTGCGTGTGTTTGTGTGTTTGTGTGTTTGTGTGTTTGTGTGTGTGTGTGTGTGTGTTTCGACACACACATTCGACTGAATTTCTTTCCTTCCGTATTATGAGATCAAAAAGAAGGAAAATGCGAACTGAACGATTCCGGAGAAACTACTAAAGGTATCGAGACTAAACATATTTAGAAGTTTCATGACCAAACTTAGAGCTGAAAAGCTTTCTGTTGAAAAGGATCCAAAGGAACTGGAGGTTTAGTCTTAGCATTTTTGAAAGATTTTGCAAATAAGCCGCCATTTCTGGAGTTTTCTCGAAATACTTAAATAATAAATTGAAGTAGAGGAAATTCTGAATAATTTATGTCCATGACATAAATTATTCAGAATTTAGCTGCATGAGCAAATTCTATTTCATCGAGATCGGTCATACTGCATTAAAACTAGTAGCCAGGATTTGTCAGATTTTTTTATTGTAATGACAGTAGGTAGTGTCAAACGCTAATGTTTTGAGAATACCTACTGTCAATAATATAAGCTACGTTCGGATATTGTACACCGTTACAGTTTTTACACCCAATAACACGTAAGTGTCATTTGGACGGTGTACCCAGTGTCAACGGAGTACAACATCCGAACGCAGCTTTGATCGACATATCTGTCTAGTTCTACTAATTTTATTTTAATGCTGTCATGGCCGATCTCGATCAAGAAATCTTCTCATGCAGCTAAACCATTAATTTTATATATAGGATGATAAAGTCATGTGCCTGGCCACATCAGATTTTTTTGCTGTAAATGTCATTACGAGTACCAAAAATTTTTTTATGAAACTATTCGGCTGTCTTTGAAATTCTTAAAAGTATACTGCCCTTTGAAATAATGGAAAATAAGGAAAATTATATACACGTGAAACAGTGTGAATAAACACTATAACTATAACACACTATAACAGTGTGATAACGTCTACCATTATGACAATAAAAAATGAATAAATGTAAAGTAGTAAAACTGACAATAAAAAATAATAAAAATAAAAGGAATAAACAAATAAAGAACAAAATAAATCCATTTTGACTTTGTATTGATTTTTTAAATATAACGTTAATTCGTAAAAAGTTTTACTTATTGGTTTTTCAACTACTTAGGAACTTTACATGGCTGTAACTTTCCAAGGAACTAAGAAAACAAAAAAGTCCTTTTGCAACTTTTTACTCACTACGTCTTTTACTATCTGAAAGTAAGTTTTTTGGAAACAAATTCGCACGTCATTTTTCAATCGTACATTAACTTCTTATATTTATTTCTAGGGTAAGCAGGTATATATGTTACCGGCAAAACCCGTCTTCAGGCAGAAGTAGTTTGACCTGGGCCAAACTAGTTCGGCCGAAGCGCGTTAGGCACAACTAGTTTATCCTAGGTCACACTAGTTTAACCTGGTATGTAGACGCATACTTCAGGTCAAACTGGTATGGCCTAGGCCAAACTAATTTCGATTAAAGGTTTTGAAATAGGTATACTATAAATTTTAGGCGTTTTCTGTAGAGCGTGTTTTCTGACGTGCATGTTTTCTGACGGGTGTGTTTTCTAACGCTCGTGTTTTTCCAAAGCGTTATGACGCATTTTCTGACGCGTGTTCTGTTTTTAACGCGTTTTCTGACAAAGAGTACCTTCTACATAAGAGGCACGTAAAAATTATAGTAGGTACATTTCAATACGTTTGGCTTAGGCTATATCAGTTTGATCTGAAGTATGCGTTTACATACCAGCGCAAACTGGGTTGGCCTAGTATAAATTAGTTGTGCCTAACGCGCTTCGGTCGAACTACTTTGGCCTAGGTCAAACTGGTTCTGCCTAAACACGGGTTTTACTGGTAACATAAAATTACTTACAATTAGGTGGACTTATCAAAGTTCTTCATAATGAACTATCTGGTATAAATTAGCGTAGCGACGAAGAGTAGGTACCGCACCGTTTTTTGTTAATCAACTTTCTGTATTCAAATTACTCTAATCTCGACTGGGAAGCGGGAAAATTGCAAAAGCTTTACATGGAAGTGCACCTGTTCGTGTACTTGTACCCGCGGAAGGACATCTTTCGCTCATATTACAATATAAAAATATACGGCACTTTTGTACACGTAAAGCAACTTTTAATTAAATAGAGGCAACGTTTTATACAGGTACCAACATCGACAATATTGATACAAAAGGACATCTTTTTTTTATCGTTTTTCCATTTTATCATTTTTGTCCTTTCCGTTTTTTTCGTCAGTTACGATTTTTTCGTCTTTTTTAGCATAATAGTTCTCCTTAGCTATCATCAGTCTTTTTAAGTACATATACCCCCTATGTATACGAATAAGAAAACTCCGGGTATGCAATTGTTTATACAGCTACTACTAATAACGGTACCAAAGTAAGAATGGAGAGCATAGATATCCTGCTACATATTTTAATTTATTGGAAATTAAAGTTTGATGCAATATCTCAACATAAAATTCTCCTTAAACATACCTTTACGTCCGCGTCCGGTCACAAGATCAGGGGGAATGTGGTGGATTAAAATTTGCAATCCATGTTATCCACGATGTAGAATCTTTCGATTTACTTTTTTTCTTGATTACAAATGATTTGCTAAACATTCATGATTCTTTTTTCTTCCCCTTAAGGTTCATAGTGTTAATGAATAACTAATGGAGTTAGAGTTGCCAACTCCAAAAAGTAAAGTAACCGGACATATTACGCTTTAGAAAAGAAAAACTAAAAAAAAATCAACCGGGCAATACCTGATCTTGGAAAAATAATCCGGAGGAGGGGTAAAAGGTGTGACCGTCAAGTACAAGCTTTTTATTACATCGTCTTGTAGAATACAATAAATGTAAATATATGGTAGGGGTGCGGTTTTTTTCCGCGCAGCTCCTAGGCCACAGTTGGCCCTTTGAGCTTTTCCCTCACTACTATACAGTCATATCGACAACCAGAGATGTACAACTGGTTGCCGGGCCCCCAGGTTTTTCGTCTCTTCCGAAAGACGGCGGGACGGGACGCATTTTCGGCTAGGTCCTGGGTGTGAACCCCGGACCTCCTAGTCAGTAGGCCAACGCTCTACCACTAGAGCCATTCGCCCCGCAAAAAGAGATAACAATAAGGGACCAAGTATAGTGCCACAAAAACGCAATGCGTAACGTGCCGTACCGCATGCCGTTCCGGACGACGCAATTAGTATTTTTAGTGCCGCTATGATCTCAAACAAATTGAGCGCCATCTAGCGGAGAAGTATATACACAACGGCACATAACCTCACATGTCAGTGTTATTGTTATTTGTATTAATCAGTGGTTGATCGTGGTAGATATAATAAATTATGGTCGCAGGGCTTGTTGCAGCAACAATTCATTCTAAAGTCGTGCTCGTTCTGTGTCCTCGTTGCCATAAACTATGAAAATGCTATCAGTTAACCTACAACTTACTGGAAACCGCTATTCACTCGCCGGTACACGTACAGATGGCGCCATACGCGCGCATGCGCCGGAAAACGTAAGACATAACACGCAGGAGATGAAATTCGTTGCGGTCGAGACCGAACTTTACGGTTTACGGAGCGTCACTATAATCGCGGAGTGGAAATTGTGTACATAGATCTTTTTACGCTACGTTATTACGGTGCAGTCACGTCACTATACTTGGTCCTTAAATTGAATTTTGGAAAAATAAGAAAGCACCCTTAATTATTCAAAAAGTCTTGTCTTCAAGATAGATAGATAGATAGATAGATAGATCTTTATTCACGTTAGCTACAGTACGTAGATGTGACACGTCAAAACATAATACAAATAAATACATACATCAGCATACTTGCGACACACAAAATAAATATATATATAAAAAACAGCACTAATCGACTGGTAACGATACTACATCTAATCACGGCGAGATACATCCAAGTAGTCTTCGTAGGAATAGTAACCTCCATCTAACAGAAATGAGTTTACAGCCGCCTTAAACTTTTTAAAATCCGTGAGACTCGTGATAGTCGCAGGCAAGGCGTTATACATTTTAGCAAACGAGTATTTGCAAGCTGTATAGTTTTGCAATGTTTATGATCAGAAACAAAATTACAGAAAATGTATGAATGTACACACAGAAAAGTGATCTCTCGAACGAAGAGAGAATTACTTGGCTGAAGTAGTTGGTAGGTTCGTATATACGCGAGAGATTATTGACTTCAACCAAGAAATTTTATTTCTTGGAATAATTACTAGATTTAAGAAAGTGGTTACTCTGGTGAAGTAAGTAAACAATCTTCAATGAAGTGTACATTTTTATTCCCGGTAAATATTTTTAGCTACTTCATGTAAGAATTTTAAAGATTTGGCAGAAATACGTTTTCTATTGCTAATAAACAAGATAGGTATGTTATATTTACTTACTCGTTCTAAACTGTTGCGTGAGTTACATCAAACTATTCCGTGTTGAAACATTTATTGTACACTAAAAATCACAATACACATCCCCAATAAATCACAAGGCACGTCCCCTACGGGTATTTACTTCGTTGTTGTTTTTGTACTAGGTTAGCCTCCTTTACCGGCCTCTATGGCGCCAGTTCCGCGCGGGCGCGTGGTATTCCAGAGAAAGGGATTACTTGAAAGAAGTGAGAATCACTTCAGTCAAATAATTGGTGGGTTTTTATTCAGTAAACAATACTTACTTATATTAAATGTCTTATATTTTCTTGGATCAAGTAACTACGCACTTGGATAGATTTACTATTACTTCGCTGGAGAAATTAACATTTTTGGGACGAAAAATTCAATTACTTCTTTCAATACAATATTGGTTCTTATAAAGAAAGAGTTTATTTGTTGACAGCATTTATCTGAGAAATTATTTTACTTATATTAAGTATGTGGCATTTCTTGTATATACCTAACTTTCTGCATCCAAGTAAATATGCATTTGAATCTAGTAAATAAATTCAAGAAATTATGTTTTCTCGTTCCAAATAATCACTTTTCTGTGTGTATGATGGATTATAAGGTCTTGTGGGAAGAGTCGCATACTCCAGTTTAATATTAACACATTTTGAAATTCTGTGGTAATCCAAAGTAGATAATGCAGTGGGATAGAATATAATTTGAAATATTCCAGATTTTGAAAGATTATACTCCTTATCTGAGGGGCACAATGCAGGCGCGCGGCGCATGGAGCATATTTGTCACATAATAGAATTTCCAGTATTTCAGTAAATCATGGCGACGAATGCATTCGTACAGAATTTAATATTGAGAAGCGTAGATTCAACGTATATTTTATTTCACGTTCTCGTCGTGCTGGCGTACACCGCAGAATGCAATCCGATTCGGGACACCGTGCATTTAATATGGTTGCTACCTCCTTATTTTTATTTCACCTCAAAACACAGAACATACGCCAGCCTGCGCCTTCCTTTGCTCGCCGAACGCAATAAAATTCTGCCTTTGATAAATTCACGGTTCAATTTATCCGTTTCCCGTCTTAGGCAGTATTAAATTCCGCTTGAAATTGGGTTAACGTTAACCTGTGTTGTTAGGAGGTCTTTATTACAGATATTGGAAGTCTACGGATATTTTGATGCATTCCTCTTTTTGTGTTATAATTCTATATTTAGAAAATAAATTACGTCCGGGTTATGCCGTAAGTCAAAATTCGTAAATGCTAACGTTTCGCGAACCATAAAGGAGTTTAAGAAAAAAACACTTCAGTTATTGTTAATTCTTGTTTAGAACAAATAATGATCAGCTATGTGAGGTTCCATTGAATATTTACAGATTTACTTAGAATATCGAGAATGCCTTAAACCGCAACTATAACACGTTTATGATAAAATAGAATTTTCACAAAATATACATATATACAAATATACTGTGAGCGCGTAAAGTATGGAAAATTCTCGAGAAAATGAAGATTAAAGGTTATGAAATAAATGTGATAAAATCTCCGGAACGGCTACACCGAATTTAACTAAATTTTTGAATTAAGTATTTTGCAACCATGTAAAGTCACTGGCGTTATTATCGTTGATGCAACGTTTACAGTTTCTGAGATGTAACCTCAAACTTTTGAATTTGAAATAGAACACCCCGTATATTTTGACATTTTCTGTTACAGTCTTCATTATTATATCAAAAACATCTAGAAATTAACAAAAACCTTTATTACTTAGGTCTAAAAATTAACAAAGAAAAAATTGATAACAAAACATTATTACTAAAATTATTACATTTTCTACTGCAACTACTCTAGTTGGTTTATGAGGATTCTCAACCATTGACAAGAATTCATTGTTTTAAATTTGATCGGTTTATTTTTTGTTGTTGTTATTATTTGTAATCAATTTTTTCTTTGTTAATTTTTAGACCTAAGTAATAAAGGTTTTTGTTAATTTCTAGTTGTTTTTGATATAATACTGTAACAAGCGTAGTAACCGCTTGTAACCGCTTATAACCGCTTATACAGTGTGTTGTATTTACAATTCAAAAGTTTGAGGTTATATCACAGAAACTGTAAAGGTTGCATCAACGATAATAACACCTGTGACTTTCACATGGTTGCAAAATACTTAATTCCAAAATTTCGTTAAATTCGGTTGAGCCGTTCCAGAGATATTGTCACTTTTATTTCATAAATTTCAATTGTCTTTTGCTCGAAAATTTTCTTATGTAAGGCCATAAAAATATTATGCTACCATTATGACAATTAAAAGATCTGTCAAATACATTAAAAAATTTATAGGGTTGTCATTAAAAAAAATGTCGATGATGTCATCTGGTAAAAACAATTGAAGGTAAAAAATTAAATTGTATATCATAACATGACAAACCGTTCATGAGATTTTGTCATGTTTCCATACTTTACGCGTTCACTGTATGTGTATATAACATATGTATGTAGTGCAGGCAAATAAAGTTGAGAGTGGGTACTAACTGTCGACAGGACTTTTATCATTGGAAATGGCAAAGGGGCTTAAAGTGAACGTAAAAAAAATGCATCCCATGGTGTGTGTGGTACAGTATTTATTTGGGGAGGTTGAAGTTCGAATATGAAACCATTCATTTGAAACTATTCATTGGTAGAGGTATTTATTAAAACGCGATAGTAATACATTACGTATGTACCAACACGCACAAAACACCGTTCGGTACAACATAATGTCTTGGACCAGATGTGTCGGCGCTACTTTTTATCATTGAGTTGTCTATCGTAACATAATTGGTTCATCACAAAAACAATACCTAAACATTGTTTTCTTCTGTGTTGGAAGAAACCTAGTGAACAAGCAAGTGACGCATCACCACTTGGCAGACCGACCGCGGCGAGAAAATAATAAACAAAAACAAGACATGGATCAAGAACCCATCATCTTTTTTAAAAATACGAAATTGTGATGGGAACAAACCTACATATTTCCCTGACTGTACCTATAATATAATATCAAGTTATGTGCGATAATAATTTAATTCTAATGCTATAAGAACAAACATTTAGCGTATTTTCGAAAATTATTTTTGAGAATGTATAAGTTCGGGGTTTTTGTACATGGAAATCCACACACTTCCACGGAAATATTAACGACTGTTTTCAACTCTAATAGTGATAAAGGTATGTGCTGTGTGCTGTGACAAATTCTTCAGTAGATGAAAAAGATAATATTATTACGGACATATAGCGTCTCTCCTATGAGAAAATGCGGGATGGCAATTCCTTCTGGTCAAGTTTCATTTCAAGCCTGAGTAAGTTTTCCGGCTAAATCTCAACGGATATTTGCACAAGTTTGCGTTGGGATTTGACCGGCGTTTCTCAATTCTGCATTATTTATCCTCTGGGAAAATGGACCATATGATTTTTGTATGTAAATTTATCATTTTTTCTCAGTTTCGTACTTATTATCTATCACTTTTTGAAGTTGATTGTATCGGGTCGGGTGCAGAAGGGAAGCCGTATCGACTAGTATAACTTTGGAAAAAAGTAATTTTAAGTTTAGGACTTATTTGGCCCTTTTTATCAAGCAATGTTATCACAATGATGAATTTCTGGGAAATTATACAGTTTTAATATAATTGTTGGTATTAATATAGCTTTTTAACAGTTGTTTTCTTACTTCTTTCAGGTATGACCCAATTCTACACCAAATTTAAGGTAGTAGTACTAACTTAAATTTTTTAATTTAATTTTTATTTAAACTATTCTTATGCTAAGAAATAATCCGAAAAATAAAAAAAAAAACGTTTATACACTATCAACAAAAAGGAAAATTGAAATTGAAAACTAGATTTTAATAAAAAAAGAAATGCTAGCAGTGGCAATGGTAATCGATTAGTACGATTGTATTTAGGCGCAAGGCACTGAGTGTTTGATTTTGAAAATGTGTTAATTAAAATTTTGTGTTTTATTAGCTTATAAATATTTAAGTTGAGTAAAAGAAAATCGTTCTTCACTGTTTATAAATTTTATTTTCGTAGTGATCGGTTTCTCTGTTTTTGTTTATAGAGTAGTCTGAGGATGCTGTAACAGCGAAACCGGTCACTACGAAAATAAAATTTATAAACAGTGAAGAACGATGTTCTTTTATTCAACTTATCAAGACACCTGTTTTCACGGCGTATACACAACTACTATAGAATAAATATTGGCTAATTGTATTTAGAACAATATACTTGACATTGTCAATTTATGAAAATTTAATTTTGTGTTAAGCAATGCAGGTGTTTTTATAATCCCTTTTAGCTTTAATGATGGAGACGATGGTGGTAGTTTGAAACAATACAAAATCTCTGAAACAGTTTGATATTTTAAAAAATACGTCGACACGTCGATTTCTTATCACAATACGCACACACACACATTTATATTAAATTAAATTTCTGACCTACAATGTTTCTGCCTTAGGACGTCAACAATATTTTTTTAAAGTTGAAAATAGTCTCAATAATCAATTTCTAAACATCATTAACAATTTAACATCTCTTGTTCAAGTTTTCTATTTAGCAGAATAAGAAGGCAAACCGTATCAAAATAATTCAGTACAAATTATATGCTCAATGTATAAAATAAAACGTACATTTATTGTAAGCATTTGATAAAATATTTCACCAATACAAAAACATTTGTCCAATACAAAAAATATTTGAGCAATGAAAAAAATTACTTGTTCATTAGAAAGAATAATTGTGCAATACATTTACTGAACTCATATTTGTATTTCTGAACATAAATTGCAACATTTAATAGTTGCACGATGCTCTCCACGAAAATTAAAAAATAATTACATCTGAGAAATCAATAATAAAGAATTAACCTGCCTAGCTTTCCATGTCTCCTTGATGGCTGTAGTTGGAAACACGTTGAGCGCAATACCCGGAGTCCTTGCTGAGGCGCTCGATTTAATTTTTTCACTTGCTTGTTTTTCTTTCGCTTCTTTCACAATTCAATAATATTATTATTAATTATTTTCCATTTTTTGCCAACTTTCTGAAACATTGTACATATTCTAGTATCTCAGATAAATGTCAAAATATTTTTAACCACAGTGGAATTTTTCGTAAATTTGTTACGTTTGAAGAAGGAGGGTAGGAATAAATTTCGGTACGGCTTTATGGTAGCCCTGGCTGCCGAGTCAGCAATTCGACGACAGTAAGGACCGGCTGATGCGACGGCTGGTTGTGCCGTCGGCGGTGGGTTAAATTATTGCCAGAGTTGACTCGTCGACTCTGTCCGGTCGGTTAACTGTACCTGGACTCGCGGGTCATTAACCTCGTTTCTACACCACTTACCGTCTTCTTTGGATCGCGGTTACCATGCTTCATTTCGACTCCTCTTGGTGTTCGCCGTACTTTCCTTACTTTTCATACACAGTCAAGCAAAAGTATTACATTACATCGTATTGTGGCCTCCGTTGTACTCACGTAATATTCTATAAACACTAGCCATTTTCAGCACCTATTTAAAATTACTATTTTAATAATTTAGTTATTTGTGTGATGAACACGTAAATCGCTTCTAAACATTTTTTTGTTTTAGTAACTTTGTCGCCTGGGGTCGCCTTGTAATCAATGTATTAATCTACATTTTAATGGATCTTAAGGTAATGTAGAATCCTTACAAACCCATTATCGTAAAGGGGCCATAAAGCAGTATTACGAAAGAATTTAAGGGTGCAGTACCAGCTAATGGAGCACTAACTAAAAACAAGCGACACCAAAACCTTTTCAAAGATAGAAATCCCCACAAAATAATACGCTGATTTGCATAATGCAGTATGTCTCAATTACAAATAAATTTTGGTCTGTCTTAAATTTCAGGTTGCTGTTTGAAAGTTCATAATAAGTCCATGAATAAAAAACAAATAATAATGTACCTTTTGGTCGTTGATGGTATGAAAAAAAATACCATTTTTTAACTACTTTTTCTAATTTTGTATCCTACACTATGCGAAAATGTTATGGTTATCCTATACAATGCAAAATTGTTATTTTTATCCTGCACGTGCGAATATGTAATGTTTGCGTCTATATAGAAACACGATAGATGTTAATTGCCAGCTAAGCGTGTAATGAACAACTTTTTGAGGTTATCCTCTAAAGTAGTTTCCATAATATAACCACCAGGCAGCGGACGAATCTCGTCAATAAAAGCAAAACTTTTGCTTTGACTTGACGTTTGCGATTAAATCGTCATCGTTACATACTTGTCAAAAGCCAAATAAAGTAGCGTATGATAGAAATGTTGTTGGCACCACGCCCGGAAATTGATTACCGCGCCTCTGCAAGTCAACATTTCACCGATAATCACAAAAGCAGTTTTTTGCACGCCTAGCCACGAAAGTAGTTACACATGATAACAACCAGGTGGTTGCCGAATGATCTGTCCAACAGAGCTAACTGTCCAACAAAAAAAAGCAGGGTTCGCTTTGGTTTGAACTTTGCTATTATTTCGAGATAGGGAAAAAGTTACCTACCAAATTTGTTCAGAATAATAAATTACCTTTTATTAAAATATTGGGTTGGGTTGGTACCTATTTATGGCAGCGTAAATACTGTTGGTAACTGCTGGCTTTAAATGCATTTTACAAGCTTCTTAAATAAATATTGTTTTCAACTGCTGTTGTTGAATGCATTTATTTAGAAAATAAACTGCTTCCTGGTCATGCCGTGTCAAGATTTGTTAATGCTGACATTTCGCGAACCATGTTGCTCGCTTCTTGAGAGCTAACTGAATACTGAACACTAACTGTATTAAGTTAGCTCTGAAGAAGCGAGCAACATGGTTCGCGAAACGTCAGCATTAACAAATCTTGGCACACGGCATAACCCGGAAGCAGTTTATTTTCTAAATGATTCTGGCCGTGAAAGCCTACGTACTTACTTAATGCATTTTTTACTATTGTAGTTTATGTTAAGTAATATTAATCATTAGCGTCAGCGTACCTTTTTTCAGTCGGTTAAATCAACTCTTGATGCACGTATTGGTAGAGGTGAGAAGGACCTGCGCTTGGTGTACAAGAGTGGAGTGCCGACTATTGTATCGGAAAACTAGAATTGCCCAACAGTTTGCCTATTATGTTACCTATTTCTTTTTATGTTTTTTACCAAAATTGTAGAGGTTTGCGCTCTAAATTGAATGTATTTTATGCTAATGTTTGTGCGTTTGATTATGATGTTGTTGTTGTTACTGAGTCTTGGCTTTGTCCCTCCGTTCACGATTCGGAATTGTTTCCCCAGAATTATGTTGTTTTGCGATGTGACAGAGATTTCTGTACCGTCAATAAATCAAAGGGTGGTGGTGTTCTTGTTGCATTTAAAAATACTTTTCATTGTCAACGATTGGATACTACACATGTATGTCAAATAGCCCCCAATATTGATCATGTTCTTTGCAGGCTAACAGCACAAAACTTTCTTTTTGTTGGCTTTATATATTCCTCCAAATACTGATGCTGACGAAATTGAGTCGTTTTTTGACGTCATAGTTTCGTTACTCATTGACTCTCCTGTATTTGTCGCTGGTGGCTTTAATATGCCTGGAATCATTAATGGCTTTTCCTCCTTGGGAGGCTCCCGCTATATCAAACAGTTTTCTGACATGCTCAATTTGAAACAATTTAATTGTGTAACTAACTCAAATAATACACTGTTAGATCTGGTCTTGTCTAATATGGAGTCAAAGATACTCATCAACCGAGAAGAATTGCCTCTTGTTCCGGAGGATCGGCATCATCCTGCTTTAAATATTGAAATTACTATTGATATTGGTCGCCCTTCTCTCCAGTTTTCTTCTGCTAACAACACACGTTATAATTTCAAAAGAGCTGACTTTCATGGTTTGTACAACTTTTTGATGAGCGTCGACTGGAGTTTTCTGCTAGAATGTACGGATGTTGATACTGCTGTTGTGTATTTCTATGAGGTGTTATACGGAGCATTGGATCTGTATGTGCCTCGTATGCTTACCTCAAGATCTTCGTATCCCCAATGGTTTAATCCTGAAATAATCCGAAATTTAAAACTATAGATGATTACTATAGATGCAAATGGAGATCTGGCAAGTCTGCTTTTCATCATCGGGAGTTTAAACGTATGCGTCAGTTGGTAAAAGAGCAAATATCTACTGCATACTCCGCTTATATCGTTGCTGCTGAGGATTCTATTAAGGATGACCCGGGTAGGGTATGGAACTTCATTCATCAGAAGAAAGGTACTTCCTGCATTCCCGCTACACTAAGTGATGCTGATGGTCTGACTGCCTTCGCGACTCCAAGTGAAATTGTTAACGCTTTTGCGTCGACTTTTGCGGCTACTTATGCGGATTATGTACCGGGTGACTCCGATTATAATGTCTCTTATGTCCCTGCGTTTACCTTCCGTGCCGTGGGCGAGGATGAGCTTGTTAGATTGCTTGGACGTTTTGCAAACAAAAAAAACTGCTGGCGATGATCTAATTCCTAGTTTTCTGCTACGGGACTGTAAGCTAATACTTGCATTTCCTCTGCAACAGATTTTCAACTTGGCTATTCAGACTTCTACTTTTCCTGATATCTGGAAGAAGGCCAGAGTCTGCCCGGTACATAAAAAATGTGACGTTGGTGTCATTACCAATTATAGGCCTATAGCAATTCTGTCGAATTTTGCCAAGCTCTTTGAGATGACTCTGTACTCCCAGATTTTCAAACATGTGAAGCCGTATGTTTCTCAGCATCAGCATGGATTTTTTCCTGGCTGTTCTACGGTTACCAATTTGGCGAGTTTCACTCAATTTGCTTCTGAGACCTTGGATGGTGGGGACCAGTTGGACGTGCTATATACTGATTTTAGCAAGGCATTTGATAGAATACCTCATCGAATTCTTGTGGAAAAGCTGAATCTCTTCGGGTTTTGCCCGACAGCTTTGAAGATGTTAACATCATACTTACACGATAGAAAGACCTATGTGATCTACAACGGATATAAATCGCACGAGTTTGTGGCGCCTTCGGGTGTTCTACAGGGCTCCAATCTTGGCCCTCTGCTTCTCATTCTATTTATCGATGACCTGCTTAAGGCACTGTCCTGTCGAGCTTTAGCCTACGCTGATGTTGAAGCTAATTTAGACATACTCAATTCTTGGTGTATCAATTTCGGCTTACCACTTAACATCGAAAAGTGCCAGTTTATGTCACTAACACGTAAACGGGTGCCAATTCCTTCAACCTATTCCCTATCAGGAAAAGTGTTACCGCACGTCACCACCATTAAGGATCTCGGTGTTTGGTTCGACGAGGAGCTTAGTTTTGTTGGTCAGGTGGAGAATGTGTGTTCGGCTGCCTCTGGCTCTCTCGGATTTGTGCTGAGGATGTGCAGGATGTTCAACAATCCACTTGTTTTCAAGTCTCTGTACCGTGCGTTCGTTGGAAGCAGATTGGAATACGCCTCTCCTGTCTGGTACCCCTATTACACTGCCCATCAGTTGGCCATTGAGCGAATACAGCGAAAATTTCTGAAGTACCTAAGCTTTCGACAGACAGGCATTTATCCTGTCCAGGGATATGACTATGGCCTCTTGCTTGTAGAACACGAGTTTCAGTCTCTACAACATCGTCGTGAGATACGCAGTGCCCATCTCTTAAGAAAGCTCATCCATAACGTTGTGGACTGCCCGATGTTGCTTGGAGGTGTGTCATTTCATGTGCCTAGGACGTCTGCCCGATATACCTCGACTTTTCGACTTCTTCCGGCCAGAACAAACATTGGATTGAGGCCTCCACTGAGCCATATGTCACGAAATGCCAATAATATATTTGATGATATTTTTCTTTAGCAAGTTGATGTTTCCCATTAATATTTTCGACTTGTCGCTTTGATTTTTGATTTGTATAATTCCTTTGCGCTTACGTTTTAAATTTTTATTGTATCGTTATAATTTTTAGATACATGTATTATGTAATACTTTCCTGAAAACTGTCCTGTAATTGGTTCTGTTGGGCAAATAAATACTATTATTATTATTATTATTATTTATTGGAACTGATACATCTCATTAAATATATTAAACCTAGATAATATAATTTAGATACAACATATAAATACTAAAATTACACTAATAGATTTTGAAAAGTAATGAGGATCATCAGGGCAAATTATTTATTATTATTATTATTATTATTATTATTATTGTTATTATTATTATTATTATCTACACATATTGATTGTAATTTGTCATTGCCCAGGATCATGACTCCGTAGATATTGCTTAAACCACATTTACTTCTGTGTAGTGACGAAGAACTCGTTATTTTTTTCTTTATAAAACGAGGTCGTACTATTTAAGAAATTCATTATACTGTTTTCATGTTGTACCTATGGTTTTATCAAAATCGCTTCACGCCAGACATTTACTTATATTGTATCTTCTCAAATAAGAGTAATGGACATCATAATAAGGAAAAACTGTATATTATATGTTCAGTATCAGCATTCAATAGTATCCAGTATCCTGGAAATTGTCGACCTCGATTTATACACGTATTCGCTAGCATCGGGTGACCTTTCAGTTTGAACCATAATTGATAGATCCGTCACATGAGTGCATCGCAAATGAAATGTCGACACGAGTAAAAAATATACACCGAATATGTATTCCAGGGGTTTTATGTCGACAGCGGCTACCGTTAGCTCTGCGCCAAAAGTTTTATAGGTCCACGGAATGTTGCCGGGCGACGCTTCCGACTTCCCGTTTACGTTTTGTTGTCTTTTTTGTCCACGTTTTGCACAAAACAAACTTAGTTTGCGTTTAATTGTAAAACGACAACAGCTGTTGTCTGCGCGCCCCGTGACAGTACTCTCTTTTATTAAATGCGCGTGCCTTCAGCATTTGCTCTAAATTACGCTTCTAGATTTTTAATATGCTTTAACGTTATATTGATAAGGCCTCTCGTCCATTGCAAGAGACTACGCGCGACTACATGATTACGCAACTACAGCCGACTGTGAGTTGTGCGACTATGCAAGCCGGGGTTGTCCACTGTATGCTAGCTCCAGACTCGGCCCGAATATCACGTTAGGCGAGGCTGGGTGAGAAATAGCGGGAAGAGAAGGCCATCCACATTCTCGGGGTTCGACCCGTGCATTCAGTGTTCATCTGCGGGTTAGAGAATGGACGTCGCTGAAGTAGCCGCTGCCGCAGCGTATAGTGTGTATGCATACTTTCATTGAAATTGTGGTTATTGTTAATTACTAATTAAATTAATAACATAAATAAAAATTTAATTAAATACTTGAAAAATTTCTTGATTGCTATTGATTTATTATTCTGATCATATACTATATACTAATATATGACAGTATAATACGATTTTCCCTAAACATAAATTAAATATTTGCACAACTTTTATTTTATTATTTTGTATAATGTATTGCGGTATACAGTGCTTCCCAAAGGTAACGGATAAATTCTATAAAATCTTAAATAAAAATATTTGAGAAAAATGCTCCGACACGTCGATTTTTACTTTTAACTTACTATCCTAATATACACTTTTCAGCCCCCACCCCTTCACCCCTAAGGGATGGTAACCACAACTTTAAAAATTCAAATAGCAAAGTACCCCTTGCGATACCTCAATTGATAGACTTTTTTAATCTGAATACAAAGAAAAAAAATTATCGAAATCGGTTGATAACGGCAATATTTATCAAAATTTATTTATACACGAAATTGAGGAATAACAAAATTTAATTAACTAATCCTTAATTAATTGTCAAAGTGCTGCGCGTTAACGACGAGACAATGCCCTAATCTATCCCCAAACGCTTGTTGAACATTTTCTAACATTTTATTTCGAGTTTTCGAACATTCCTGGAGTCATTAAGTGAATTACTGCAGGAATTCTTTCCTTTAACGCCTCAATATTTACAGGTCTATTAAAATAAACTTTACTTTTTAAATAGCCCCAAAGAAAATAATCTAGTAGGGTTAAATCTGGCGATCTTGCGGGACATTCAATAAGCCTTCATCTACCAATCCATTAGGAAATTTGAAAATATTTGGATTAGGAAATACTTGATCGAGGTATTCTCGAACTTGTCGCGCATAATGTGGAGGCGCACCGTTTTGCTGTAACCAAATTCTGTCCTTGTGTCTATCAGGATCTTCTGCGTTGGGAAACAACACCGCTAAAGTAGGTAGTAGTTCATTTCGTAGAAAGTTCAGATAACGTTCACCATTCTGTGTTCCGTCGAAAAATTTGGTCCAATAATTCTAGAACCCACCACACCAGCCCACACATTAAGGTTTTGAGGATATTGTGTGTTCGCTTCCACCATCCAATGCGGATTTTGACGAGCCCAGTAACGGCAATTTTGTTTATTGGCGGTGCCATTCAGACAAAATGTTGCCTCAACAGAAAAAAACGATGTTTATAATTAACGTCCGTCACCTCAGCCCACCACTTATCGCTAATCGCCTTGAAACTTTGCTAATATTTAGTACCCAATTAGTACTAATTGGTACCACCAACCCCATAATTGGTACCTCAAAGGAACCCCCCCCTAATTAGGGGTAGCTCTTTTGACCGTCACCTCAGCCCGTCACTTGTCGCGAATCGAGTTGAAACTTTGCTAATATTTAGTACCCAATTAGTACTAATTAGTACCACCAACCGTGCAATTGGTACCTCAAAGAAATTCCTTGAAATCGGGGATTGAAAATGGTTCAAGGTCGCGTCCGTCACCTCAGCCCACCACTTATCGCGGATCGCCTGGAAACTTTGCTAATATTTAGTACCCAATTAGTACTAATTAGTACCACCAACCCCGGAATTGGTACCTGAAAGGAACGACTTGAAATCGGGGATTGAAAGTGGCTCAAGGTCATGTCCAACACGTCAGCCCACCACTTGGCACGAAACGCCTTGAAACTTTCCAAATATTTAGTACCCAATTAGTACTAATTGGTACCACCACCCTCGCAATTGGTACCTCAACGAAACCCACCCTAATTCCGAGTAGTTCTTTTGATCATCACATTTCGGTACACAACATTGGAAAATGCATGGCTGCAATTTCGGTTGCCTAAATGATATTACACTTCTGTAGTGCTGTGCGACTTGTCTTTGTCATTAAATTTTTTAGGAACATTGTAGGTTAAAAGTTACTTTCATAAAATGGTCAGTCTGTATAAATAGTTAGTGAATTACACGAAATTACTGAATTGTTTGACTTTTATAAGGATTAAGTGCTCTTTTGTTGCTTTTGTTGCTCACCGTGCACAGTTGTCAAAATCTAGTCATCTCGATCATTAGTAAGATATTGATGTAGTGGCCATAGAAAAATATCAACCCCAGATTCTCTGGATATATTTTCTCTTTCAGGTGGGTTTCAAGTACCTATTTTTCAGTTATTTAGGTATATTTCAAAACATATTAAAAATGTAATGGTAATTTATATTATATTTTATATTATAAATAAAAGATAAATGATAAACGATAAACGATAATACAGTAGATTTTATTGTAAAATATAAAACAAAACATGGGGCATTACATTTGATGGTGTTGCAGTGATGTGTCTTCTTAAATCGTTGTACGTTTCAAAGTTACCACTTGGACGGCGTACATGTGCAAACTCATTTGTTTTTACAGATTGCGCCGCATGTTGTAGAGTTGCCGGAACGTCAGCGGTGGGCGCCCCGGCATAGTACCACGAAAAATAATTAATTAATTATTTTATATTACATAATTAAGCCAACTGTGCGAAAATGTCTTGTTTCCCTTACTATTTATACAGACTGACCATTTTATGGAAGTGAAAGTGGTTGGGTTCTATTTTCTTATCATACAATAAAAAAAAATATTTTTAATAATCAACGTAAAATATGTTGCAACTTCTACACCCAAAGTATTTTTGTTTGTCTCTATTCAGTATTCTATGACAGAAAGTATTCTATGCCGTAAAGCACTCCCAAATATAATATCATATAGGCAACCAATATTGCAGCCAAGCATTTTCCAATCTTTGTCCCGAAACGTGATTGTTGAAAGAACTACCCGTAATTAGGGTAGGTTTCTTTGAGGTACAAATTGCGAGGTTGGTGGTACCAATTAGTACTAATTGGGTACTAAATATTTGGAAAGTTTCAAGGCGTTTCGAGACA
Organism: Aphodius sticticus; assembly: GCA_963966075.1. NCBI lineage: Eukaryota > Metazoa > Arthropoda > Insecta > Coleoptera > Scarabaeidae > Aphodius > Aphodius sticticus. The sequence continues at coordinate 67,302,811 of OZ014506.1, forward strand.
AGTGGTGGGCTGAGGTGACGTGACCTTGAACCACTTTCAATCCCCGATTTCAAGGAGTTTCTTTGAGGTACCAATTGCGCGGTTGGTGGTACTAATTAGTACTAATTGGGTACTAAATATTAGCAAAGTTTCAACTCGAATTGCGACAAGTGACGGGCTGAGGTGACGGTCAAAAGAGCTACCCCTAATTAGGGGGGGTTCCTTTGAGGTACCAATTATGGGGTTGGTGGTACCAATTAGTACTAATTGGGTACTAAATATTAGCAAAGTTTCAAGGTGATTCGCGATAAGTGGTGGGCTGAGGTGACGGACGTTTATAATTAAGCAAGGATTTTCATTAGAGAGTTCCATCATTGTCTCACAAAACTGCACTCGTCGATCAAAGTCATCATCGGACAATTTTTGTACCAAGTGCACTTCATACGGGTGAAATTTGTGTTTTCGAAATAATCTGGACACTGTGCTTTTTGACGCACTAACTTGTGAAGCGACCTCCGCAAGGGTTGAATGATTTTCTTGAACCATTAAAATAGCATCCAATTGTCGGTTTTCAATTAAGGCCAATGGACGTCCTGCCTTAGGCTTATCCCGTACATGACCGAGATCGCGAAATTTGTTTTCGATTCGACTTACTGTAGATTCCGATATTGGCGGACGGTCCGGGTGCGTTTCATTGAACAAAACACGAACTTCGTCATGCGTCCGGCTCCAAACCCAATCATTAAAACTTCGATTCTTTCGGTTTCTGTAAATCTCATTTTGCTACTATTTCTTCAATGACGAAAAATCTGAATTGTGTTTGACATAAGTAAAAACAAGTTGTAATTGTTTGAACGATATTGCTATGCCCGCTTCAACAGCGCTTACTCGAATATTGACGTTCTTCTTTGAATACATTTTAGTAAATATCGCGGTTATTTATCAACTGATTTTGATAATCTTTTTTTCGTTGTATTCAGAATAAAAAAATCTATCAATTGAGGTATCGCAAGGGGTACTTTGCTATTTGAATTTCTAAAGTTGGGGTTGTCACCCCGGCTGAAAAGTGTATGTCAGGATAGTAATTTAAAAATAAAAATCGACGTGTCAGAGCATTTTTCTGAAATATTTTTATTTAAGGTTTTATTGAACAGAGTTAGTAAAAATTACAACTAAATAATTCTCCAACCGCAAACAAAAAGAAACTATCTAAATTTGGTAATATTCCTTTTTAAAATAGAACATACTGCATATTTTTCAACTTTTTAATTCTAATATTATTTTTACGAATTTACTGTACGAACCATTTTTACTTCATCATACGCAGTATGTAAAGTATTGTAATCGTGCCAAAAAAAATTTTGAGATTTTAGCGGAAATATGTCTTTTTGGGTCCCATGAACATTTTTGACCAAGGTACAAAAAAATGTGTGTGTGTGTGTGTGTGTGTGTGTGTGTGTGTGTGTGTGTGTGTGTGTGTGTGTGTGTGTGTGCGTGCGTGCGTGCGTGCGTGCGTGCGTGCGTGCGTGCGTGCGTGCGTGCGTGCGTGCGTGCGTGCGTGCGTGCGTGCGTGCGTGCGTGCGTGCGTGCGTGCGTGCGTGCGTGCGTGCGTGCGTGCGTGCGTGCCTGCGTGCGTGCGTGCGTGTGTGTGTGTGTGTGTGTGTGAGTGTGTGTGTGTGTGTGTGTGTGTGTGGGGGTGTGTGTGTGTGTGTGTGTGTGTGTGTGTGTGTGGGGGGGGGGGGGGTGTGTGTGTGTGTGTGTGTGTGAGTGTGTGTGTGTGTGTGCGTGTGCGTGTGCGTGTGCGTGTGCGTGTGCGTGTGTACCAGTTTTTTGTGACGACGATTCCGGAGAAACTACTAAAGGTATCGGGACGAAACTTCATATTTAGAAGTTTCATAACCAAACTTGGAGCTGAAAAGCCTTCTGTTGAAAAGGGTCCAAAGGAACTGGAGGTTTAGTCTTAGCATTTTTGAAAGATTTTGCAAATAAGCCGCCATTTCTGGAATTTCGTCGAAATACTTAAATAATAAATTAAAGATGAGGAAATTCTGAATAATTTATGACTATGACATTTTTTGGTACAATCAATAGTATAGTTGCATGAGCAAATTCTATTTCATCGAGATCGGTCGTACTGCATTTAAACTAGTAGCCAGGATATGTCAGAAATTATGATTATTATTATTATAATGACAGTAGGTAATGTTAGGCTAATGTTTTGACATGATTTTGACAACACCTACTGTCAATATAAGCTGCGTACACCGTCACTTTTTACACCCAATAACACGTAAGTGTCATTTGAACGGTGCACCCGGTGTCAACGGTGTACAATATCCGAACGCGGCTTAATCGACATAATATCTGTCTAGCTCTACTAGACATAGGCGATCTCGATCAAATAGAATCTCATGCAGCTAAATTATTAATTTTATATATAGTATGATAAAGTCATGTGCCTGGCCACATCAGATTTTTTATAAAAGGCATCATTTTTAGTTATCAGCAATTAATTAAAACTCTTGAACTTTGAAACTGAATATTTTCCCACATACATACACATTTATTTTAATTTGCTGTTTGAAGATTTAATTTAAGATTTAATCGTTCTGTTATTTTTTATCCGTTTAGTTAAAATAAAAGTTTATGAGTTTTGATTAATTGCTTATAACTCAAAAATAACATTGTATAAAAAATTATTCCTATAAAATATTATTGGAATTAATCTTAGAATTAAAAAATGTAGAAATATTTGTTCTATTAGAAAAAGTAAAGGTTGCCAGTTTCCACAATAAAATAAGACTATGTATATTAAAAATATATTTAGACGATAGCTTGGTTAAAATCAGATAACTTTTATTTGATTTTTTTTGAAAATGTTTACGGTTGGACAATTATTTAGGTGCTCCGGTTATTTTGACCAACCCTGTATACTTGAATGTAACAACGATATTATCAATCAATAACTTAGTAATTGCCCTATGTAGATCGCAGTCGTAATTTGATATTGTCGAGAAAGATAAAACAAAAATAACGGTTGTTTTTCAAGAGACTTTATTATCAAAAATAAAAAAGAAACTTAAATTTATTCTTATTCTTCTATTGGCCGGGTGCGCAATGATGGCACCTCTACCAGTTGTTGACGGTACTGGTGCACGTGGCGCAAATATTGTAGTTTCCTACTAGTTGTTACATTTATCTGTAGTCAAGTGAAGTAGTCAAATCAAATTATTACGTTTTTGGCAAATTAGCCCTTATTGTAGCCCATTTTGATGTCTGACATTTTTATTTTAAGCTTTCAGAAAATGTTATTTCAGTAAAAAGTTTTTGTATTGACTTAAACCTAAAATGCAAACATCAAGATATATTTATCTGCTTGCGTATACCTTGTGTAACAAATGTAAGAAAATGACGGAAGAGTATAGTACGTTTATTTTTAAGTATGCGCAAACATTTTATTTGAAAATGGTATGTTGAAACATTAAGGTATCAAATACGATATTTGAATCACTTTCGTAAGATTTTTTTTATTACAAACTAACCTTTTTGTTAATTTTGTTAACTAAAAGAATAAAAACAATACGAAAAGTAACAACAGAGTTAAACATTTTATTCATTTAAACATAACTGACTAACTGAAAAAGTAATAAAAATGCTAATAGTATCACAAACAGGATTTTATTATTAAAACATGTACAACACAATCTAACATTTTACTCTATGTTGCCTCTTCCATTATTATCAATGCATAATATCGACATCGTTTTATCTTCGTATGCACATTTCGGATCATTTCAAGGGTTGATATTGTGGATGCATTTTAACCGTTTATTAAACAGGCTACGAACTGCGTACTGTAATTTTTTGACACGTAAAAAAGTGACGAATCTGTTACCACATTTGTCAGTTTGGCATAACCAACAATAGTTGCGATAGTTGCAAATTAAGTCCCCCTGAATACGTTTACATTCTTAAAACGTGTAGAATTTGAGAAGTGGCAGTAGTTCTGAGTGTGCAAGAAATAATTGAAATTGGGTTAATGCATAGCGACGATCATCACACTTGTCGAAAAACTATATGGTATATGATTTTTATCACTTTTCGTCCATAAACACTTAAGGTAAAGGCCCCAAATTCCGACAGGTTCAGCAACTTTTGTTACAAATGAACTGTAGAATTTATATGTATATGGTGCTAATGACTTTGTCAACTTTTTTTAAACAATTATTTCTTTCTGGAGATAGCTGGTTATTCATTCTTAAAGAAAATTGATAATAGTTATTCAATTTATCTTATATTTTATAAGTTTAACAATTGCCCCTAATTCCGACACTAAGCGTATATTTTGATCCGAAGTCAGACACCCCAGTGACCCTAATTCAGACAGTGATCCTAAATCAGACACTTGTTGTGCATTATTCCTACAAATATAAATATTCAAGTAAATAATAAGTGTTTTAAATATTGTTAAATAATATTTATTATTAAAAAATGTTAGATATTTATGTTTTACCAGTTTTAAAGAAACACAGTATAAAATAAGTCAGTCTCTTTCAGTCTGCCCTCTCTACCTCATATTTATTTTAGTGTTTCGTGCATCTAGAATTTTTAATGTTATCTTTTTTTTGTGGCGCCGCTTTTTATTCTGTTCCTTTTTTCGCTTCGTTTCTTATTTTTCTAGAATGATTTTCTTTTGTTTCCTTCTCTTTTATTAACAAATATTCTCTCCAAGCATCAGATATAGTTGCAGAAGAACAGACTCTGTTGACTTTTTTTAGGTGTTTCAGGCCGGAATAATGATTCTTTTTAATTGTGATGGCATGAGTTCCACTGAGCTCCAGAGGTGGTGTATTAATGCCAAAATCTCTTATTTCATCATCTCCTATGATGTCTGCAAATTTGTATGACTAATTAGGGACTATTGATGTTCGTAATTCCGACATCCTGTAATAATTAAGGATTATAGATATCCGTAATTCCGACAGCAGTGTCGGAATTTGGACATAATGCGTAGAATTAATTCTAATATAGCAAACGATGTAAAATATGTTATTTTCTTGTGAAAAGAAGAGCAATAGATCCATATGTATTACTTATAATCATGTACACAATTCCGACACACATGTCTTATTTACGGACGTGCTACATTTACACCCCTAAATTTTTAAATAATAGTGGTTAAAAGACCAGTACACCGTAATATTATGAAAATATAAAGTATTTTTATTCAGCCTAAATAAATAAATAAATAAATATTTATTAACTCATAGCAATAAAACAAAACAGTAATAACAAAAGTAAGTTAATAGGGGCCACGTCAATGTGCCCAAATAGGGCAGTATTGTTTTTCATTGGCCCCCTTCTTGAGAAAAGTAACAAAACAAAACAAAAATTAATGTGAATACAAAAGAGAAAAAAAATTACGTTATATACGTCATAGAGGAATATTTAGCCGCCACCCACACACCCTGCAGATATTATAATAATATTATTATAGTAATATAATAGATATTATTACAATTTTCTTAATTACTGTTATCCTGTAGTGATGTAAAAAGAAGTCGAATTGACTTACCTTATAAGGAAAAAATCAACTTTTAGCATCCACACCCTGCAGATATTATAATAATATTATTATAGTAATATAATAGATATTATTACAATTTTCTTAATTACTGTTATCCTGTAGTGATGTAAAAAGAACTCGAATTGCACTTACCTTATAAGGAAAAAATCAACTTTTAGCATAACACTTAATTATCAGTCAAACTTCTAGGTTGTATTCTGACCGTCAGAACATTGGTAGAATAAGAAGCGATTGTGGGTTGATAAGTGCAATGTCAAATCAACAAACCGGATATCCTAAAATATAGTTCAATATTGTAGATTTCTTATTTTATCCAACTAAACAGAAATATGTCGGAATTTAGGACAGTGTCTGAATTTGGGACGTTTACCTTAATCTATTTTAGTCGTGTAAATACATTGTGTCCCCAAATGGACCTAGCTACAGGGTATCCCAAAATATACTCAGTCTTAATGTTATTTTCTATGGCAGCATAAATTACCAAGAAGATTAAAAACACGTGTTAATAGTATTAACTGTGGCTAGATTGTATCTCGGTTTTCTCATAACTGGAAATACAAATTCTTTGATTAATTTAATAATTAATATCTTGTTTTTCAACCATAAAGTATGTAAATTTAAAATTCTTACCATGGCTGTGATCCGAAGAATGGCATTTTCTTTAAATGAGAACGTGGGAGCGTTATTAATTAACTCATTTTATCCCTATTTATAATGAAAACAATTTATTCTTTCCAGAAGTTATTCAAAAGCAAAATATTGCGCATAAATGTGAAGCGATAATAATTCTCTGGAGTACTGTTTCGCTCTCCTAAATCACTAGCCATGAGATAACTTTTAAATTCCATGAAATTCAAATTTATCGATCATGAACTCCGAAATTGTATAATTCCTATCTCTGAATCCAATTATGCCAGAATTGTGGGACGTGTACACCCTGAAAAGGGTACTCTGATTTAAATTCAGATCGTGCTGCGGTATCATCCCTTTTCGTCCGTTCCATCGCATCCGAACCCCAATCTTTTGCTCAGCATTTTTTTAAATAATGAAATTACCATCTTTAGACCGCACTTTACAGTAAAGATAAAAGTATTTTAATCAATTTTTATGGATTTATTCCGATTTATCGTTGTGGTGGAGGTGCCGGTTATCATTATAAACTAACTGCTCTCACAACTTTGCTCGCGCATATTTGGTACAATTAAATCTTTTTTTTAAGGACTAATTAAAATTTAGGCCATCTTGAGATAATTAACAAAAAGTATTTAATTTGTGAATAAGATAGTTTTAGTAGTTTTTCTTTATGATATGTTATAACAAGTAAAAATACTATCCTGAGAACATTTAACTACATTTTGTTACTTGTTTTAGTTTAGATATATGTACTATGTTTTAAATACGCAAGTTACGTCCTCCAGTGCAAAAAAGTATACGGGGTAAGCCATTTGAATTAATATAGTGAATTAATATGGTATTAATCTCATTGCCAAAAATCTCAATGTGGCTGGAACATTTTCAGGTTGTCCCTTTTAATAATAAGCAATTAAATTATTTTTTAAATCAAATGTCTTATAAGTAGACAATTAGATGTTATCTGAACGTATGTGACTAAAAAAATGAAAATTTACAGAGGTTGCCAACAGAGGGCACATAAACCAGGTATAAATTTAAATGATTGATCTGAAAAGGTTAATCTTCATCCTACACTATTCCAAAATATCATTTTTGCGTCTCTATGGAAAGTAGTCCTTTACATGCCTAGCCACGAAAGTAGTCTCTCAATACGACCAGTAGATGGTTGCCTAATCGTCTGCCCAATAAAACAAATTTTGGTTTGATACGAAATGAGCTGAGTTTAGCTGTACAATAATTGTGCAATAATGGTTTGTTTTTATTTCGAAATTTGATTGGTTAAATGCAAATACCTCTTGATACTCTCTGTGACAGCAAACCATTTCTTTAAATCTATTACACTTTACGTCGCTACTTCAATTCGGATAAAAAGGCAGAATCGAATAAGCGTGCGGATAGCATAGTGATAAGTATTTCAGATAACTGAGGGATTATGTCGCTCCGGGGATTATTTCGTGTTAAAGATCTGGGGCACCTTCGGTCCCCTAGCTTTATACGGGGGCGAGCTGTCCCGCGAAGACTCCATTCAATTTAAATAGTTCATCTTTTGGTATTCGACGAAGTTGCCGCGGTGTAATAACACGTGAAATATGGCGGAAGTTTGCAGAAACTCGTTCGCGCGCCTACCCCACGTACTCATTATGCTCGCCTTTTCAGACGTTTGACGTTTTTAATTAAACTTGCTAAGTAGTAGGTCGGCTAATGTGATATTGTTACGTTATAGATAATGAGATACGCTAACGAAGGATAATGAAACAGGCGAAAATATCTATTAAATATATCTTCTGTAAAGCCTATCCCCTTTGAACTGGGTTAAAATGCTGTTTTGCAATTATCACAGAAACTGGTTTCGTTTTTCTAAAAAAAAACTAAAGGTTGTTTTGATTCTAAAGTGCAAACGTCCATCCTAAGGTTATCCACGCAGATGAATCGATTGGCTTGATCCCATTTGGGGACTTTTTATTATTATTTTTATTCGAGATCGTATCTTCCAAATAATTGTTACATTAAATAATACAAAGAAAGCGAATTCTCGTCGAAATATTGTCTTTATAATTTAAAAATACAGCTTTTGCGTTAATACTTAAACATGGTAACTAAGTGTTTTACCAAGTGACAATCTAGTTTAAAGGAGCAATATTTTAAGACAAGTTGCTAGTTAATCTGGTAGGTACAAATGCTAGACCTAAAATATTAACCTAAAGGCCATTTCCGCGATTTTAGAGAGTGCCATTGGCTCGAAAACCATAGCGATTTTTTTCTTATTCTGCGTGCGCATGACGAGTTCATCCTTCTCAGCATTACCGTCGGTTTGCGTGACATCCTGTGTATATTGTTGTAATAAGATAGGATTAACCTGGTGTTATAGTTATTTTTTAAGTATTTGTCCCAGTCATTTAGGATAATGTATCTGTAGTGTCTCACTTAATTGAGTTTAAGTTGATCAGACAGAAATTAGCACAATTAAAGAGTAATGTGGCTTTTGACTGATTAATGTATTTAGAACAATTTTCCGTTAGAACGGACTGTAGAACGGCAACGGCGAACGCCACCGGTAAACTCGTATATATTCCATATTTTATAGTATCCGCTTTTGTGTTGGGAAAACGGAAATGTGGAGAAATGAATGGAAAACGAGGACCACTACAGGGCAAAGCCGCAGACAATTCGGTTGATTTATCTCGTCAAGTTTCATTATATTTTTTCCAGGATCCTTTTCCGGCATCTGCTTCTCGTGTTTTCACGCCATATGGTGAGAATTTCTGCAACATTTCTGCTACAAAAATAGTTCTTTAACAAAGCAACGTCAAAATTAAGTTATCAGAGTTCTTGTAGGTTTTATATTACAAAATATTTATGTATTTCGTCAAAACCTTTGGCTTAATTTTGGCCGAAGCGTGATGTTTTGCCGAAGCCGAAGGTCGCGGGTTGCATATATGTAACAAGAAATGTAAACGAGAAGTATAAGATTTGGGAGTTTATTTACTTTGTGGCTTGGCGAAAATGCGGATGAACTAAAACCTTCGGCCTAATTTTGGCCGAAAACGATGTTTTGGCCAATGTATAATTTATTTAATCCGAAGCCGAATGTTTGGCCCATTTACTCAAAACCGAAACATAAACACAAATCTACCACTCTATTGTTCTTGGGCGGTTAACCTACAAGTGAATAAAACCCGTTTTGAGAGATTGTTCAACACTGTAAATCTGACGTGATTGTGAGTACTACATACAAAGAAAGCAAGAATACCAAAAGTAGGGTTTTCTGGGAAGAATTTTCTTTATTTTGGGCAGGAGTTTGACAAAATGTAGATTTCATATAACTGTGAAAACTTGTGTCAGATGCCCGTGATTACCCCCCCCCCCTACTGGATTTTTACTGGATCACAAAAACTATATACTGCTGCGGTTCTTTGTTAGATACCAAAAGACCAAGTTAATTACCATATTACAAATTACCAACATTTCTGGAAATGCAGAGACTTAAAGAGAACTGGAAGAAAGTTAAAAAAACTAATATTAGAAACAGCATACTGCGAAAAAAGCTCGTGGTATCATTGCAGAACAAATTGAATTGATTAAAAACCTGCTAAAATTGGTACCCACGTTAACAAATATTATACATATAGAAAATAAACTGCTTCCGGGTTATGCAGTGTGTCAAGATTTGTAAATGCTGACGTTTCGCGAACCATATTGCATGCTGAATACAGTATTCCGTTAGCTCTGAAGAAGCGAGCAACGTGGTTCGCGAAACGTCAGCTATAACAAATCTTGACACACGGCATAACCCGGAAGCAGCTCATTTTCTAAATAAGTCTGGCCGTGAAAGCCTACGCACTTAAATATTATACATAAATCACATCACCAAATATATTTCATTAACTTAGGGTGACCATCCCAAATTAGGGGGGAAAAGTTTCGAATTTTAACTGGTTATCCCGTTTTATGAAACGTTCCAGATACTGTCCCGTTTTGTTAACAATTTTATTGCCCTTTGTCGAATATTTATTATAAGCATTTACAAACTAAAATATCAGTGAAATTTATCAAATAAAGCTATTCAGTTCGGAAAAACTCCAAAAACCCGACGGGACTTTTGCATACACCTTTGTTTGGTTGAATAGTGTGCGGTCCGCATGTCAAGTATTTGAAAACATGATTGATATTTTATAATAAGAAAAACAATAGCATGCAGTTAACACATGACTATTTCCGAAATATGTTGACATTTTTCAGGCGTATAACGTTTAAACAGATTACCCTTACTCGGAATATAAATAGAACCTTTGGTGTAGAAAATTAAAAGATCTATTAACTTCAATATTATTGTCATTAGACCAAAAGGAAGCAAGATACTGTAACATTCACGATTTTGCCGCTCATTCAAAATAGTTTTTTTGTCCATACATATCTTCTGTTCTATTGTCTGGCGAGAGTGAAAGTTAAAATAAAAATGAAAGAATTTTTAATCGACTAGAAAAAAATTCATATGCATCGAGAACTATCTATACGAAAATAAATCCATTGTTTGTCCATTCGCTTTTGCTTGTGAAGCGAACGCGAATGAAAAATTGTCTACTCTTTTTACACCGCTTTTTATGTGATTTCTATCAAATTGCATCCTTTATAGCATATAATTGCGGTTTACTGCAAATTCTCATAAAGTTAGACAAGAACCGCACTGTTAGAAATCAGAAACTAATCCGGTAAATGAAGCATTCACGTGAAAATAGGATTGCTTGAGGTATTGTGCAAAGGAAGGGTTCAGAATGTCCGATAAGCCCTTTGTTCGGCTCAGGACTTCTAGGAACTCGGAGATACCGGATGTATGTACTCCCGTTGTTGAAGCGCTCAACAACCGCAGATCGTACACAGTGTATCGTACTCTAATTGGCGGCTAACGATCCGTATGGTAAACAATTTTCCATAATAAGGCAACAGCACCCAATTTTGATTAGACACGTGCTGTGTGCCTCAAGAGAACAACCCTTCTGCCATACACACGTACATATATTACACTATAATCACATCTACTGCTTTGGTTCACCCTACTATTAGACAATTTACTGGTGATTTTCTGGCACCATGCATCTATATTTTATTTACACCTGGGCAACAGTGGGCAATTAGTAGCATGTGACATGCTTTTCTTCTAATGGACGATATCTTGTCAGTTGAGTTGTCACAATAGTAAGAACAAGAAAGCATTGACCCCACTTTGACTTGGGAACAGCACGACAACTGCCTAGCGAACAAATTATCTAAGAACATCTTTGTTATTCACTCACTAAAACACCACGTGAACCATCGCTCGCGGCTTATCATTCTCTGTTTATGTCTCACTATGCAAATGGTCTAATAGTCTTGATACACTCTCCCCACGCCGAGAAGATTTTCAGTCTTTATAGAAAGGTGTTGAGAATTACCTATGATAACGATTACCAAGATGATGTAAAGCAAACTATTGTCGCAAATAAGCTTCTGATACTGCCTTCGTTCAATTTTGAAAGCCTCAAATACACGAAGCAAAATTACATCCATTACGCCCTGCAGGGCATAAGCCATAACCACGAGACAAAGCAAGCAAACACCTTAATTTCTTTAGACCAGCGTTTCCCAACCGGAGCTCCGCGGAGCCCTTGGAGCGGAGCGGCTCTATGAGGCTGACGTGAGCGGGAGAATGACAGCGGAAGAAGGTTGGGAAATGCTGCACTTATTTTTTTTATGCAATGGTGGGTAAGTATATTTTTCTCCGAAATATAGTAGAGGAGTTTCTTATAAATTCATGAAAATAGTGTGCTTGGCAGTTGCATATGTAAGTATTTTCGATGGATTTTGTTGAGCTGAATACTATTGCGGACAAAGGTTCCTATCACCTAGGGTTTTCGACAAGTCGAGATATCATACCAGCTGCTTTTGTGATTTCAACCACAGGCCGCGTTTCTTTAAGTGGTGAGTGCGCTCGTCCAATCAAAGCGCATAATCTGACGGTATGGGAAATTTTCCTTATTTGGGTATGTCTATTCTATTTCCATTCGCAAAATACGGCCAAACATTCAAACATCCTGTACATACTAAATTTCGAAGAAAAATATATTATTCTACAGTCAAAGTCATTTATAACGTCGTCGCTTATAGCGTCGAGGCGCTTATAACGAAGACAAATCGAAAATGGAGAAACAAATGTCGCTATCTGTACTCTTTTAACTTGGCACAGCAAAGCTGCTTGTAAAAAAATAAAAAAAAATGCTACATAACAATGAAAAATGACTAATTATTTATTTGACTGATATTATTTGTTATACCACAAATGTGCTCTTACTGTAAGAAGAGTTATTTTTGTTTGTTTCTTTGTACGAGTATAAATATTAATTGGATGTATAAAACTGATTACTGTGAACTATTTTGAATGAATATTGTTTAAATTAACATTCATGTAAAAAAATTACATTTATTTATCTTTTTGATTTTAAATCAAAATTTACTTGCGTCCGGATTTAGCGTCCAGTTGGATATAGCGTCCAAATTCCGCGGTCCCTTCGCGGACGTTATATACGACTTTCACTGTATTTGGAAATACAAAGTTAATTGCTGTGGTGAAAAAACAGAATAACGATCCTTATTAGTGCGCTGGTAATAACACAGATGTTTGATGCATAGAAACCCAAGACTGTATTTGTCTGTTTACCAGTAATACTATTTGGAACTTATTCAAATTTCAGTTACCTATATACTAGTGGACCTGTAGACCGCCTATTTAGGTAGATCAGTGAATTCGGTAAAGTCAAAAAAACACAGTTGCCACCGCCAATAAAATTAGGCTTAATAAATGTTGGAAATTGGGTACATAACCAGCCATGAGGTACAAATTTCTCTGGTACTCAATATTTGGCGAGTCTGCTGTCAAAATAAATGGTGATAGTCCTATGTCCCATGTATCGGCCTAACAACTACAATCTTTAGTTTACCCTCAAAACTTTCTTTTATCCCTAAGGTAAGGATACTACTTTTGGAGGGAAACCGCCCAAATGTGAGAGAAAATCCCCCAATCTGGTAACAGTGCACTGCTTTTTTATATAATAGCATGTGGTTGGCTAAGCAACTACAGTATACCGTATATAGATAACATTATTGAAAAAATTAAAATTGATTTGTCATTTTTTTTTCTTTCAGTTAATATGAAAGATGTTTGTCACTTGAAAAAAAATGTTAGATTTATTTTTCCCAATACCGACTTAAATGAACTACAAAAATAAGCTAAATTTGTTCAAATTACTCAATTTTATGCCAAGTGCGGAAGACCTAAACATTGCATTAGCATAATATTTTTGATACTTTATAGTTCTGGTTTTTGTTTTGATATTGGACAAAAACTATACAGCCAGATGCTCACTTTTTAAATAAAAATAAAACGTAAAATATAAAATAAATTTATAAATTTGTATACCAGTATCTACCTTTCCTCCTTCGTAAAACAAACGGGAAATATGAGTACCCTCGTCAAGCAAGATAAAACACACATAATAAAATAATGTGAAAATATTTAATTTAAAATTTATTAATGTCTACTATAAACAAAAAACAATTTAGTTAACAAATGAAATTGATAGAAATCTTAATGATAGATCTAGTAATAATACAATAGGTATATAATACCCAAAACTAATACCTAAAATTAATATTATCTAATCTTGAGATGATTTAACCCATAATTGTTTAAGATTTATCGCCTGCACCTCACTGACAAAAAATGCATTTGGTTGCCATGACCACATGAACTAAATTATTACATAGGTATTTACAAAAATTTAACGTCATATCGAAAGATACCAAAATTTGCATACCACTTGATATGCCCATTCAAATTTATTTGAATTCATAGGTATTAGAAGGCTTGCAGCTTAGAGGGCTTTATCACCCATCTCCAATAAATCATTCAGAAAACAATGAACTAAAATTATTAGTATTTTTTTATACGCTCACGTAAACATTAAATTCCATACCAGTTAACTCCATGTGGTAAACTGAGTGATGTATGCTATACGTTACCAGACAGACCTATCTATTTTTAGTAACCTTGCGTCATAGCCAAATCTAAAGTACAGGTAGGCACTTTAAACTGCAATATAAAAATATATCCCTTTACTGTCAACAATGATTATTATCGACTGCGGCCCCTTGGTCTCTCCGGTACTCCCTTGGTACGCCCAGTATCTTTTGGGTCAAGTTTTTTCTTAAATAAATAATTGTTTGCCACTTTGTTATGGTAGCTTGTCTACGCAAATCAAGTTGCAGTTATTCGGAAAGACCTGGAACCATTTCCACTGCGTGTGTACTCTTTTCATCATACCACGTTACCTGCAACAATATTAAATTAACAAAAGCTACGCATTCTAAACTCAAAACTAACCTCAACCTGTTGCCAACAAATTGATGAATTCCATGTAATTCTCTTACTGTATTTTAATTTAATCTGGAGAATCCATTAGAAAGAACCACGGGCAGTTCAAAGTAGTTTGAAGTGGGTGATCAGCCTTTGCAACAAAATTTTGCTGGGGACCATATTCCGAGTCATTGGAGGCTTTTTTCAGGCGCCTCTATCAATTCCACACCCTATTGATCTTCTACTACTTCTTGGTCTGGCAGCTAAATTTTGTATAGTGTTCATTCAAACTTATGTATAATTATAGGTTATGTGACGATATTTCACGCCCGCTAGGGGCGCTAGTAGCAGAAATATCTTGTGGTGCCATCTAATATGTAACCTCTCAAGAGTTGTATTCGTATTAGGTTAAAATAGGTTCTGAGCGGTGCTTTCACGTTGGGTTGGAGACGCGAACTTTTCACAGATAACATTCATTGGATCGATACACATTCTTCGTACAAATATTAACGCAAAGGCAAATAATCACGGATTAATAATTATTATTATACGTACAACATGGTTATAGGTTTCTCAAACATTATTTGTGGGTACGGACTACGGAGTTTGTGCTTTAGGCCCCCGCAGATAATGAAATCGCTTAGCTTTGTACATACCAATGTGAATAGGTTATGGTTGTGTTTTTGACGTTTCTAGCTCGCAGCCGTGACGACGCAAAATAAACAGCTACTGAAATGTTGAGGTCCTTTCACCAAAATCGCTCGCGTTTCGGAAAATTTTGAAGCAAAAACGCCCGAGAGGCCGTTTTTCGTCGATTTCGAAAACTCACGCAACGTAGAATGGTCCATTTAGGGCGACCGTCGCGGTTCGCGCGACTGAAATGTCTTCTCCATTTTTTCCATAAGCAATTAAGAATGGACTTTCTGGCAGGTGAAACACCGATTTAAAATCGTTCAATTGCGTTTACTTAATATAGACTAGTGGACCTGTAGACCGCCTATTGGGTAGATCAGTGAATCGGTACATCGCAGAAATCGATAGACCACCTATACACTGGCTGTCTTAAAAATCTAACTTTCAAGTTGATATATAGTTGTTTCTATGGACTCATATATACAACCAAAAAGAAATTGGCGTATTAAAAAAATAGTCTTCCGCAAGTGACAATAATATAATTTGTCGCAATAAATTTTGTTTTTTGTAAGAGACAAACTTTATCACCTCTGAGAAAATGTTTTGTCAATTTATATTATAGCTATGTTTCCCACATTTGGACTATGTTTCAACAATGTTTCCTGAAAATTTCATAATTTCAATTTCATTGTTGTGTGGTCAAGAATGCCAATAATATTTTGACAACAGGTCTCGTTGGTAATAATATCTCCGCCGTTTTTTAATATTTTTAATGTCATCAAAAAGAGCATATTAGTTTTTGAAATTTTATTCAACTAAAAAAAAACAAAATCTTATTTTAATAATTTCAAACCATTCAAGACATTTAGTCATAGAATATATCCTTTATAATTTTTATTATACATGCAATAGGATTTTTTATATATCATATTCTGTCATGTGTTGATTGCCATTGATGATACCACTATTGAATGATGAAGCTTTGGATTCTTTAGTACATAGACATAATTAAGTTTAAGGAAAAATATTTTGAAAAACAATTGGGAGAAATCCATTCAACTTCAAAAGTGAATAATGTATAATGTTACCATTAGGTAGTTCTATTATTGTTTTGATATATTGGACAAAAACTATACAGCCAAGCGCTCACTCTTTAAATAGAAATAAATGGTAAAATATTAAATTTATATACCAGTACCTTTCCTCCTTCGTAACACAAATGGAAAATAAAATGTACCCTTGCCTGTCAAGCAAAAGCACAATAAAAGATTGTGAAAATATTTAATTTAAAATTTATTTGTGTCTATAAACCAAAAACTCAAAAAGAAATATCAAAATTTAAACAAAAAATGGTTGAACAATTTATAATTAAATAGTATCATTTAAAACACAATATTCATATTTAAATTTTAAAACAAAGTTGGATGATTCAATGCATGATTTTCACTTCAGTTAACAAATGGATTGGATAGAAATCGGAATGATGTTCCAGTGCTAATACAATAGGTACGTAATACCCAAAACTTTTGAACCGAACTAATAAAATTTTTAATATAATTAATATTACCTAATCTCGAGTTGATTAAAAGCTTTTTAACATAGTAAATTGTTTAAGTTTTTTTGCCTGCACCTCGCTGCCAAAAAAATGCATTTGGTTACTGTGGCCACATGAACTAAATAAATATTTACAGGCAAATATAACATTATGATGTCGGCTATGGCCAACCACATTAAAATTTACATGTTGTCTGGCAACTTCGGGCCAATATAAGAGGCCAGCAAAAAAAGATAGAGAATACGTCACTTAATATGCCCGTTTAAATTTATATGAATTCATAGAAATTAGAAGGCTTGCTGACATGCTACGGGCCGTTTTATGACCCATCTCCAATCTAAAACTATTATTTTTTATACACTCACATAAAACGATGAATTCCATATGAGTTGACTTCATGTTGCAAACTGAGTGACGTATGCTTATAAGTTACCAGACAACCTGTCTATTTTTAGTAACCTTGCGTCATAGCCAAATCTAATCAACCGGTACTCCCTTGGAAACGCTAACTTTTGGGTCGAGTTTTTACTTAAATAAATAATTGTTTACTTTGTTATGGTACGTTGTCTACGCAAAGCAACTCGGTGTTATTAAGACCGAAAGACCTGCATCCATTTCCACTGCGTGTGTGCATTTCATCATACCATGTTACCTGCAAATATATTAAATTAACAAAAGCTACATGTTCTAAACTCAAAAATTACCTCCATGTTTACAACAAATTGATGAATTCCATAGAATTGTTTTACTGTATTTTTGTTTAATCTGGAGAAACCATTCGAAAGAACCACGGGCAGTTGAAAGTGGGTGATACTGTTCGCAACAAAATCTTGCTGGGGACCATATTCCGAGCCATTGGAGGCTTTTTTCAGGCGCCTCTATCAATTCCACACCCTATTGATCTTCTACTACTTCTTGGTCTTGCACACAGGTCTTGCAGTTATACTTTGTATTGTGTTCATTCTAAATGATGCATAATTATAGGTTATGTGACGATATTTCACGCCCGTTAGGGGCGCTAGTAGCAGAAATATCTTGTGGTGCCATCTAATATATAACCTCTCAAGCTGTAAAAATTAGGGGAAAGCACACGGACAATTTTAAACTAATTATGCTAATTTATATTAATTTACTTACAGTTGTATTCGTATTAGGTTAAAATAGGTTCTAACTGCGCGGTGCTTTCACGTTTGGTTTGAGACGCGAACATTTCGCAAATAACATTCATTAGATCGATACATATATAATTCTTCGAACAAATATTAACGCAAAGGCAAATAATTACGAATTAATAATTATTATTATACGTACAACATGGTTATAGGTTTATCAAAGATTATTTGTGGGTACGGACTACGGAGTTTGTGCATTTAGGCCCCCGCAGATAATGCAATCGCTTAGCTTTGTACATACCAATGTGAATAGGTTATGGTTGTGTTTTTGACGTTTCTAGCTCGCAGCCATGACGACGGGAAATAAACAGCTACTGAAATGTTGAGGTCCTTTCACCAAAATCGCTCGCGTTTCGGAAAATTTCGAAGCAAAAACGCCCGAGAGGTCGTTTTTCGTCGATTTCGAAAACTCACGCAACGTAGAATGGTCCACGCGGGGGGACAGTCGCGCTCCGCGCGACTGAAATGCTTTCCTCATTTTTTCCATAAGCAATTAAGAATGGACATTTTGGCAGGTGAAACACCGACTTAAAATCGTTCAATTGCGTTTACTTAATATAGACTAGGGTTTCCAATCCTGAAATTTCTGGATCCCGAAAGTTCGGGAACCCGATAATTTTTCTATTCGGGATTATCCTGATAATCCCGAAAACTCCCGATCAATCCCGAAATTGATGTCAAAATAGCGCTGATGGTTCTTATATTTAAAACACTTAGTTTTAAAACAGCGTTTTAAATATGTTTTAAAATAAAATATTTTGTTTTGAACATGTTTTAAACAGGTTGTTTTAAATGTAGTGTTTTAACCGAAATTTGAACAGCATATATATTTATTTAACCAGAGCTGTATGCTGGCCTTTAAGTGTGGTATGCATAGATCAATGTATCAAAACTAATATAAATTTTGTAGTTATCAATCGAATAAAATGTTTTTCATAATATATAGTAATATAATAACAGAGGTAGCAGTTAAAGTAAAAAATGAAAAAAACGAAAAGACGAAATTGCATATTTAGAACTAGAAATGAATATACGGACATACCGTATCATACGGACTTACCATCTTCTATACATTGATTATTTCATATTAATAAGTTTCAAAGTAAACTGAGCTGAAAGAAGTTTTCTTCAAAAGGGCCCAAAGGACCTGGATGTTTACTCTTAGCATTTTTCATAGCATTCGATATTGCAAATGAACCGCCATTTCTGTAATTTAGTCAAAATAGTTAAATAATAAATTAAAGTAGAGGAAGTTTTGTAAAATTTATGTCTATGACATTTTTTGGTAAAATTAATAGTTTAGTTGCATGAGCAAACTTTAACTTTGAAAGTCTTGCATAGCAGTTGACCCTGTTGGTCGCTCTGTGCATTATGTATATACAATAAATAGTTTAGTGAAGCGTTAGCAGTTTTTATTCAAACCAGCGCAAACCCGACTACACACACACCAAAACATGGTATTTGATCGTGATCACTCGTATCTGCATTTACAACTAGTTTGCCAAAATTTGACAGATATTTTGATTCATCAGCGTTTGCCACTGCTGTATAGTATGATAAAGTCATGTGCCTGACCACTACAGTTTTTTTTCTTGTAAAGTGTTTCGTTTGTTACGTTAAAAAAATATTATTTAAAAAAAATGTTTGTCTTGTTTAAACAAAAAAAAGATTTTATAACTACCCTGCTAAGAAGCGCGGGTCAGCTTGAGATGGCGCGGTATAGAGAGCTCAGGGAACCACTAATCTAAACAAATTTGATCCCGTTTAGGAGATTCTACATTCGATGACCTAGTCTTTCTAAGATCGTTCCTTTCTTTTTGGTAGAGATTGAAATACGTATTTAGCAATGCAAACTCTACTAAAAAGAAAGGTTTAAAATATAGTTTTCTTATTCAAAATACTTATTATT
This sequence comes from Aphodius sticticus, assembly GCA_963966075.1. Lineage (NCBI taxonomy): Eukaryota > Metazoa > Arthropoda > Insecta > Coleoptera > Scarabaeidae > Aphodius > Aphodius sticticus. Next base: position 67,322,665 of record OZ014506.1, read on the forward strand.
ATTTAAATAAAAGTGTAATAAAGACCTCTTTTTCCTTTGCAAAAAGTGTAATAAAGACCTCTTTTTCCTTTGCAAATAATTTTATTTTAATGAGTTTAATACCGGTTTCGATCATGCGATCATCTTCAGCTCAAATCTACAAAACACAATTAACATCAATTAGCTAGTTTATTATTATTGGATTATTATTGTCTTTTATTGCTGCAAATTAAATGATTAAAAAGTATACACTATCTACTAAGTAAATAAAATGTTTTAGCTGATTATTATATCTTTATTATTCCTTGATTTAATTTTGAAAATTGTTGATGTAAAGATATTTATCTGTAATTGCTGATATACATAAATCGGGATTTCGGGATTAATCCCGAAATCCCAGTGATTTTTGTTAAATCCCGAAATCCTGAAATCGGGATCCCAATCCCGAAAATTTGAAACCCTACTATATACATATGTAAACATATTTCTTTTAACATTTTTATCCATCTTTATTCGACACTGACTGACAATTACCTCACAGTTGTAACGAGTGGTAACTTTTCTCTCCAATGCAAACTTATAATATTTTCGACGTACGACAAGTAATTTGCACTCATTAAAACTGTAAAACAAACTGTCACGTCCTAGGCGCCACTACAAGTGGCACGTGCTTCAGACCTCGTTTTGGAACACGTATGTGTACATGTGTAATAATTATATCTCTCGTTTCAGGTATGGCATACAATTTGTTAATATTGCACCTTTATACTGCCGTTGAGGGAAAAGAACGTAAGTACCTTACTGGTTCAAATATTATTTTCGAGTGTTTTAAATGGTATGCGAACCAAATGGGTCTGGAAAGAACAGACTGCGATTGATTTATTGTTAAAACTGTGTTCGCGTTAGCCGTTTTACGGGAGCGGGTATTATGTTACTTTACTTCAAACATTAATCAACAGTTCTTGTCAGGAGCGTTTAAGAATGGTGGTGAGGAATGAAAGCACTATAGAACTCCGGAGCCCACTTGATAATAACATTAATCTCCAGTTACTTATTGTTTTTAACTATTATTCTTCCAATCCGTTACTACCACAAACTTGAAATTGTGGCCAAAATATCGCTGAGAATTCTGCCTAGTTATTGCATTCATCTGTATTGTGTATTGGCGTCCTAACCTGTACTGGATATTTGAAAGTATATTGACATCACTTCACATCGCAATTTGGAGAGTTTTATATATGCTTAAATCAAGTTCTCGCTTAGTACTTCAAAACTATCTAATAGATTGATAGATAAAAGTGGAAGCACATATTTTCTTCAGTAATTTAGAGAAAAAAATCAGTGTACTGATATACCCAAATTTAAGTCCCTGAAATTTGTCGGTCGGAATTGCTTAATTGAACATTAGCAATTCTTTTTCTCCATATCATCTGATGCATTTTTTTTGGTAATGTTTTATGAGGGGTATGATTTTGTCGCGGTGTCAAGGACTATGACGTTGAAATCACAAAATTTTCGACAAATTGGATGTAAAACTTTTCATCGTATTTACTAAAAGCCGTCAAAAGCCGTTAAGCCGTCAAATACGATCATGTTTTGAAATATTGATAAGTATGCGAACATGGATTTATTGAATGGAACGTAAATACGGGTTTTGGAGACAGTTTTTTATAATCCAGACTCAATAGCGAGGTAAAAATGTAAACAATACGTTATTTTGGAAATTTAGGTTTATATCAACCGTTACAGTAAACCTTGAAGTTTCTTCTTTTGCTTTAAATCCTTAACCTTTTCAAGCATCGGCAGCAAATCCATAAAAAAAGTAGAAAAGAAACCTGACGTGATATGAATTTTCAAGCCTGATTCATGTTCAGCGCAAAGAAATCTATAGAAAACGCCTATTCACCTTTCTTTCACTAGCCAAAGTTATCAATGTTGTGTTGAAAATTATAATAATTTCTAGAAAATTTTCCTATGTACGACATTAAAATTTGTATGGTTCCATTAAGATAAATAACTACTGTTGATATGTTTCCCAGAATTACCATTTATATTCTAAGAAATAATTCATCTTTTCTGGACCAACTTATTTTGTTTCGTAACTGTTAAAATGTTTAAAATCTACTGGGTGGCCCACTCTCAGGTATGCTCCTCGTTTATTTTTGTTTCAATGCTTACGCTAAGCGAATGAAATTCGGAGGACTTCTAAAAGATAAAAATGCCATTTTTTTGAATATTCGTCAGGTTGCGATGACTTTTGGGTTTACCGGAAATGATGTTTGAAGACGTTCTTTAAGTAGCACCATATCTTATTTTTGTGGTATTTTCAATCAGGATAACATAGTGAATAAAAACATCGACCATTAGTTTTTATCACTAAGGCTACGAATTTGTTTTGGCAGTTTTATGTTTATTAATCTGTATCTATGAACTTGTAAAATAGTCGAAAATTATCAAATAAACCCTAACTAAATCTATTGCGAGTGATTTCATTCGTTTTTTTGTCTATAAGTATGTTTTTTACGGATACCCTATGGATCACCTAGATTATTCAATAGAAAACTTTATTAAAACTTTGTTTTCCGATTTCAATGATACCAAATATTTGGTATTTTGCTGAAAATCGTGGCGTGGAAATCCTATAAAGCGATAAAATCGAATATAAAGTTAGTGTAGTGAACTATGGATGTAGTCGCTAACATCCGAATTTGACAGGTCTATTTATTATTGCTTCCTTTGATTTCTTATTATTTGAGGTTATTGCAAGGTATTTTCGTTTATTAATATTAATAATGTGTTTTATTTTATGTTGTTCGTTTATATCTATTGGTTATTACTTTTTGTTTGCTATTATACTGCAATGCTAAAAAAATGCCTTCTTTTCCACGGCTTGGCCAAAATCCTATTAAATGACGCAAGTGACATAATATCGGCTAAAATCGACTATTTTCACCAATTCTTCACCATCCAGATTAATAATTGACGATTGATATGTTTTGGTGTTCATAATGCCATCTTGATTGAAAACACCTCAAAAATAATAGTGGGTGCCGTGTAAAAGTTCAAATATGTCGTTATTCAAATATATCCAGAAAACTCGTACTAATCTCAAAAATATAAATATATCTTCATAAATAAGAAAAATTAACAGGTGTACCTATGGCATGCATCACCAGTATATAAAACAGTTTTCGTTGTTGTTTTTTTTTAATTTAGTAGTTTTAGTTTAAAATTAAAATATTAAAGAAGACTTACGCGACCTACATAAATAAAAATAACGCTATAGATCTGACATTTTTTTTGATATTTTCACGCTGGTTTGGCTGTTAGAATTGGCACGAAAACATCATGACAGTTATACGCATTGAACTATCAATTTGATGTGTTATAATAGACTTTTCTGCCAAATTAAATCGTTTCACTAAACTTAACTCAAAATGATGTATTCTATAATAAATGGCTGTATTTTTCCCTTGGCATCCCCTGGCAAATGCATCTTTCTCTGGGTGCTAATTCTGCTTTGTATATTTTAATTAAGTATCTTTATACAGTGATTGTAGAATTGTTGAATCAATACGCAAATTGAACATGGTTGGAAAGGTTACAAATCGGCATAGATTAGTAGTGGATTGGCGCAATCAATTACCGACCTAACAGTAATGATAATTGCGATATAATTTCAATTGCTGATCCCAACTACCACCAAAGCTCGGAGCAATTTTCATCTAATGGACCATGAATGATGAATATTTCGGTTAATTGAATTTAATGAAAAACCCGTTCCGAACTATCCACTAGTAATGGTGGTCGAGGATCCTCATTCTCCCCTCAATTAATATTTCATTCGGTTGCGGCGGCATTGAAGAGTTTTAGTGGTCCTATTAACAACCTCACCGTACCGTACCGCTTCGAATCAGCTCCAGGCAATGTGGAAACAACGAGAACCAATTTAATGGTTCGGCAGCGCGAATTTATTCCCGGTGTCATCTCCGATCGAGAACGGAAGTTAAAAATCATTAAATGAAACTTAGCGATCACTTACGGAAAAACTTGAGGAACCGTAGTGAGCTGCTTCCACTTTCTCTTTTTTAGACCCAGTTCGACTAGTTTCGACTACATATCAAATTTAAAAATTGAGAGGATAGGCAAGGTGCTGAACACTCATTACACGAAAATGATGTTTCCTAGGGAAATATTATCGCATGTTTATTAGAGAAGCCATCGAAATTTACAAACATGCCCACTTCATTAATCGTGAGGACGGCAGTGACCTCAGTAGGATAACTGATATCAGTGGAATCGAAGTGGGAAAACACATGGGAGCGGTAGATCAGTTTATTTTAAAAAATGATTTTGGTCACGAAAGCATACGTATTTACGTACTAGTGGTGCTATTAGTTTCTTAAGATAGAACATTCAATTTGCAAAGAGGGTCTTCACATTTTTAATTTGCATTATGCAGTTTTTCAAAAAAAAAAACAATGACTTTAAATGAAAATCCTATATTATATGCAGTGATGTAAAATACTAGGTATGTTTTATGTTCAAAAGTAAATACCTTGGTATAGAATATTTATAGGGGTACTTATAATACTATAAAAATGCACACACGGTAGAAAAAATAAACATTGACCAAAAACTGGGTTTTTTTATGGCAAAATGAAGGTTATTCTTATTATTACAAACCAAACATTTTATTAGGGTATGTCTTTAAAAGCTGTGTTATCCGCTTTTAGCATTATTATCATAAAGAATCAAGAAAAGATCATCCAAATCGATTCATACAGATGAAAAAAATCTGATGTGGCCAGGCACATGACTTTATCATACTATATATAAAATTAATAGTTTAGCTGCATGAGATTCTATTTGATCGAGATCGGCTATGTCTGCATTAAAATAAAACTAGTAGAACTAGACAGATGTGTAGAATAAAGCTGCGGTCGGATATTGTACTCCGCTGACACAGGGTACACTGTCCAAATGACACTTACGTGTCATTGGGTGTAAAAAGTGTACGGTATACTATATCCGAACGCAGCTTATATTGACAGTAGGTTGTCAAAACATTTGCGTTTGACGCTACGTACTGTCATTAGAATCATATCTGACATATAATCTGACATATCCTGGCTACTAGTTTTAAAGGAGTACGACCGATCTCGATGAAATAGTATTTGCTCATGCAGCTAAACTATTGATTGTACCAAAAAATGTCATAGTGATAAATTATTCAGAATTTCATCTTCTGTACCTTGGTCAAAAATGTTCAGGGGACCCAAAAAGACATATTTCCGCTAAAATCTCAAAAAATTTTTTTGGCACGATTACAATACTTTACATACTGCGTATGATAAAGTAAAAATTGTAATAAAAATTAGTATTTTGGCAAATCTCTTAAATACGCATTGTGCTACAGAAAATACATCACATACAGCAAATACACCCATAAGTCAAGTGATAGTAAATTTTCAGAACTAATTTTCATACTATATAAGTAATCATGGGCGTATCCAGGGGGGGGGGGGCAATGTGGGCAACCCCTCGTATTTTGGCATTATGTTTATTACATAGCACTCTTTACCTTATGGACACTAGGGTGGTTATTTTTATTTAGAAAGCAACTATCCCCCCAAATTGCTCCTAAATCCCAGAAAAGTGGACATGTATTTTTTTTCGAAATTTTCGTTTTGATGGTGTCTATCGAGGCCTCAAATTTACATTGGAAAAAGACAATTTTTGGTATTTTTCGAATAATTGTTCGGGGTTTGAGAAAACTTATGATAAAGTTATAGTACGTGTAGAGAACTTTCCAAGAAAGAATTTGACCTACTATACATATGAATTTGACGCCCCCAACCCACCCCCACAGTGCTCTGAAACCTACCCAAATGAAAAAAATTATATTCTTCAGAAAATTGACCGTTCTAATCATTTCATTCCCCTTTTTCTCATAGAAACCATTACTATAAGTCTATTGGAATGTTTATAAACATATGTCAGTTAACTTCCATTTGTTTAAAAAAATTCTATTTGTGTAAATAATTCGTTTTTCTCGAAAATCCGTCTAAATTCTGTTTTCGATTCTAAATTCGAAATGGTACTTTATTATCTTATAGTGACATTATTCATTAAAAAAATGTCTTCCTATTGTTTAAACAATCATGGATAATTCATTTTCAACTTTTTTTCTAATTATGGTAGAAAAGTCAGTTTTTTTGTGAAATGAACTAATAAATTTCATGTTGGAGATAGCTAGCCTGTATTATCTAATAAACCCACATTTGTTTAAACAAATGCCCTTTCTTTAAACATTTTTTGTGCAATTCGCCTAAAATTATTTTTTTAGGTCGGTCTGACCAACTGTTATTCTCGAGCGACATCATTTATATTTTGGGGTGATTTCCATTGTTTGAATAATAAAATAATATTCGTTTTCAATATTTCATCAAATTACAGTACAGGGAACAGTTTCCAGAGAGCAACAAATCAACATTATCTTGCAACACACATGGGTAGGAAATCAGAATAAGGAATTGAGAAAGAAATCTGATTAATAAAATGTGTTGCCTTTAGGAAATTTGATATTTTAGAAATAACAGTAACTCCCCAATTTGCCGAAAAAAAAAGTATTTCAAATCATTTAAATTTTTCCGAATAAATGATATTGAAAACAAATAAATGTTATTATTTAAACAATGGAAATCATCCCAAAATATAAAGGATGTCACTACTCACTTGAGAATAACAGTCCAGCCAGACCGCCAATGTGGGTTAATTAGATAATATAGATAATAGGTTTATTAGATATCTCGAATATCAAAATTTATAAGTTAATTTCACAAAAAAGCTGACTTTTTTACCATAATTAGAAAAAATGTTGAAAATAAATAATAATTGATTCTTTAAACAATAGGAAAATATTTTTAATAAATAATGTCACTGTATGATAATAATTTGCCATTTCGAACTCGAAGAAAACAGAATTCAGACTAATTTTCGACAAAAACGAATAGTTAAACAAATAGAATTTCTTTAAACAAATTAAATTAACTGACAAATGTTTATAAACATTCCACTTGACTTATAGTAATAATGTCTATTAGAAAAAAGACACTGATATGATTAGAAGGATCAATTATCTGAAGAATGTACATTTTTTCATATAAGGGTAGTTTTCAGGGCACTATGGGGGTGGGTTGGGGGGCGTCAAATCCATATGTATAATAGGTCAAATTCTTTCTTGGAAAGTACTCTACAAGACGTTTAATTAGTCTTAAGTTTTCCCAAACCCCGAACAATTATTTGAAAAATACCAAAACTGGTCTTCTTCCCATGCATATTCCCTTGTAAATTTAAAGCATTGATAGTCCGCTTAAAAATCAAAATGTCAACAAAAAATTTTCCACTTTTTTTGGATTTGGAAACGAAACACATTAATGGGCACCCTTCCCCCGTACAGCAAGTTAAATTTAGAAAACTGCCCCCTTCCGATTTGAGCTGGATACGCCCATGTAAGTAATACAATAAAAACTCAATTTGATTTGATTTGTATCCATGCTCTCTACGACATTATAATATAAAGGACATTGCGTCCAGTACCTAACCTATCATTTGTTTAATAAAACAATCTTTTTCGGAATTTTCTAAATCTATCATATTACTAGTACTTATTCATCAGTGGTGCGCACTCGGTGGGTCGCGATCCAGAAGGTGCGGAGCTATGACACTGTCGTGAGCGGGAGGACAACGGGAGCAGTTTGCGCACCACTTGTAACATTACCGATGCCTCAAGTTTAGTCCATTCATTATAAATCTTTAGAAGACAGATATTTTATTAACAACGTAAGTGTCGGATCCAAGAGAACCATCATATTTTGGACACAGTTTCAAAAATTGTCGCCAAGATTTTTCTGTTTTAATCTTAAAACAACAAAATAGTTTTCTACAGTTTTAGTATGTACCTACATATTTAAACGTGTACTAAGTTGTTTAAATTTCGTTCAAATACCATAAATGATAAATACCCAACATCTAGGTAATCTAGGTCGGAGTAAATACTTAGGTAAATACCCATTTTATATATATTAAGTACCAGCCCGTCCAGTATTTACCCATACTACTTCACTGATGAATATGGATTCATTTTTTTTTAATGTGTGTGATTCTTTTTACACCAGAAACTACTAACTGTACTAAAATACATGGAGCGTGGTACTTACTACTAGGTAGAATTCTGATTTTGTGGTTTATCGAAAATATGGTTAAGACTACGTTCTGAAAACATCCCAACAACTTATAACGAAATAATCAGATTGTGTTCGCTTTTCTGTCGCAGGGCGCGTCCGCGCAGTGGCGTACGTCTCAGAGCCTCTGTTCTCTGCGTCGAGCTGTCTGCACGTGAGAGCAGTAATATGGCAATTTTTAATATTTCTGGCAATTATCGCATTTTTTTGATATCCGAAAATACCACTGCCAATTTCAATAATTTTGAACAATAAATAACGCCTATATTTTAAAGCACTTGTTCGGAGGCGTAGAACTGGATATTAAGCTTTAAACTGAGTGGTTTAGATCAGCGTTCTTCAACCTTTTTACGCCTGCGGACCGGCAAAAGTAGGAGAAATATTTCGCGGACCGGCTGACGATTAAGGGGTAATGCCACCCCTGGAAGTAGAAAAATGATACCTAAGTTTAAGCATGTACCTAGTAGTAGAGTAAAAATCAATTTTATTCAAAAATCAAATATTCTGCTAGAAATTCTGTTTGACACAAGTCGCTTGCTTTATAATCATTTGCATTTTAAAAACGGTCGGATATCTCAACCAATCACACCTGATTGATTTAAAATTACTACATAGACAGATTTTATGTATTCTCTGATACAAAACCCAGTCCAGTACGTAGGATTTTAGAAAATAGGATTTTTTTGCGGTTTGGCATGTTATTGAACACAAATTGAACACTCTTAATTCAACAATTTTGTAACCAAATAGCTGTAACCAAAAAGATGTTTTGAAAATTTCGTAAAAAAACTGGCCGGACTGGTATAGATATGTATCGGAGAAGATTGTCTCAATTTCAAGTCAATCGGTTATGAATTGGCTGAGATACCTGACGTATTTGATGATTTTAAAACGAGTTTTGAGGAGAAATGCCGGTACGCTGCCATTTTGATTTTTTGTTAATGTTTTGAAGTACCTGATTTTAAAGACTTGTGTAAATTATGTAACTTCTGAACAAAATTGATTTTTACACTTGTACATGCTTAAACTTTTTTCGACCTAAAACAGTGGACACTTATACACACACTATAACTTGTATTTCAATGTCGGTGGCCATGTTATTAATTCTTCTCTGAGTTGTGGTATCGGATAGTAGTACAGCCTCTAATTTTGTATCAGCTTGAGGACCCAAAATTTCTTGAACGACATCCAAGACGCAAGGCTTTACTAATTCCTCACCAATAGTGAATGTTTTTTTTGTTTTAGCTATACGAAGAGCTATCTGATCATGTAATCTTTCAAAAAAGTCCAGTGGCTTATCAGTGAAATGTTTATGCTTTGAATGCAAATGACGAGCTTGTTTTGAAGGCTTCATCGCTTCATTTAAAAGAATTTCTGAACATCCTACACACAAAGGCAGTGGCGATAGACAGACGCAAACCGAACTTTAAATACTCCTTATAATATTGCCTAATAATGTTACCATTTCTCTTTTTTGTTTGTATTGTACATGGGTATTGTATAATCAGAAGTATCGACCCATTTCTTTTTCTGTGGTCCTTCTACACTTGAAGCACTGGTACTTGGCAATTTCGATACCATCGGTACTTTTCTCCTGAATATTGTCCTTGCGCATTTTGTACGGCTTCAAGTTTCACGAAAGAATATTTATTTTCTGAAATACCACACAGCACACTATAACGCACAATATTCAAAAACAATACACTCGAGCGCGATATAATAAAAGACAAGCGATCTGACACAATACTGGGGTGCAGCATACACGAAATGTCGTAAACTATGTTGTATGTAGAGGTGAGCAATGTTGCCACCACCAAACTAATGATCGTACAACATTGTAGTTCAGAATAAAAGAACATGATATGTATTTGGAATATACTTTTTGTGCATGTTTTACACGCATTTCTATTGACTGGCATTAGTGCCATCTAGTGATAGCTATATATTATGAAGTATAGATAAATAATAGAATATTATATGTAAATAAAATACAAACCACATACATATCTTCTGTTAACAGTTGAGCAACACACAATTTGCGACGCTTACTATATTTATAAAGAAATACCTACAAAGTATGTTCTTGCCGTTAATGACTCGTAGCTGCACAGAAGAGCTGAGCCGTCTTGATACGGACGCAATTTTTCGCGGACCGGTAAAATATTTCTGCGGACCGGCGGTTGGGAAACGCTGGTTTAGATCACATATTACTGATAATTTATCCCGTTTCTGTACTCAATTAAATTGTGAGTTTGTAGATTTTGTTATAATTGGTATAATCTTCTGATATATTCTTAAATACAACTTTTTGTTGTAAAATAAATCTTGGTATTATCGTTAAAGCAGTTTATTTTGCTACTAACGCAATTTTTCTCCCTTAACCGCGATCGCAAGATATAAGTCACGGTAGAGCTGCAGGCGACATGACGCGATGCACTGCCACCGATTGGATCGTTCGCTCGCTTCCACCATTCTTTCTGCTCCTGCAGTGCCCTCTAGCACCCGAAATTTACTCCACGCAAACGAAAACAATTTTCAAGCGATCTTATCTTAGGGCATCAATTCTCTCTAACGATCTTTTAACCTATAACGGATGCTCACTGCTTAGATATTTTTAATGGTAAACTTATCTACAAAGCGTGATATTTTGGAGCAAGATAACCTTTACCTACACCAATTTTTAGTTTATGCGGTGATTTAATGAATAAGTGTCCACTAACGAATGTAATTAATTATTTTCTTCATATTTGACGTATGCTTTTCTGACATATGTGGACGAGAAGAGAACTGAGTGTTGGCATTTACTATTGTGATTGCATTTTTTTTTACTTTGATTTTTAGTATAAACTCATAACGAAACCGCTTTCGGTGTCGTTATGAAAACACTAGATCACAAACTTTTAGTAACTTTTAGTTTTCCAAGATTGATGATATTGACGTCTAGTGTCAAATAAGGCTGACATCTCAATCGCTATTGGCTCGCCTCAAATAAACAATAATTATTTCAGTACGATTTTCATGACGGCTCACATTTCCCCTCTCAGGTTGATGTGTTTAAGTCTTCGGATTCTCGGTGGACATATGACATTTTCCATCATTTCTACAGAAATTATTTGATAACGCTCCCTTATTCTTCATGTTTATCGCAGTTGTGACACCCCCATAAATTTCTTCCTCAATATGTCTCCACAGTAAGAAATCAAACGGGGTTAAATCAGGCAATGTAGTTTTCCCGAGCGTTGGACTACCATAAACAATTTAACGTCTTTAATAATTATTAATTAAACAATTTTGGTGTGGAACAATTTTAAACATGCTGTTGCATGAAGGGAAGAATTATTACATTTGTGTGATTGTTAAATTTTGTCGTACCATCTAGATATTTAATATTAATTTATGAATTATGGTGGTATAAATGCCGAATTAGATGCTTAATAACTTTTTACTGATTTATCGATCATTTGAAGTATGTTAAGACATAGAAGGAGTTCCATTTCTAATTTTTAGTTATGTGACATTTAGCATACCTTCAGTTATTTGGAATAAGTCATATAAGAATCGCAAATCAATAACTGTCAAAATGTGCAATATTTTCACTATGCAAAAAGAGTTTTTTGTTTCCTTATTCCTTGCAAGTTACCTCAGAATATGTTTTTCAAAAATGCAGTATTTTGACATTAATTTCAGAATAACTCGGAAACAGTTGATATCAGCCTAATACAAGTTGTTGTCAAAACGATAAGGATACAAATCTTAATCAAAAACTACAATAATACACCTAGTGTTCCATTAAAACCACGGACCATAAGTTTGTGTTGGTACGTCATTGTGGAACATCCTGAATATATGAAAATATTTTCTGTCTGTCGAGCGAATGATTATCCACAACTTTTCTATATGAAAGAATAGTATTTCTTATTATTAATGTACAATTGTATCTAGCCACTCTGTATAATATCTCGAAAACCAACGGAGGTTGTTAGGTTGTTCACAGCGGGGCACTCCTATATGTCGGACGCTACAAAGCAAAAGAAACCTTTTTTGGTAAAAAATTAACAAAAAATAAGCAAAAAAATATAAGCTGTTCACATTGTTAAAATTCATTTGTTTTTACATAGTGCGCAGCATAGTTGCCGGCAGTGGCGGACTGGCCATAATGCCAGGTTGCCCGATGGCAAGTGGGCCCCCCCTTAAGTGGGCCCCCCTTAAGACAATATGTTGATAATATTAATAATACATTTATTTATACTGAAATTATCACTGGACCGCCGCACGGAAAGATATCAGGCAATAAGAGGGCCCCACCTATTTGCAATAAATTCGGTAAGAATTTATATTTATGTTTGGCAATAAATATGAACCCCATAAGAAAACTGCATGGTGAGTTTTAAGAAACCCACTTTGGGAAACAATGAAAATTCTCCAAAAGGCCCTTGTTAAGAGAACTTAAAATCTATTACTAATCGAACTTGATATTTTTTAATAGACGTTTAAATTTCATAAAAACACAAGTTTTTTTAAAAATTTTATTGACCAGTTTCTGGCAAAAATATTATTCATCCGAAATTGAAATACCAATACGTCACAGAGTACAGAATTATTATGGCATGATGTGGTAGTTTTTACCAAGAAACATTAAAAATAGAAAAATCAATGCTATGATGAACAAAATTAAAACAATCGGATAATTGATATAGGAAAACATTATGGAATATTGGCTGAACATATGAAAGGGACCAAAATAAATCAAATAAAAAAAATTTTACTTGGGTATAAAAATGAATCACTTGTACAGAATGTTCTTTTATACATGCAATAAAAATAAAATAAAATTTATTTATAAAATACAATATGTAATTTAAAACAAAATAAATTTAAAAAAAAATGAATATAGAAAAAAATATTAGAAACAAAGTTGCGCATTTTTGTGTTGATCAATGATATAAAAAGTAATATATCTTTTTCACTTTCGAAGAGATCATACAGTTGATGCACAGGGTGTTATAAAAGTTATAGATAATCATTCGCCCTACAGCCAGAAAATATTGGTATGCTTACAGGTGTCCCACAATAACGTACCAACAAACTTATGTTTGTTTAAATGAACACTAGGTATATTATTGCAATTTTTGATGAACATTTTTAGCCTAATTGTTATGACATCAATTTGTATTAGGCTATTATCAACTGTTTCTGAGATATTGAGAAATGTTTGTCAAAAATGAGCATTTTAAAAAAATTATTCTAAGGTAACTAACAAGAATAAAGAAATAAAAGAACTCATTTTGCATAGTAAAAGTATCGCATTTTTTTACAGTTATTATTCATTTGCGATTCAAATATGACTTATCCTGAATAACTGGAGATTTGCTAAATGTCAAATAACTTAAGAATTTTAAATGGAACAGCCCTGTATATCTTGACATCGAAAGATCGATAAATCAACTTTCCTAAAATGTCTAACTCGGTAGGTCTATCGTCAACAGCTAAAAGTTATTAAGCATCTAATATAACATTTATACGCATGCAAAATATTTCATAAATTAATATAAAATATCTAGTTGTCACGACGAAATTCAGCAATCGCACAAATGTAAAGATTCTTCTGCAGCAACATTTAGTCATTGAAAACTGCTACTATGAGTTACACAAACGAACAATTTATGATCATCCAAGAATTAGTTTTATTAGTACCAGTCGAAACTTATTTAAAATTTTTATTATTTATTTACGTAATATTCTAAATTATTTAAAGAATTTTAATGGATCCTTGGGTTGGTTGTAGTGGTCTAACGCCTTGGCCAGCTAAATCGCCTGTTCAATTTATTTATTTCGGGACATGTTAAGGAATAAGTTTATAGAGATGTTCCAGTTACTACTGATAACAAAAGCAAGGAGTGCTTTGGTAGCAATGTGGTGTTCTTCAGACATCCAAACATTTCTGTACTCTCATAAGAATAAATAACTAAATAAATGGATAATTGTAAACTGAATAAATAATTATTATTTCAGAACGATTGTCAATAGTGCACATATCAACCCTCTCAGGTCAATGCGTTTCAGTCTTGCTTCAAATTCTCGGTGGAAATCCTTGGTGGAAATATTACATTTTCCATGGTTTCCACAAAAACAAATGTTGCCTCCTTATTTCTATTCTTCATGTTTGCTATCGTAGGTAGTTGTAATATTCCCATAAATGTTTTCCTCAATATGTCTTCAGAGTCACAAATCAAACCCGATTAAATCAGGCGTCTAGTTTTCCAATGCGTTGGACCACCATGAACAATTTAATGTCTTTGATAAGTATTATTTAAACAATTTTATATTGATACATAAATTACTAATTCTTAATCTTTGAAGAAAATAACTATCAAAAATTATATGTTTGTATAAATCAAACTTGCAAAATGCTATTACTAAAAGCTGCTGCATGAAAAGAAGAATTATTATAATTGAGAGATTGTTGGATTTCATCGAACAATCGGATATTTAATAGTAATTTGGGAATATTGTGCATAAGTTACAAATGTAACATTAGATGCTTAATATATTTTTAGCTGTTGACGATAGACCACCGAGTTAGACATTTTAGGAAGGCTGAAAGATATATAAGATCGATAAATATACATTTATGATATATTATTAATATTTTTATGTTTGTTTATTTGTAAGAATACTATTTATTTTGTTTGAATATTATTTTTTTTTATATTATTAAAACTATTGTACACCAAACACAGTTTTACTTTACCTCCATAATATTTAGTCGAACATTTTATTTCATAATATTTTTGTAAGTTTTTTTTGTAACTCTTTCATTTTTCACTTTTTTCTCCTGTATAGTAAATGAGATACTGTGTAAAACGTTTCATATCGACTTATTATTTTTTCAATTTATAACAAAGTTACAACCGTTTGAGTTATTAACAAAACCGTATTTTAACCGGCTCTAACTTCTTAAGCAAAACCAATAAGAAAACCAATAAGTCCATATGATACTTTTTACTCAAAATGACATTTGTTTTCTAGAAAAAAAATAATAGAAAGCTTCATATGAATTTTTTGGTTCATTTTTATTCAATTTATGTCGATTTTCTTTTAAATATTTTTATTTAAATTTATTTACTTTCTATCGTTGTAAGGTGTAGTGGGTGTGTTCAAACGGCTGAAACTTTTCAAGGAATTGAGAAAACAAATAAGTCCTTATGAAAAATTTACTCAGAATGACATTTGCTTTCTAAAAATAATTTTGCGTGGAAAAAAGTGGGACATGCGTATATGTATATACCGGCAGCATGAACAAAAAAAAATGTGGGCCCCCTCCTGGCTTCCTGGCAACCAATATTTTTGGACCCAGTCCGCCACTGGTTGCCGGCACTCCAGCGACGCCTCGGTATCTCGAAAACTAACAAAGCAAAAAAAAATTTTGTAACTCAATAGCAAAAAAATATGGAAATAATCATTTTCATTTTGCAAAAGTTGCGCCGCTGATTTGGCCGACCTTACCACATCCATTATATAGATAATTATCATATAATTAGCATATTATAATATGCCGACCATACCACACTGCACAGTTGTGTCAAATCGGACGATATGGTGGACGATTGCGTTAAAATGTGTTTTGATTTAATTTAAACGTCGCCTTTTGGGGGATGTCCATGTCCCTGATTATGAAGCCGAACTATTATGGATCCAATATGGCGGACGACTACATCAAGTACAGTACATGTACACCAAGTACATGTACAGATTTACTTGAAACGGGACCTGTTTGAGGGTTTTGAGGTCGGTCAATCTTAGTGAACTAACCTGTTTTCTTTCATCTAGGATTCATAATTTAAATGAATTCAAAAGTAAAAAAATTGAATTTTGATAATTTGGTAGTTCTAGACCATAGTGCAATGGTGGCTGCGCCGTCTAAGTGATTTTTAGGTAAGTACGGTGACAGACCGCCGCGCATATGCTCCATGCATAATTTAATAGAGTTTACAAGTTTCGCAAGCGAGTACTGGTCAACAATTTGTTACTTTTCGGCCAAAGTGGTACAGAGAGAAGATTATAAAGTATTTATCTTTAGTTTGATGCATTGCTTGTAACTTTGTATAAATAAAAAACAGCCAAAAACTTAGTTGAAAGTTGGCGCGTATTGCGTTTAAACGCAAGGATGCCGATTTCTCGCAAAACTAGATACCGAAGAAATATAAATTACGAAGAATTAGCAGCTATTAGCAACTAAATATAAGTGGCATTTGTTGATAAAGAGTTGAATCATAAATATATCCTACAATAAATGCAAACTAGTGCAAACATTTTTTTGAATGTCACCGAAAATTTAGGTTAATTCGTTCTACTGTGTCTTCTGTAATTGTGGTAATTTAAAATTATTCTTCATTCAGATTTACGAAATATGAAATACATACCTTCAGAAGGATACTCCAACATATTGTTTTTCGGTTTTAGCGCTCAAATAAACAAATAATATACTCAGTATTCGATTCTTGCTAAGCTCGTTTAAAATAATAAATAGTGGTAGCAGCGCCATTTTGGTTTATTCCTGTGACTGACTGCGCTGTAATTACGCATCAATTCCTCTCTTGTTTAATAAACTAATCTGTGTACTCATATAGGATACAGAATATAACGAATTCAAAACTTGAAAATTTGACTTTTGGCCAACAATCCGGTACTTCTAGACACTGCCACTGGTGTGATTGGATGTCACATTGACATTATGATTGACATTCTGTGACGGGGGCTCAAAATCTACCTAGCCATGACAAATAGCATCCGATTGTTGGCACAACAGATATAATGTACGATGAGCCAAGTGGCAGAAACAACAAATAAATTACAACGCGTCGGCGTCGGCCTGTGCCGCGCGTCGCCAGTATTTCACACGGTCCAGTGCTGATTGGATTTGATAAACGGGATACTCCAGCCGGAGTTGGTCTACAGTTTACACTGTACACCGATCAATGAAGACATAATCTGTACAGGCAGAGAAGGTATGTGCGAAACGATTGATAAACAAGAGAATGGTCAGACTGGC
Source organism: Aphodius sticticus (assembly GCA_963966075.1). NCBI lineage: Eukaryota > Metazoa > Arthropoda > Insecta > Coleoptera > Scarabaeidae > Aphodius > Aphodius sticticus. Next base: position 67,339,942 of record OZ014506.1, read on the forward strand.
GGTGATACTCGAGTGTTGATTTACTACCAGGGAACTACGACCAGCTGCCAGAGAGGGCGTTTTGATTCCAAACGCAGCCGTTGTCACACAGTCCTGTTTCCTGCGCCCGCACCGCTTAATCTGATTCCAGTGGCATTTTCCGACCTGACGCTGTGATTTATATTTTTCATATGTACCCTGTTGCCGGACAAAAATTGCATTACATTTTGATGCACTGCCAGTAATATCGGTCACCGTTCTGGTCCGACTGAACTCGAAGCGGGTGCTGAAATGAAACATTCAGGCGGTTATACTGCTGTAGGCTATACTTTTCGAGACAGCGAGATGCGATTATCAAAATAACGGATTTGTTTTCGTGTGCGCGTTGGGAATATTCGTCGGTATTTTGTTGGTATGATATTTATTATATTATACCGGGTGACCCACGCAGTAGGTACGCCCGTTTATTCTTTATTTATGTCGCTGGACGAATAAAATTTTTAGTGTTAATAGACAAAAAAGCTATTTTTTGGGATATTCTTAATGTTAGGATGACTTCCTACTTTTCGGGAAATATCATTCGTGTGATATATTCAATCAGAATGACATTCTGAACACAAAAACACATCAATCGTCAAAGCAACAAAAAAATAACTTTTTATAAAATGGTTGAAAATCATCAAATAAACACTAACGAAAAATGGATTTTGGCCGATATTGTACTACTGGCGCCCTCTAGCGTGATATAATTGGCCATTGAGTAATTTTTCCCGTGTACTACATGGGTACACCGTGATTAGTCGATAGAAAACGTTTTTCCGATTACAATGACACCAAATACTTGATATTTTGCTGAAAATCGTGGCGTGGAAATGAATCTGATGAGGCCAGGCACATGATTTTATCATACTATATATAAAATTAATAGTTTACCTGCATGAGATTCTATTTGGTCGAGATCTTTCGTGTCTGCATTAAAATAGAACTAGTTATCCCAGGATTTGACAGATATTTTCACAGTATTTTCAAAGTATTGGATTAATGATCAAAGTCAACTATGGATGAATGCTAACATCCGAATTTAACAGTTCTTGCGCGTCGCCGTCTTGGTGAATCAACAATAACCAACACTTAATAACGGCCAATAATTATAATTGGCAATAACCTCAAACAATAAGCAATACATAAAACTGACAAATGGGCGTGCATCCATAGTTTACTACGCTGACTTTGATCATTAACCCATTTTTTTCTATTTTCCTGCATTAAAGGACATTTCCACGCTACGATTTTCAGGTAATATCAAATGTTTGTTGTCATTATAATCGGAAAAATATTTTCTATCGAATAATCAGGGTGTACCCAATGACTCATTCGCCAAACAAATTTAATCACGATAGAGGGCGCGAGTAATACAATATCGACCAACAACGAGTTTAAGTGTTTATTTGACAATTTTTGACTATTTTCAAACACACAAAAAAAGTTATTTTTTTGTTGCCTTGGTGATTTACATCCGATATGATTGTGTGTTCAGAATGGCATCCTGATTGAAAATATCACACAAATAATATAATTTCTACATAAGTTATGTGACTATCAATATTTTTTGCCTGTCGGTGCGCGGTGTAAACATGAGCGCGAGAAAACTGAAAAAATGTACCCGATTTTTGCATTTCTAAATTAACACTGGACTTTCCGATTTTTCTCTCCTATACCGCTTCCCACAAAAATTTTATTAGATTGCACTTAGATCTATAGATTAGCGTTTATATTTTCTTCAGTTTTTATGTAATAAAGGTTGTGAACAAGATTTTTTATGGAAGCCGATATCTGAGCAACGAATATTAGCACGACAGCTCAGTTAGCATGCAAATAATCCGTATTTACTGCGATACATATCCCTTGTATCTAATAGCATTCCAAATATTTCTTAATTTTTTAGACCGAAATAACATGAACAATATTTTTGCGCACTTTGGCTTTCCTCGCATGTGGGTTTTAATGCGAAGCAGTCGAACGAGATGCGAAGTTTTCACGTCTGAATCCATTTTTGTAAAACATCATTACTAATTCTACATCTAAAGACATTGTACTATATTTAAATCGCACTATTATTCAGAATTCCGAAATTGTTCTGATGGTTATTGGTAAAGTTACTGTTCCAACTACGTTACCATTTACCATTATGATTGACGCCATACGCGCTGCACGAAAATTATATCATTCATATTTATCGCTTTAAAGAAAATAAAAAAAAAAACATTAAAATTTGTAAATGCAACCTGCGCCAAAATTGAAATTTTGGTTAATTTTTTCACTTCTCTAGCGCTCATGTTTACACCGAAAGGCAAAAGATTCTCATATATATATATAAGGAAAGCTGGTTAATCGACGGTAAGATATAAAGGAGAAAGGTATTTGTCGGGCAATTCCGTCATACGAAGATCGAAGATCGAAGAAGCAACCGTATACACGTGTTGTTTATCTTGCTCCTTGGCTATACCGTACTGATGAGGACTAATAGTCCGAAACACGTGACGGAATTGCCCGACAAATACCTTTCTCCTATATATATATATATATATATATATATATATATATATATATATAGCACTGGAAAGGTCAGATGTGCTCTTGCTTTACATTCTATCAACAGCGACCATACTTTTGATTTTGATAACGTTGAAATAATAGATTACGATCAAGACTATAATAACAGACGGTTTCTAGAAATGTATCACATAAATTTAAGCAACAACACTGTTAACTTTAGGAATGATGTTGATGGTCTGAGTAGCATTTATTCCTATGTGATTGCTATTGATAGTGACAAATCCAACGACATTGGTATTAATACTAGTAATTCACTGGTTTTCTGAGGTTTGGCGCTATCAATTGTATGTATGCGCGCGCCTGTTACCTGTATTCTATATTTTTCAATGTAAACATGTACTGTTCGTGTCAAACGTGTCCGTCAGATTTTACGTTTTTGATTTATATTTTATGGTGCCTGACTTGTGCGTTATTGTTGAACTGATGATGATGTTAAGGTTTCTCAATTTAGTTGGTCTCATGTAACTCATACTTGTAAGTAATTTTATTTTTATGTTTTTTTAGAGTGTTGACCCTATTGTTGTTATTCTTACTTGTAGTTTTGCCTGAAGAAGGAACAAAGAAGTTCCGAAATATAGCATTAAAGTGAAAAGTTAGCTGTATTTTTTTGTGATCGAATACCCAACTATACTCATCTTACTATAGAAGTTTATCGATCGAATAATTATTTACATTTATATATATATATATATATATATATATATATATATATATATATATATATATATATATATATATATATATGTGACCCCGCACGAGAGAATCGCCATAACTGCCACCAAATAACTCTAAAACTACTGAACATACACCTGAATTATATTTTACACAAGTTGTATGAATATCAGAATCTTTTGCCTTTCGGTGTAAACATGAGCGCGAGAGAAGTGAAAAAATGAACCCGATTATTGCACTTTTATATTAACGCTCGTCTTTCAATTTTTTTTCTCCTAAACCGCTACCCACAAAAATTTCAATTTGTAATCAATAATTTACCACAATTCACATTTTAATATTTTAAACGAAACTTAAACGAGTTTCCCTTATTATGTACTAGTCAGGTTTAAAATTATTGGCAATAATCCCAATTTAAAATATTTTGTATAAACTCATCTCGTGGGAATTCGTCCATTTGAACTCATTAATGGATGGGATTCAGGGGACGTATTCCAAATTACCAATTCCACTCCGGGCCAGAAGTTGATGCCTGAAACTGTTTCCAGAGCCCGTAATTTTAAATCAAAACTTTTTGACTTCGATAGAAACCATCAGTAATAATTAATCTCATTCCAGATTTAGTTAAGACTACATCACCTAACAATAACGATCTACAATGTGTAGGCTAATAGTCTCTTACCACTTCCCAGCTGAAACGTTTAATTCAGTTATTAGTGTTGCATTGTTCACATCGCTTTGTATTGCTCGGTGAAGCAGATGGAGCGTAGAGCGGAGGCAAAATTGAATTTCGCTGCTATATTAGTGCGTAGTAGCTTCCGATGTTATTCGATTTCGAGCTTCAGCTTCTGTAATCGCATTATTTATTGAAAGGAATCGAATTTTAGACGTAGATGGAGTTAATTGTTAGCGGCTTTTAGAAATTGTCGGTGGTAGAACCTTAAAGTAAGCATTTATACCAGAATTAATATTATGTCTTGCAAATATATCATCGAGCGTTGGTATTAAATAGGGTAACCTGACGACCGGATTTTGTATCAAGTTGTGTCAAGACCTGTATCAAGTTTAAGTGCAAATCGCTATAAATAAATCTTAGAGTACATACCTCCATATGGTCTTTAGACTACTATCACTACTAGAGTGTATGCCGAAAAGTTCAAGCACACTTGTATAGTAATATTTTCTTTTCGTTAACACTATTATATGAAAATGATATTCAGCTTTTTTACATTTTAAATTGAAACATTAACTAGGGAAAGTTCTCTCCTCCTGCAGATCCGAGGAGAGGGCATTATCGCTCCCATTTTAACAATTTCCGATCTTGTTAGAAACTTCTTTTGTCGGCGTCCGTTCACCGTTTTTTCCTCCCCTTTCACAATAAAATTATTCCGTAACAAGTTTCTTTAATAACTTTTCAGTTCCTCAACAGAGGCTCCTCGCCCAATTAAGGATTTATCTCCGCTCTCTTCTTAGTTCCGTGCAGGTGGTAATTTGAGTGCGGTCGACATTTTCATATTACAGGTGCAGCTCGCACCGATCAAAGGAACTCCGCAAATAAGCTTACTGCAACTTGAAGTCTACAGCTAGAGCGGTAATCCGCTCTGGTGGAGGAGACGGGAACTTATGACTTTCGACGAAATGTGATTTATTTTTAGCAAAACAAAATAGTAATCCTACGTACGCTAAGGACTAATAAAAATGTATTTGCATGCAAGAAGTGCATGCTGCTACTTGTGCTACATCTGTATTGGAAGTTCAAAGCACTCTTTGCAAAAACTAATTATTTAAATGAAAACATCGAAAACATAGTGTGATATATACATCAATCAGGTTGGTAATTTTGAAAAGTTGATAATTTTGTTGACCGTCCCTATTAAAAATGTAAATGTACTTTTCTTTGACAAGGTTTGCGTGAGAAGGTTCATGTCACCACCAAATCACGATAGCCAAGTTGTGCATTTTTATCCTTTGTCAATTATTAATATTATTTTATGTAATAGGTAACAGAAATTAAGGCCACTATTAACAATCAGTCTAAAGTAAGATCTATTGGATATCTACTAATTCGAATCTACACATTTGTCTGGGAGTTACTTTTGTCAAGACTTTTTAATGGGCCTGCTGGTAGTGAAATTATAAAAGTCATTGTTTTGAGAACGTTATGCTTTTACTTTATGTGCGAGCAAAATAGTTGAAATAGAAATTATTATCGTATACGCCTAGTTCGCAGATAAGTTGTGCAATTATTTCTGAATATTATAACTTGTTATCTTCTTGGCTGGTTTTGTACATGGCATAATTGTTATTTATTTATACAATCTTGTTTATCGAACACTTTCGGTATTCACCAATCATTAGCATAAGTGCACCTTATTTCCTATAAGTGTCTTAGTTGTAAGTGACAAACTATTTACTTCAACAGCCAGTGGTGCCCTTAAATATTTTTTAACGTAATTGATTATATACATGTTTTGTCCAACCAAATTCCAATTGTTTGCAGTAACACAAACATCAAGGTACTTTTTGGTGAGAACTTTTTAGCAGTCGGTAGGAACTTTTAGTGCAGTACACATAAGCATTTTATTTAACACAAGCATTTTTTTTTGTAAATTGAATTACTATTGCATTATGCAAGAGAAAACTAGAAATAATTATGCTGGACAGTTCATTTATTTATTTTTTATTGTATAAAAATGTATAATTACTATTATGATTATTATACCTGGAGAAGCAACTCAATGTTTTGGGGGCGTACGTTCAGTAATCGCGGTGGTGAAATTAAACAACTTAGTTAGGTTCCCAAGTAACCTGTTACAAAACCGTATCAATTCCAACCTCTTGTTTTTTACCTTCCCGATATCTGAATGTTTGTAACAGATACAATTTTAGTAGTAGAACTTTGAATTTTTAGCTTTATTGTTTAATAACCTTTCTGTTGATATTAATTACTTTTTCAGCACATTAACAAATTTGTTAAACTTTAGCAACTTATACCGAAAAGCCCAAAATAATGGTCTGGTGATCCAAGTTACAAATCCATTCTGTCCCAATATTTAGTTTTTGTATTGGTCCCAGTATTTGAATGTTTGTGAAGATCAAAAAAATGAGAAATTATTACAATTTTATTTTTTTTCAGCATTTTTTAATTTTTTTGGTATTTTGTTGTTAGTAATACATGATTTATGAGATTCCTACGTCGCATAATAAAAAAAATCTGGTGTGGCCAGGCACATGACTTTATCATACTATATATAAAATTAATAGTTTAGCTGCATGAGATTCTATTTGATCGAGATCGGGTATGTTTGCATTAAGATAAAACTAGCAGAACTAGACAGATATGTCGATTAAAGCTGCGTTCGGATATTGTACTCCGTTGACACCGGGTACACCGTCCAAATGACACTTACGTGTTATTGGGCGTAAAAAGTGTAACGGTGTACAATATCCGAACGCACCTTATATTGACAGTAGGTATTGTCAAAACATTAGCGTTTAACACTAACTACTGTCATTAGAATCAAAATTTCTGACATATCCTGGCTACTAGTTTTAATGCAGTACGACCGATCTCGATGAAATAGAATTTGCTCATGCAGCTAAACTATTGATTGTACCAAAAAATTTCCTCTACTTTAATTTATTATTTAACTATTTCGCAAAATTATTTGCAAAATCTTTCAAAAATGCTAAGACTAAACCTCCAGTTCCTTTGGACCCTTTTCAACAGAAAGCTTTTCAGCTCTAAGTTTGGTTATGAAACTTCTAAATATGAAGTTTCGTCCCGATACCTTAAGTAGTTTCTCCGGAATCGTCGCCACATAAAAACGGGTACACACACACACACACATACACACACACACGCAGACATTTTTTTGTACCTTGGTCAAAAATGTTCAGGGGACCCAAAAAGACATATTTCCGCTAAAATCTAAAAAATTTTTTTTTGCACGATTACAATACTTTACATACTGCGTATGATAAAGTAAAAATATAAAAGTTTAATGCTAAATGTTTTTCGTTAATTGAGCAACATTACAAATGTTCAGGTATTGGGACAACTTAAAAAGCAACTTATATCACTTGCACAGAGTTGCTTGAAAATCACCCCACAGGGTGTCTCAAACCACCAGAATATTATTTTCGTTTACCTGGTATAATAAACTGCAAGTTTCTGGTTTCGCAAAATTACAAAGGCTTGTGATACTCTTCACAAATTTGTTTATGTGCTAAAAAATTACCAAAATTGGTTAAAGTTCACACTTGTCATCGAACATTAAACCTAAAATTACAAAATTTTACTTGTAATTCTTGACATTGTTAAAAAAATCATCTAAATCCATCAGTAATTACAAAAGTGATTAAACTTCACAGTTTAGCTAAATATTAGGTGTCCGCTTTTTTAGCCCCGGGGTTACTATCTGAACCTTTTTTACTTACAAACACGTGCAATATAAATTACAGAAATATGAGGAAAAGTTGCCAGCAAAATCAATTTTAGTTCTATGTACAAATATTTAAAAAATGTACCCTCGGGTGTATTATCCCATCACGTGTTCTTGTACTTGAGACACAGTCAACAAGCAAATAGCAGCAAAAGCATGGAGAATACGTATTGAGTACGAAAGCCTAAAGCTTTAAAGAGTTTGCGGCGAAATACGGTGCACCGCGGCAAGAGAAGGGCTATTATTTCACGCGACACGCCGACGGAATACTTCCCGGGCTCACGGGTGCGGTGTTCACGGCACAAAACATACTGCAAAAGGTTAAAGTTTATCTACGGTGGTTAATAAAGAACGGTTTATACTGGCTAGGACGGCGAAGCTGCGCGATGTATTCGCTACGTCCTTTTTTGTGTTAGGTAACTGTTTATACACTCTAACAGGTCAGGAAATTTAGTGTAACGAAGTAACCATTACACGCTGGGCGAAGGAATTTAAGCGTTCTTTTCCTTTTAAGATAATACTATATTACGTTTAGAAAATAATTGCAAACCAATTCTATAACAATATTATTCCATTATTTAGTAATGCTTCGTAGAACAATTTGGCAGACAAAATACTAAACTGTAAAACCTGTCTTATAATTTATGACCTTATTTTATTTGTTCAGTACCCTGTATGTGTATCTAGTGATTATTGCTGATGCACCCCACAGAGCACTACAAATATCTGCAATATACTTATCCTCATTCTTTCACCCTGTATATGCTCAGAACTGAAACTTCAGAAATCAAAATCTCATCGCAATATCGTTGATACAAACAAACCTGTAGCTGGATAAAAAATCTGATGTGGCCAGGCACATGACTTTATCATACTATATATAAAATTAATAGTTTAGCTGCATGAGATTCTACTTGATCGACATCGGCTATGTCTGCATTAAAATAAAACTAGTACAACTAGACAGATATGTCGATTAAAGCTGCGTTGGGATATTGTACACCGTTGCTGGTACACCGTCCAAATGACATTTACGTGTTATTTGGTGTAAAAAGTGAAACGGTGTCCAATATCCGAACGAAGCTTATATTGACAGTAGGTGTTGTCACAACATTAGCGTTTGACACTACGTACTGTCATTAGAATCAAAATTTCGGACATATCCTGGCTACTAGTTCAGAATTTCCTTTACTGTAATTTATTATTTAACTATTTCGACAAAATTCCAGAAATGGCGGCTTATTTGCAAAATCTTTCAAAAATGTTAAGACTAAACCTCCAGTTCCTTTGGACCCCTTTCAACAGAAAGCTTTTCAGCTCTAAGTTTGGTCATGAAACTTCTAAATATGAAGTTTCGTCCCGATACCTTTAGTAGTTTCTCCGGAATCGTCGCCACAAAAAAAGGGTACACGCACACATCCATACACACACACACACACACACACACACACACACACACACACACACACACACACACACACACACACACACACACACACACACACACACACACGCACGCACGCACGCACGCACGCACGCACGCACGCATGCACGCACGCACGCACACGCACACACAGACATTTTTTGTACCTTGGTCAAAAATGTTCAGGGGACCCGAAAAGACATATTTCCGCTAAAATCTCAATTTTTTTTTGGCACGATTACAATACTTTACATACTACGTATGATAAAGTAAAAAGAGATTTAGAGATTTGCTATTACTATAAATAGAAAGTCAAAATTTTGTATTTTTACATACTCTAAAACCTAAAAGAAATTGGCAGTTTTTATTTTTTTCCGTTCTATCTAGTGACCCAGGCATGTTTAAAACTAAAAAGTGACTACCTTAATGCAACTTTTGTCCCATTTAACAGACATCGTAGACCTTGCTTCCGAGATTCCCATGTACGTTATGATCCGTGAGACACCCAGTATAATAGATTTTCACTACTGTCAGAAGGTCTTGCATTGTTCCCTGGATACACGCGACTTGTTTGAAACCCAATTGAAAATAATCCAATGAGTTTAAGTCGAGTGATCTGGCGGGCCGTCTTATTGGATCTTTTATGATAATTTCATAAAAATATTCTATTGAAATCTGTCAAAAATAAGAAATTAAAAAGTATAATATCGCCCAGTAAAACTGGTGTACAATAGTATATTATAATACAAGTTTTCCTCGTTCCATTTGACAACCAAACAACTCCAAACAACTCGTGACTCGATTTCGTGTTATAAAACGAGTGTTATACACTATTTGTTTTACTTTCCCATATTAATTTTACATAAATTTCGAAAATTGCAGTTGTCATTTTACTATCTAGAGTAGTTTTACCGGCAACGGTTGGTAGTGGTGGTGAAACTGTCAAACACATTGACGCTTCGCATCAGTATCACCAATCATGGAAAACTAAAAGTTACTGAAAGCTAGTTCTCTAGTATTTTCATGACTACATCGAAAGCGGTTTTGTTATGAGTTTATAACGAACGCAAAGTTGAAAAACACATTTCTTTGGTATCAAAAATGGCTTAAGCGTAAGCTTAAGCTCAAGCATCAAGTTTTGCCTTTCAATTTATCATATTGTGGGAGTTATGACGATAATGGAAATTGACAGTTTTTATTTTTTGTCATATCTTGCAAATCTTCAAATCTTTTAAAATCCGAAAATTGTTCTGACAAGGACCCATGTTTACACGCCCTTTGTCCCATTGAACCCGATTCGTATCCTTTTCATTTTCGAAATCCACATGTACATTATGTTCCGTGACACATCCAGTATAGTATATACTTTGATAATGCGAACATTTCACTTCTGTGGTTTATTGTGTTACTAAGATCACGGTATTTTTTTTAATTAACTTTTCTTGCATTAAACCTTCTACCAGACTGTATGTACGTAGATGGTAAATAAATCACGCAATTTTACATAACGCGGGTTGGAATTATACTCGGGATTTTAGTTAATTTGCATACCCACATTATAATGTATCCGAACACACAGCTACAATTCATCCGCACAGAGACAATCGAGAAGCGTGGGCTTAAAGCCGCGATTTGAAATCCGTTCTCAGCGCTAAATCAACTCAGTGATTCTGCAAAGATCAATTTAGAGTTGAGATTATACGTTGATTAAAGTCCATCAGAGGTGGCAGTGTATTGTGAGGATGTTCAGCTTAGGGTGTATCACAGTACACATACATATTCAAGAGAGGACCCGGAAAGGTGGCCGGATTCGCGGCGAAGCAGTTTTATGTATGGAAATGCGGGGACATTTGGCAAGCCGAACTACGCTAGGGAATTATGCCAGATAACATTTGTACAGTGGCCCGTCACCCTAGGAGGTCGCATAAGTTGTTCCCAGACACCTTTAAATATATGAAAGCCTTCTCACGGAACGAGGGAAATATCTTTTTAAGCGACGATCGCATTACCCGAGAAAATATAAGGTTTCTGGACGTTAATGGCGTCCTGGATTGGACGCCAAGTGAAACGAAATAAGGTGAATAAGACTACGTTTGCACACACTACGAAGCTATATACATTATATATTGATGTGGGTGTGAGATAAATGTTAAGTCGCTCAAGGCTCAAGTTACTGATGATATGAAATGGTTACCTAACGAATATACAATGTTCATATACTATGCATACTAAAACTTACATTAAGTGTATATATGTGTACGCTGTACTGTATTCCTATGCTATTTACACCTTAGTTGGTAAGTACCATATTTTATTCATATTTTATTCTTCTCTGAACATTTTTACACAGATTTTTGAGAAAGTGGCATTTAAATATAAAAAGAAATAATGTTCTTATGTCTGGAGAACGTGTTTGTTAAATCTTGAATGTTTGTAGGGCACTGTACAAATTTTGCTCTGTTGTACGAAAATATTTGAAAATATTGGGTAGCTAATTTTATAAAATTTCGTAATGACAGTACTAGAAGCTGCTTAGATCTTAGACCTATATTTGAAAGGTTTTCAGTATTTAAAATTGAAATTTTATATCTCGTGAAACCTACCATTGTAATTTAAAGCTGGAGTTTATGCAGAGGATATTTAATTGCCGACTATAAATCATCAATATTTAATAAAATGTGAAATTGTCAATAATTGGGAATGCAACAATTTCATTTGAAATCCACACCAACCACGGCATTACATCGGTTTTAATTTAATTATGAAATTGCACGAGCAGAAAGAAAAAGCTCACAATTCATCAGTAATTGAAAACAATTTTACTTTTAGATTTATCGCACAATCCAACGTGAGCGCAAACAATTTACAGTAAAAAAATATATGACGATCGAAAATCGAAAATCAATGTGTACAGTTGCTTATCCAATTTTCCATTTTTTTCCAGATAATCGATCAAAAGTATGTAAACATAGTTAAGGTATGACACATGGTATGGCCTCGTGGTACTAGATGTGATTTTCCTACCAATCAGAACAAATCGTAAACTATCAATCTGGAGTGGCAATCTAACATATTGACATATTTGTCATTTTAATCTTTTTAGCAACATGCGGTATATGCAACGGAGAAGGTGATTATAATTTCGTATTTAAGGAGCTATAATATTTTTAAATACATACTTTTATCAAATAACATTTTTACATAGCTTTCAATATAAAGGTACTTTTAAAAGGTTTTCATAGGTTTAGTAACACCCGGTACATGCTAGCATTTTTACTTTATCATACGTAGTATGTAAAGTATTGTAATCGTGCCAAAAAAGAATTCAGATTTTAGCGGAAATATGTCTTTTTGGGTCCCCTGAACATTTTTGACCAAGGTACAAAAAAATGTCTGTGTGTGTGTGTGTGTGTGTGTGTGGATGTGGGTGTGTGTGTGTGTGTGTGTACCCGTTTTTTTGTGGCGACGATTCCGGAGAAACTACTTAAGGTTTCGGGACGAAACTTCATATTTAGAAGTTTCATGACCAAACTTAGAGCTGAAAAGCTGTCTGTTGAAAATAGTCCAAAGGAACTGGAGGTTTAGTCTTAGCATTTTTGAAAGATGTTGCAAATAACTCGCCATTTCTGGAATTTTGTGGAAATAGTTAAATAATAAGTGGAGGAAATTCTGAATAATTTCTTTTTAGAAATAATTTCTTTTGTTTAGCTGCATGGACAAATTCTATTTCATCGAGATCGGTCGTACTGCATTAAAACTAGTAGCCAGGATATGTCAGATATTTTGATTCTAATGCCAGTAGGTAGTGTCAAACGCTAATGTTTTGACAATACCTACTATCAATAAAAGCTGTGGTCAGATATTGTACGTACACCGTTACACTTTTTACACCCAATAACACGTAAGTGTCATTTAGACGGTGTACACGGTGTCAACGGAGTACAATATCCGAACGCAGCTTTACGCTTAGGACATATCTGTCTAGTTGTCGATCAAATAGAATCTCATGCAGCTAAACTATTAATTTTATTTATAGTATCTATGATAAAGTCATGTGCCTGGCCACATGAGACTTTTTAGGTGTAAAATAATCCAGAAGCCTTTATGAAGAATAAAATTTTCTGAAAAGTAATTAGGTAATGAAAAATTTTCGCACTTGTAAACAAGTTAGTGCCGAACACGCAAAGGTGGGCACAAAAGCATTAATCCGTTAATCGTTAATTAACGAAGTTAAATTTTTCGTTAACGAATTGCCTATTAAGTTAACTTTCAAAACCATTAACGGACTGACTAACTTCCACTACGTTTATCATCCGTTAATTCATGTCCGTTAAATCGGAAATATCATCAATAAATATTTCAAATGGTTGTACAGGCATTATGTGCAAGTTCGGACTTGGTTTTGTTTACATGTGTGACGTACTACTTTGTGTGACGTGGCGTCCGTATATAAAGCATGCGCGCGAGTTGTTTTTTTTTAGTTGTTTCAACTCCAACCCCCTTAAGCCCCCTTTACTTCATTCTGTGCAACTCAAACGTGCAATTAAATTCGTCAACTCCAGTGTGTTTTTTTGTTTTACTGTATGAAACATTTTAAAATTACCAAGTTACATGGAATTAGGATCAGTTGGATCAGTTCTAAATATGTAAGTGCGTGCGTTTATACCAACAATCTAGGAATTTTTATCTAAAACGAAAATTTGGTGTCACCCCTGTGTATAGACGCGAAACATAACCTATTCCGCATTTCGTTATTGGTTATTGTTTGCTGTGATTTAAAAACTAGTGTGGAAGAAAAGCGTAATCAAATTTAATACCAAAGCATGCAGGTTATGTTTGCTACCAACCTACCAACCCAAAGCAACTACATATTGTTGTCAAAACATAAAAATCACTGATGTTCAAGCCATGCGATTTATTAAACTTGCATAGATGTAAATGGTGTCCAAATTGTCATAAAATTGCATGCGATTTTTCAAAACTGCATTGTTGAAAGTGCAGGTTTGAACTGCATAGATATAAAAGTCGCTTTAGTTGATCTTTTCATCTTTGTATCTCGCAATGTAGTTCTTTTAGATACCACTGTACCTAGTTTGAAAAGTTTCTAAGGCAGTTTTTACATATGCAACCGCAAGAGAGATGTGCAGTTATTTGGGTTGCGTACTCACGGGTAGATCGGCACTCAACATAAGCTATATTTTTTTTTATAGAAAGTTAACGATTAACGGTTAACGTTAACTTCCGTTACATTTGTAACAAATTAACGGACTATCGGTTAACGAACTTTTTCGTTAACGGATTAATGATTAACTTAGTTAACTTTCTGATTAACTTTGCCCAGCTTTGCGAACACTGTATATATAAATATATTTGAATGTTCAGATCTACGAAAATTCGTAGCCTGCTCAATTTTGTAATTTCTCAGCTGGAAAGAATGCACAAAGATAGCCAGAGTCGTCCTATAACGGGTCATTATAAATGATTGTAGACGAAGTAGGCGGGGAAATCATATGTAAAAATTTGTATTTGCCGCTCCATAGAAAATAATACCGCTGTTCTCTACGGAGTTTGTTAATTTGGTTGCATAACCTACTGTAAGTTCGATACTTGTTTCTGTTGTTAAATGTAAAAATGTATTAACTACTTCGACTACAATCATTGATAATGATCCTGTATAGCTTCCCTTTAGGTAACAACTGACAAGAAAACTAACTTTTCCTTAACATTTAGAAACAAATGCCATGGAAGGAGGCTGCGCCATATCGTTGGTAACCTTTAAAAACCACGTATGTCGATTCAGAAATTTACTATATAATAGAAGTATAAATCGCTTTGGTTTTGAAAGATTACCGACGATATATTCATGTATATCCATCATACGTGATCACTGATCAGCAAAAATGTGAACAAGTAGAAGAGATGCTCAATCCGTTTGCTAACGGATTTAATTTTTAAGCTATAAGTGGGCAGAAATATTTACTTATTTTTAGACTGAAGAACAACTCCAAAAATTTAGGCTCTGCTATGGAATAAAAATTACTCATGAGTAAATAAATCACGAAGAAGAAAGTGTTTTTTCCGCATTAGTTTTAACATGTTAATATTTTTCTGACACGATTTGTATTTGCCTGCTCGCTAGTGAGCAACGAATAATCGTATTGATGTGGTGCAAGGTTGCTAACCATCATAATTTACAAAAAGGCGTTTGTTCCCTCTATTCATTTGTCAAAAATTCTTACTATCAACATTGTTAAACGATCGTGGAAGAAATCATGTTTAGGACACTTATGCAACGGTTTATTTCCTGTCTCACTTGTCCTGAAAATAGCAATTTTCCACAAACGACAAATTTATTTTTTTCACTAGCGAGGATATTGAATAAACGTATTTAATAACTGAAAAATTTCTTAACCGACATATCAAGTAGTTCCGTCAGTTCTGTTAATATTGATTTGTCATAAAATACTATGTATAAGCTATTGTTAAAAATGTTAGGACAAGGGACCAAATGTTTATTTCCTCTCTCTCATACTGAGATCATACTGTCATATAAACCGATTTAAAATATGCG
The DNA here is from genome assembly GCA_963966075.1 of Aphodius sticticus. NCBI lineage: Eukaryota > Metazoa > Arthropoda > Insecta > Coleoptera > Scarabaeidae > Aphodius > Aphodius sticticus. Next base: position 67,355,648 of record OZ014506.1, read on the forward strand.
CGAAACGGCGTTTGCCGCCCCGTCCGTGCGCGGTTCGCGGCGCAGTCTTTAAGGCTGAAACAGATAGGACGTAGCGCTATCGTGCCGTTGTAGTAAGGTAGCAGCGCCGACGGTATATGGAGTAGATACGACAGGACCGAACAGAATGGCGGTTACCGCGATGCAACTAATGCCGCCGACTGCCAAGGCGAAGTAGAAGTGCATGGTAGTAGATCGGACCGCACAGAATGGAGGTAACGAATCGCAACGCAATAGAAAAGTTGAAACTATTTCAACTTTTCGGTAGGATTGACGTAACGTTTAAACGCTTTTGAGCATTTTTAAAAGATTGTTATAATATTATGAACAGATAAAATGACGCCATCTATTGACGGTCGAAAGTAAAGACGTTGACAGGAAACTATCGTTAGAATCGTACATACGCCGCCCGCCTTGAAAGTTCCAACTTTCAAAGAAAGATAATAATTGTTATAATATTATGAACAGATAAAATGATTAATATTATAGTTTGCAATTGATAATAATTTGTTGTTGTTGATAGTGCTATTGTTTGAAAATAATTCGTTGTTGATAATGTTGTTTATAGATCGTCCTAATAATTTATAAGATAAAAATTAAATTATTAAATGACTTTTATGTCCAATTCAGAAATAGTAATTTTGTAAAAAATTGATACAAAGTTTACCCAAGCAACAACAAGCAATATATTGCATGTTTGCTGCATTATGATAATTCAGAAAACGAGAAAAAAATACCTTGGCTGTTACATTTTCGATACTATGGACCGCATCATTCTTTGATCTCTGTACAGTACACACTGCACTTGTCTAGACATTGCTTTTGATCAAACACATTTAATAAATAAAAATAAAATGCCTTTATTAACCAATGTTCCAAAATTGTACAACAAAAAAAAATGCAAAACAAAATAAAAAATTAGATTTGTTGTGGCTTGGCCACTGTTGTTGTCGTGAACGTGTATATTTCGTGGATAAAAATTCGAGTCTTGAGTCAATTGTTGAGAGGAGAAATAAAACAAGCGTCGTGCTTCGTGTCGTGTTAAACTCTATAATGAATCTCTGCTTTTACAGACATGTACGTATATGTAAAGAAAAAACGCGGTAGGAACGCCATCTACCGGCAGTAACATAAAACAAATAAATATAATATCTACAGCGCCATCTATTGACGGTCGAAAGTAAAGACGTTGACAGGAAACTATCGTTAGAATCGTACATACGCCGCCCGCCTTGAAAGTTCCAACTTTCAAAGAAAGATAATAAACAATGCAAAAATCAGTATGAAACAATATAAAAAAATTGTACAAATGAAATGAAAAATCCTTAAACTAGAATGTAAATAAACATTAATTTAAATAAAAAGTGCAAACATAAAAGAAATATGGAAAAGTCCTTATCTTAAAGTTCTCTTTGTTATCTATCGAAAATTAATCGTCTGTAGGTAACATACACACTTTCGACACAGAACGTTTAAACTCACTGCCATCTGCAGCTTTTACGGTCACTACGCGCACTTCTCCATCGTTTCCTGGATGTAAGTTGATGATACGCGCCATGGGCCATTTCAGTGGTGGTGTGTTCTCGGTGACAAGGATGACCAATGATCCAACTTGTGGTTTTTTGTTTGATGCTGATCGCCATTTGGATCGCTGCTGCAGCTGATGAAGATATTCCTGTACCCAGCGGTTCCAAAACTGTTGTATAGTCTGTTGCAATTTTAGATATTGCGAAAGGCGTGACTCCTTTACATCTTGCACGTTCAATTGCGGTGTTGCGTGCAATGGCTCTCCGATGAGAAAATGACCAGGTGTAAGGGGTAAAAAATCTGAAGGATCGTTTGATAAAGGAGTTAAAGGACGGGAGTTTAAACATGCCTCGATTTGTGTCAATATTGTATACATTTCTTCGAAAGTAAAGTGAGAATTTTCAATAACTCTCCTGAGATGAAATTTCATGGATTTTACCGCTGCCTCCCATAGTCCCCCCATATGTGGAGATCGTGCAGGAATAAAATGCCAAGTTATGTTGTCATTTATTAGAAAGTTGTAGACCTTTTTGTTATGATCTTTATTTGCCAACAACTCGCTAAGCTCGCGTAAATATTTTTTCGCTCCCTGAAAATTTGTCCCGTTATCCGAGAAAATATCAGTGGGTCTTCCCCTACGTGCAGTGAATCGTTTTAAGGCGTTTAAGAAACTGTCCGTTGTTAAGTCGTTCACCAACTCGAGGTGTATCGCGTGAGTTGTGAAACATACAAAAATGCAAATGTAAGTTTTGACCAATTTCGCGTTTCTGAGGGTTCCTTCTTTAATGTGAATGGGACCTGCATAATCTACACCGCATTTTTTAAACGCTCGGTTTGGTGTCACTCTTTCGTTAGGTAAATCACCCATTAAAAATGACATAGGTTTCGGATTTGTTCTAAAACAAACTGTACATTTCCTAATTATGTTCTTCACTATGTTCTTTCCATCAATAGGCCAATATTTTAAACGTAACAATGATAATAAATTTTGTACTCCGGCGTGCAAGTATTTTAAATGATAATTTGAAATAATTAAGTGTGTAAGCTTATGCTTCTTTGGCAAAATTATCGGGTGTTTATGTTCAAATGGTAATTCCGAATTTTTTAATCTTCCGCCAACTCTCAGAATTCCGTTATGATCTATGAAAGGTTGTAGTGAATATATTTTACTCCTTTTATCAATGTGAGCTTTTGTTTTCAAGGTTTGAATTTCTGAATTAAATTCTTGCCTTTGAGAAACTCTTATCAACGTGATCAATGCATCCTCTAGCTCCATGACAGTTAAAAGTTTTCCCCTTTCCTTTAAAGGTTTTCGAAAACGTAAGCAATAAGCGGTTACTCGTTGAAGTTTATTTAATGATGAAAATCTTTCAAAAATATTAAAATCTTTAACTTGCGTTGTTACTAGTGTTATTTGAGGTTGTTTTATATCAGGAAGATCGTTAGTTTCTACGTGAAAGTTTGTCTGACAATCAATGTCTTCGTGCAACAAAAACTCTGGACCGTGCCACCACAATCTCAAATTTTCCAAATCATCTGGGTTTATTCCACGTGATATGATATCTGCTGGATTTAATTCCGATTTAATATGCTTCCAGTTACCAATGTTCGTTAAATGTTGAATTTTCGAAACTCTATTGGCTACAAATGTTTTTAATTTACTAGGTTCTGTTCTCAGCCATGCAAGGACAATTGTTGAATCGCAATAGTAAACAATTTGATCGAGCTTAGTATTCAATGTTTTCTGTACTGTTGCTGATAATTTTGCTAATAGAACTGCTGCTAACAATTCAAGTCTGGGTAACGTTGTCCTTTTAAGTGGAGCTACACGTGATTTAGCACATAAAAGTCGCGAAAAATAATTCCCGTGTTCGTCGATAGTACGAATATATATTGCGGCACCGTAGGCGCTTTCGCTGCTGTCGCTAAACCCATGAAGTTCGATTCGTGTTGCATTATTGCAAAGAACTTGTCTCTTGATATGTATTCGATTAAGTGCGTTTAATTGACTTATAAAATTATACCAAACTGAATGTAAATCACTAGGTAGGCTTTCATCCCAACCTATCCGTAGTTGCCATAATCGTTGCATTATAATCTTTGCCTTAATAATCGCAGGACCGACTAATCCTAACGGGTCGAATATTTGTGAAATTATCGATAATACAGTTCGTTTTGTAATACGCGAGAAATTCATGTTCGGTGCAATGGTATAGTGAAATGTGTCGCTATTTGCATTCCATGCTAGACCCAATGTTTTCAAATCTTTGTTATCGTGAAATTGTATCAATTTGTCTGTGTTATCATTATCGCCCAAAATTTCATTTAAAATCGATTTATCATTTGAAGACCATTTTCGTAATTCAAATCCTGCGCTGCTTAAAATAGTAGTTATTTCGCGTTGAATTTCCATCGCATTATTTTTCGTATTTACGCTAATCAACAAATCATCCATGTAAAATGAATCTTTTATTATCTGACATGTACGCGGAAATTTGGTTTCATAATCGTTCGCTAACTGTTGTAAACATTTTTGAGAAAGATACGGTGAACTCGCCATGCCGTACGTGATGGTTTTTAACGTGTAAATTTTCAATGGTTCATTTTTATCATAACGCCGAATTATCTGTTGATATTTTTGATGATCTTCGTGAACTAAAATTTGTCTAAACATCATCTTTATGTCAGCGCTTAACACAAACTGATGTAATCGAAGTCGCATAACGATTGAAAATAAGTCATCTTGAATCTTAGGACCTACCAGTAACACATCGTTCAAAGAAATGCCTGTATCAGATTTAGCTGACGCGTCAAATACAACCCTGCATTTTGTTGTTGTGCTGTTTTCTTTTTGTACCGCGTGATGTGGTAAGTAGTACGTGGGGTGTTCGTTATTTTCAATATCGAAAATACCTTGTAGTGACATGTGACCTAAATTTTCGTATTCGCGCATAAATGCTATGTAATCTTGTCGTAATGATGTATCTCTTTCAAGGCGGGACTCCATCGCGAAAAATCTTTTCAATGCCGTTATTTTAGAGTCGCCAAGATTTTGTAAATTTTCAGAAAAGGGTAATTTAACAACAAATCTACCCTGTTCGTTCCGTGACGTGTCTTCTGTAAATTGAATCTCACAATGTTTCTCTTCAGAGCTCAAATGTTGCTGTGATGGAATTTCCTCTATTTCCCAAAAATCAGTTAAACGCTTGTCCAAGAATTCATTTGAAACCTTACTTGTAAAATTACATACTACTTTGTTATTTCTCATTCGGTCTAAATTTAAATTTCCTGCAAAAATCCACCCAAGTTGAGTTTTCTGTAATGTGGGCATATGTTTTCCCAATTTTATTTGACCAATGCACAATAAGTCAAAGAATACGTCTGCTCCCAACAGTAAGTCAATACCTCTCGGAGTATTAAACTCTGGATCTGCTAGTTTCAATGATTTTGGGTAATTAAGCAGTTTGTTATCAAATGAAATCGTCGGTAAATTTTCCGTTATTTTTGGTATCACTAAAAACGATAATTCTGATTGGAACGCGTTAAATCTGGATTTGATGAAAGTTTTTGTTTTTTGTGTTATTTTTGTTAAATTTTCGTTTATTCCTGCTAATGGAACATTAGTTTTCTCACATTTTAAATTTAGTTTTTGACATAGTGCAGTTGAAATTAAATTACTTTGACTACCGCTATCGCAAAGTGCTCTACAATCATGCCAATTTCCTTGGTTATCCTTTACTAATACGTGAGCTGTTGACAATAAAACCTGGTTGTAATTACAGCTTGCGTGCACTGTTTGAACATTTTCAATCTGAATTTTCCCTTAAGGTTACTTGTGCGATTGTTTGTACATTTAATTTTTGTTGTGATTGTTCTGATGTCGATTGCCTCTGAGATGAATTTGATCGTGGGTGTTGTTTACCGTAATTGTAATTGTGTAATAATGTGTTGTGCATTAATGAGCATTTTTTACAATGGCCTGAGTTGCAGTCGTTTTTAAAATGTCCGGATCTTAAACAATTGCTACAAATTTTGAGTTTTCGAATTTCCTTATATTTATCTTCAACTGATAGTGCTATGAATTTTTGACAATTGTAAATAAAGTGCGTGCCTTGACAATTTTTGTTCCCATCATTTTCGGTAACAGCAAATATTCTTTGCGGTTGCTTGTTCAATTTAAAACTATCGTGTTTAAAATTTCTGTCATTAGTTGCTACGTGATTTTGTGAACTGCCCTGTAATGTTTCAAGGGTGAAGCATTTTTTTGTTAAAAACTCTGTTAAACCTTGTAATGTAGGTAACTCGTCATTTTGTAAACTACTTTCAAACTCTAATTTCGTTTTGTGATCCAATTTATTACAAATTAAATGAATAATTAAGATGTCTCGTTGTTGTGTTGCTGACTGTAGTCTATCTAATGCTGATAAATGTTGAAACAAACTGTCAATCAACTGACGCAGTGACAAATGTAAATCGCGCGAGATTATCGGTAAATCAAATATAGCCTTAACGTGTGTATTGACAATCACTCTTTTATTTTCATAACGCTTTTTTAAAATTTCCCAAGCGATTATATAATTATCGGCCGTAGTTTGTAAAGACTGAACTAGTCGCTCGGCGTCGCCTTTCAAACACGACTTTAAATAAAACAGTTTTTGTATGTTTGACAACTTCTGATTTTCGTGAATTAATGAGATAAATGTATCCCTAAAATTTATCCAATTATCGTACGATCCATTAAACGTGGGTAAGCTTATTGTTGGTAATTTTATGTGAGGTGATGCCCCATCTCTTATATCTAAAATATCTGAAAGTACCGGCGAAGCATTCCCGGTTGTTGCCGATTGGTTATCTGAATTGTCTTTAAGCATATCTTTGACAAATGAGATTGCTCTACAAAATGCATTGTCCGTGTCTGGTCGTTGTTTTGCCTCGTCATCATCTAATAGCTCAATGTCCGATTGAATCTCATCAAACTGATCGAAAGCGTGTTCAATTCTACTTAAACGTAACTGTAATTCGCTAAATTTTGTTTGGTTCTCTTTTAATTCAATAAACTTGTAAAAATATGCTAATTTATCTTGTAATTGTTCCCGCTTTTTGCGCAAAGTAGTCAATTTAGCCTGAGACATGACAAAATAACTGCCCAAATAACTAAATCCCAAATAAATGCTGAGTAATAGTGAAACAAATCGAGTCGTGCATAAAATGATAAGGGTATTGAAGGATAATGGTCAAACTCACGGTTTGTCGTCTTGTACACGCCCTGTGCAGACCTATTTGCCGCTTTGATGCTTGTTGCCGTGCCGTTTGAAGTTGTGTAGACGCATACCTATTCAGCCGCCATGTTGATTCCCTTCTTGTTCGTGTTGCTATGTCGTGGATTTCTTCGTGGTTTTCAATCAAATTTCCGTTCGCTGTTGCTCTTCGGGTTCGACGGACCATATGTTGTGGCTTGGCCACTGTTGTTGTCGTGAACGTGTATATTTCGTGGATAAAAATTCGAGTCTTGAGTCAATTGTTGAGAGGAGAAATAAAACAAGCGTCGTGCTTCGTGTCGTGTTAAACTCTATAATGAATCTCTGCTTTTACAGACATGTACGTATATGTAAAGTAAAAACGCGGTAGGAACGCCATCTACCGGCAGTAACATAAAACAAATAAATATAATATCTACAGCGCCATCTATTGACGGTCGAAAGTAAAGACGTTGACAGGAAACTATCGTTAGAATCGTACAAGATTGTTTACAATCCTCATCAAGATTGATCGAGTAACATAATGACAGAAGTTGCACCGATCTCTAATGAATTGCAGCGGATCACCCGCAGGTTCCTACAAACCCACAAACCAGTGACGAGAGTTATAACATTAGAAATTTAAACGGTCAAGCGGTGTGACGACACAGCCTCTGTTAAATATGGTTCGATCAACATTGAATTTTCACTATAAATGCTAAACTTGATTTTTCTTAAAAATCTTCTATCTACTTTCTTGATCTTCAAATGGTCGATAAATCACCTACAATAGTTGATGCTCATCGTGCGCTATAGTTGTCGAAGAACGCTCACTTGATAGGCAGAAGCAGGAAAATTCTTTCGTTATACGTAATACATCTAAAAAGATAATGTATTAATGTAACGATAAAGAAAGTCAGAACGTTATTTTGGCAATACCTACTTGTTGAGAAATTTTACGCAAGGATTTGAGGAATTCACTCTTCAGTATCATTAACAACTTCTGTTGAAACGATAGGTTTATGTAGTACTTAGTCTCAAATCGTTCGAATACTCCATCATGTACGTTGTCCAAAATACGTCATAATCTACAACAATTGTATTGTTGCACAATTGTAGAGAATAACTTTGTGGTCATCTGGCTGGACTACGGGTGAATGAGAGTGTGGCACTGCGATAATGCGCTATCAAAATAATGAACTATTGTTTGGGAGTCAAAATCACCTAAAATGTTTATATATTGCATACACATAACCTCAAATTAAATAACTTACCGTTAATATATTTACAAATCAATATAGAGCAATAAAAAGACTACTTTTTAATACATAATAGGTACGAATAAATAATATCACTCCTCGAAAACTAACCATTTCGTTGACTGTTGTAAACAAACATTTCTGCGACCATGTGTCACAGGGCAGGCATGCGCACTTTTAGTCAATCGCCATTGCTCCAACGTTACGGAAAAGTAGAATAGCGCCGACCATTGCTGCAGCATCGCGGTTTGCTACCTTCGTTCTGTGCGCTTCGATCTACTTAGCCGTACTTCTACTTTTGCTTGACAGATGGCGGCATTACTATAACTTCACGGTAGCATCGCGTTACCTCTATCTGTTTCCACCTTTAGTCAATCGCCGTTGCTCCAACGTTACGGAAAAGTAGAATAGCGCCGACCATTGCTGCAGCATCGCGGTTTGCTACCTTCGTTCTGTGCGCTTCGATCTACTTAGCCGTACTTCTACTTTTGCTTGACAGATGGCGGCATTACTGTAACTTCACGGTAGCATCGCGTTACCTCTATCTGTTTCCACCTTTAGTTCGCCAAGCGATATATTGCGCGTAATCGCGTTCGCTGCACCGTTCAAACCACTCGTGGCGCTCTTTGCGGTGAAAGTCTGTACGTAGCATTATGATTTATGGTGCACCACAAAACCCGGAATATCTTTACCGTATAGCTACAAACACAATACACATGCTGAGGGTCGTGAAAGCCTTCGTACGTATTCATTTAATAATGTATTCCATTCTTTCAGAGGAGACATAAATCATTTTTCTGAGTTTCAGGTCAATACACATTTTTTTCTATTACAACACGGATGTGACGATATTAATTCAACCGCAAACACATGCATAAATAATACTTCTCATCCATAATCTCCACACAATAATAATTTTCATTGAAATAATACAAAGAGATCACAATAAATCACGATTTATAATAGCCGTACAGCATCCATTGTCACGTAATAGTGGGTGAAGTGTAGTTGAGAATGGCGCGCGGGGAATGCCACGGATAGGTCTAGAAAACGCGGCGCGCGGTGCGTTAAAAATAAACACGTTTCACGTGATCATTTCCGAGAGAACGTACTGTAGCTCGGTTGGTACCGGATGGTACCGCGCGAGCGAGACGGGAAACCAGTTGAAAGAGACGAGGCGCTAAAGTAACAGTACTGTTGTGACCGGCAGGATGTTGCTAATCAGTTCGCTCCTGGCGAGCGATTCATTTCGCAGACAACTCGGCTCTCCTCAATGGATTGATGAATACGTCGCTGCACGGGCCGCGACGAACGTTCGTATGGAGGAGGGCCATCCGTGCCGTATCATTTTAATTTCGATTATACTCTGTTGGTCTAACAAAGAGCCCCACTTTGTCCACGAGAAAATTAAATTAAACCACTCCAAAATATCTAGAAAATATGAGAGGTGATGATATTGCCTTCAGGGGACTTCTGGATTTTGATTTAGATGGCCATTCGTCCAAAAACTACTCTGATCAGTTGAACAATTCAGTCTCTTTAAAGCATGGAGGTAGACAATTGTGGCTCGCGCAGGAAATATTATACCTGGGGTAGCAGTTTTGAATGATTGTAGATAAAATATCTATTGTTTTACACGCAAAAAATCTATTTCTACATGAAACCAATTTTGTTTTACGAGAATTGGTAGAAGGTAATTGTCGGGCATATCGTGCACGAAACAAGTGTATACGGTTGCTTCTTTGATGCCGGATATGGCCGACAACTACCTTCTGGATTTTGTTTTATTCAAGGTCTCTTTATTGTCGCCTTATTGGCGCAATTTCGACTACAGAATGTCAAATATTGCTCCGAATTGTTTTTATTTTATTATTTTTAATCAATGTCGACTAGACAGCGATCCCAAATGCGACCTTATTCTCACTTACGTACGGCCATGACGTCACTATCTAGCACCGCTAACTACTGGCTCTGACTTTCTGATTGTTGGAAACTTCATTAGAGTACATAAACACGCCCGTGCTGACGAATTTTGCTCGTCAATGAGCGGGCTAATGTGCAAACCATCTATGCACTCGGAATTCCTCGGAGTTCTTACATATTCAGGCCAATTCTGTAACGCAGTTGTTACGTAGCCAGTTGCAACTACGTTAGAAAAATTAACCACTTGTTAAGATTCATGCGGTTAGCAACAGGGGTTAACTGTTGATGGTCATGCGCATTCAGTACAAAACATTCAATCAGCTGATCAGTCCCCTCGATGTGATGTGTACACAAAAGTTAAAAATATGCAAATTAATAACGAATAGGAGTATCTGCGAGAGTAGAACTAGACAAAATCTATATTTATGCCGTCATGGTTAATATTATTCACAAAAATAAAGTTCTTTTGCGACGCACTCAACTCCGTTTACGAAAGCCCGTAACGTCGAAGAATTTTGAAAACAATTTACGCAAAAATTAAATTTGTGCAAAGGTCCACAGAAGATAGCTGCTCAGTAAAAACGCGTAAAATGACTTATTCTTGTTGTTATTCTTATTCTTCTGAGACGTCGCGTCTGAGTGCATTTCTGAATTGTGAGGTTAGGTTATTCGGATATGTATAACCACAAGTTTCAATCGAAGGGGTTCAATAATACGACAACAGATTAAATTCTAGTAGTTATGGTTAAAAGTCTTAAAAGTTTTCTCGTTTATTGGATACTAATTTAATATTATTTAACAATGATCATTTAATTTAACTGTGGTAATGTTTCCACTGTATATTTAATAAATTTAACAAACTTGTTTTAATAGTCGACGAATACAAAATTGTATTTGACTAGAACATTATTTGTTACTTGTATAGATATACATCCTAGGTAAAAGCCAAAGGAAGTTTCCCGTAAGTTCCTTCTGGCAATTGTTAGGTAACCACTAAAATAAAAATATAAATTAAATCAAAATACCTATCATACTTATTTAATAGTAAAAAAATCAATCACCTTTCATGTAAATCTTCTATTTCATTTACCATTTGTTTATTTACGATACATATACCGTAACCCAAACAATTCGTTTTTATTTTAAGGTTAAAGACTTGAAGTGTTTATCAGCACGTCCCTCTCCCGATCGGTTGCTACGTAGTTCGTAGTCATTCAGTTCGCCACTCAACTGGTGGCTAACTATGTAACCACTGGATATGTTACAGAATACCATTTTATGTTAACAACGTAGCTAAGAAATTTAACCACTTGCTACGTAACAACTGCGTTACAGAATTGGCCTGATTGACTGTTATACTGTTACTGCCTTATGACAGCAGACATGTATCTTGCGGCAGGCGTGAAAAAACACTATTTATTGATTGAAAAATTGAGATAATTTAAAAAACTTTTCTTTGGACAACATCAACGATATTCATATTTTATTTGAAACACAGTGATGTTTTAAATCCAATGCTTTATTCTGTCAAAAAAAAAAACGAAAATTTAGGAGAGATATACTGAGCTCTCTCTGGACACATCGCGGAGCTAGTCTTACGAAAGCATTGTTCTGTAATAGGATATCAGACAATTTAGACAATTTTTGTTCAAATTATTGCGCTCATTTCATATATGACATTGAGGTCACTATGGAGTTTTCCCACCTTCAAAATGTAATTTGTTCCTTTTTTTATCCAGCGTATTGTACGTTTAGTACAATTTTTCAACGCTAGAGAGGAAGTAGTTTTCTGTATACTTAGATCTATTATTTGGTACTTTTCTCAATTATGGCCTTTGACAATGAGGTTTTCGGAAAAAATTTACAGTCCGTAATCTTTTGTCTTGCGTTTCGTTAGGTATATATTCTTAAAAATATTAAAAACCCACCAATAGACCGATTCTTCTCAATGGGTTGATAAATTTAATGGGCTGTAGAGTAAGTACACCTACGGGTCAAGTACATTCGCGCGGTTAATGTTGTGTCAAATCCGATTTATATGCCAGTATAACCTTTACTTTACAGTGAATGTGACTGGAATATTTTTGACATTGGACGGTTCTGAGGTCGTTTTATTTTTAGACGAGTCGTGACAGTAGTGTTTACTTTTAATGCAAAATTAGCGAAAGAGTTGAATTAAGGCATTCTAGACGTACTACATCCAGAATAATAATCTGGAGGATGGACTGAAGTCCAAAAAGATTTACCAATTGTCCAAAGTTGCGGAAATAGGCTGACTTAAAATAAACAAACAAGCATACCACCAACTAATCATACCAGTTTATGGTGTCCAATTGTAGTACTTCACTTTTGTTCTCGTCTCAAAAAAAAATCCTGTATGAAAAAATGTGGTTTATTTAAGCGAATTGTGGTACACATACTAAAAATAACGCTACAATGTCGATAACTGCAACAATGTACACAATGAACTGACATTAAGTACCCTTTAAATCACCATACTGATAAAATCCATGGTATAGAGTTAATGTAATGTAAATCGTTCCCAATAGTAATACTGGGAATCTATTCTGGATTTATATTTCCGATTTCAATTTCATTATGTCATGTATTTGCATAAGCATGTACCCGTAGTATACTTTTCATCTATCTTAGTGGCTGGTCCAAAACACTCATATTTCTTCCGCATATTTGTTTTTCTTTGAATGGGAGGAATTTAAATTCACACTATAATTCACGGCTTTGTTAAAAAAAATTCATAGGTTTTCATCATTGTCTACTGTGCATAGTGCCAGCTAAAATAAGCTTTATTATCATTGGAATTTACTCTTTTCCGATTAGAGGGTTAACACTGCAAATAATGTTAACATGCTTACATAAGGTCTATCGCTTCTCGTTCGTTTGTTATTGCTTTGATTGCTTGAAACCTAATAAACATCGATCTCATGTACAATAATGATATAGTTATAGCGATGGACAATCATGACAGTCATCATGATTAGGTACCGAATTATACCATAGACGGCGCCAACATCATGTTCGAACACAGTGTATATATTCTTCAAGAATCCATTAACTAATTATGTTCCTACTATTGTTTACAACTGTCTATGCTATATTAATAGAATAAATGCCTGTTTACATTGTATAATTTCTATTACCAGAACCCTCAATAGCAACTATAACTCTATACCCCTATATTGGTGCTCTTGTCCAATCAGGTCCCATCACCAACTCCAAGCCTTCGACAAAGACCAGAAGAAGGTTATATGAGCAGTCCTGATCTCGTAGTTTTGGTTGGCCAGGTGTTGCTCAGGTCACTTATTTACAGGTCTTACAACATGCGCGACATTCGCATAATGAACATAATGGTGTTATTTTATAGCCTACAGTGCCAAGTGGCAAGGCACAATAACAATAAAGGTAACACATTACAATAAAAAAACTCCACCTGATGCGACACCTTACGGACGAGTGATAAACAACTGCAGAAGACTACTTGCAATAAATTATTACCCCCATTGCTTTAACAATCCAACAAAATGAACTTCTTAGAAGAAATCCAAAAGCACACATTGCCGACTATTGAACTTATGATAACATCACCAGGCGACGAACAGCGCTTTATATCGATTTGTAATTTCAAGTTTTTCCCCTGACATATTGTCTGTTACCGTAGAAATTTAGGGTGCCTGTTTGCTTGAAAAACAAATCACCTCTCATCAAAGTTAAGGTTGCGCTAAAAGCGGGCAGCCAAAAATAGTTATACTTATATATACAAACTATTGCACTCAATTAGTATACACCCTATATAAAGGTCCAACATGTGTTGTTCAGTGTCAAGAATAACAGTTCTTCTTGGCTCATTTTAGCACAAATGTTTATGAACAAGTTGTCTTCTTGAACACGTCTATGCGTTCTGAATAACGCACTTGCGTCAGTAATGGTTGGTCTGCCATGATACCGTGCTTCATCCAATGCATGCGCTGGGATAGTACTTTATCTCTGTGAGTTTATCTCATGAATGTGTTATAATGACGATCGCCAGATATTAAAATACTAAAAAGATATATGATTTAGCTAAGACCGCGGCTACAATACAAGAAATGAGCCCAGCGGCGCGTTATGGCGTCATGGGGCCCTGGGCAATTTTGAATTTGGGAGCCCCAATACCAAAGTTGAATTAAGATGACTTACTTTTTTATACAAAAATGATATATACTAATAGTACTGATATAACATTTCGGAACAATTAATAAAAATCATAAATTTTTGTCTAATTGCAAAAACATTAGACCTACAGACAGTAGAAGTACCTACATAATTATTTAAAGTAACAACAGATTATTATTAAGAATTACAAAATAACTAATAAATAGCTTAACAATTGAAAAATCAAAATTCGTAGCAAGTAAAATATATTATCTTAATAAATAAACGGTATTCTTAACAAATAAATATGTTTTTAATATTTTAAATATCTCAAAATATTTCATTCAAGTACGCCATCATCAATATATACATGTCCTCTGAATATGTACTTGTGGTGCAGTTTTCAGTTGTTTTGAGATGTTACCTACTTTTAATAAAATGTAATTTCCTATTTCTTTTTCTACCATTACCAAAGATTCCGATTCCATATCATCCAAAAATACAATTATTCCGAATAATCCGAATGCCTTCTGCTATATACAGTTTTAAAAAGTAGAAATGTAACGTGTCAATATCTGGTCCTCAAAGTTTAGAAGAAAGTAGCCAAATAAAAGGTTTGGGAAAAGACTTAAGCTAGAAACTTGAATGACTTTTGAATATACAGGGTTATGTATTTGTAAGAACCAGGCCAAATACCATTTTTTTAAATATAGCGGCCTGTATATTTTCCTTTTTTTTTGATACTCTTTTGAATAACAAATTGAACTGAGAAAACCGCATGTCCCTGAGGTTAGTGGTGTAAATGTAACAAGACGATTAAATGTTAAAAGAAAGCAATTAAACAATGTTAACAGGATTTGTTACAAATACGAAATACTTTTGAATATAAAGTGTGTTTCATTTCTAAGCATTTCAAAATTGTTGCTTAAGCAATTTCCTAAAACTTTTATTGGAATCTTTTTCTTGTCAACTTTTTAGAAAGAAATATACTGAGTGCTTACATTTCTTTTTATACACACTGTGTAAAAATAAGGACAATAATAAGGAGATTTACAGCATTTTGCAGGTCGGAATTTTTACCGACGTATTTGGAGCGTTCATCTTTAAGAATAGAATTCCAGAACAAAAGGAAAAGTATCGACTGAAAATCTTCGAAGAATTCAGACAGTTTTTCTCTTCTAACTTAGTCAAGTGTTTCTCATTAGTCTCGTACATTATTAGATATAGTTTCTTTTATGAAAAAAAAATAAAACATGAGTGTAACTGCTAAAACTGCCTCCATTCTCTTTGGGGCCCCATACGCAAGACTACTCTAAAGTTCAATTTGATATTCTTACTACGGAAATTTATTAATTAGCTAATTAATTTACAGTTTATAAAAGGTTGATTTTGGTCCCCAACCGGCAGGAGCGCAAATATAAAATTCACTATTCTTGAGACGGTAATAAATTTGTTAAGAATTAGTTGGGGCGTCGCGTCGCTGAGAGGAGCCTAAATCTGCTTGCAACGTTAATGAGTTAATAGTGTGGTAGGCTATTACGGAAATGAGTTTGCAAAATACTGCTTTGCCCCCCCCCCCTCTCCCTATTATTGGGGGCGCTGGGCATGTGCCCATTTTGCCCATGGGGTAACGCGCCACTATGTGAGCGGCAGACCGGCGAACTGGCTACAATATTTGTGACAATACTCATCGTGTTTGTTGCTTGTATTGTATTGTCAGCCCGCCGTTCTGCCACCCACCGCTTGTATCGTAGGCGCAGCCTTAGTCATACTAACATAAAGCACTTTAATGTTCTGATCAAAAACGGTTTATTTTTTATCTCATGTTTTTGTTCATAATATGCTCAATCACCCATACAAATATTGAGACTGTTAACAATAACACGCCTCCTAACATAAAAACATGTTGTTTACACTGTTTAATCGTTAGTATATTTCAGCGAACAATTTGATCAATTTTTACATCTGTGTAAAACTGTATTACCTGTTTTAATTTTGCACTTCCATGCTTAAAATACGTTAGCAAACAGTGCGGAAGAAAGTATTGCTTTGGTTGGAGTAGGTAGGCTACTATTGAATTAAAATAAATTGAATAAGAAAGAAAGGAAGTAAGTCTACTACAACCATCTCCTTTTAATTGAACTTTTTTGTAGATAATAGGACTCTACCTATAGGAAAAGACGAGTTTACAAACTTGAAATAATCCTTAACATAAGAGGAGAAAACAAAATGATATTCTCGTTTTTTTGATTTATTGCTGCTTATCTGTGCGTCTATTACAAGTTTCCTCGTAGCTCGTTAACCGGGAAAGTTCTTTGCGAAGTAAATAATTTACGGTACGATAATTTATCAGTTTGTTTATGGCGCGGTGTTCGCTCGACTCGAGATCATACGCGGGCGAAAGGCGCCAACGAGGAAAACCGTCCGATAACGGCAAGCCGGCCCATATAAATGATGTATCTCCGTCGGTTCACCCCCTCTATCATCTTCGTACTCGTAATAACTAACGACGACCGACAGCGACGTCCGATATAGCGCATTTACCGTCCACGCATTATTAAAACATTATCAAAGTTTATAATACCTTCCAGTTGGTGTGGCAAGCGTATCCCACTTCACTTCACTAACCTAGTTTTACGATGCGGTGAACATGTGTTTTAGGGTCGGTAAAGGTTGTTCGAGGGTTGAGGGGTGTAATATGTCTTTATTGAAAGTTTGGGGATATTTGATCTTAGTTTGTTAATTCCGACGGAATTACCAAGGCCGGAATTTACTAAAACAATCGCTGGAAAATTCGATTCTTTCTGCTCTCATTTAAGCTGCTACATATACATAGTTCTAGACTCATTATAGACACTAAATTAAACCTGGATCTAGATAATAGACTTCCAGGTGGTAGAGTTTGAAGTAAGGGTCTTGGATGAATGCGACTGAACTTGTAACGAAACGCTGCAAGTCTTTATTAAGTCTTATTTACCATTCCTATTAATTTTCTGCTTCAACTCTCGCATGCTTGACGATCAACATTTTGATTATCTTAAGTACGGAAGCGTTTCGTCACTAACTATTTTTAATTCTGCTTAGTAGAAAAATGAATTAAAATATTTTTTGTATCACCTCCTCTTGATAAGGGATTTATCTGTACATAACGATTTATCTGTACGATTTATCACGTTCGATAAATTTGCGCAGTTCGGTCTGTAGTTAAATAGCTACGATTTATCGTTACGAGTGTAGCTGCCTTAATGGAAATACGATCAGCATCATACGTTTTTTATTCGAAATTCAAAATTTAAATTGAATAAAAAGTTGTCCCTATAGACCCACATATACCACAAAAAAATGGCCCAATTGAAAAATATTTAGGTCTCCCGCAGGAGGCTTAAAGTTCTCTTAAATTCTCTTTAACTTTTGACTGTTCTATTTAAGAGTATTTGTAATTTTTGTCCTATAAATGGTACACTCTTGGAATTAAGTAAGTTCTATAAATATTTTAGCAGTGTGTCGATGATACATCCAAGTACAAGTGTTTTGTTATTCTGGTCGACCGCTCGGCCTCTAAGTGCAAAAAATTGTCCGTTTACGCTTCAACTCGTATATCGGAAATTTATTATTTGCTAAACCTTGCTCGAATGCTTTGAATTGTTTTATAATGATTTATATGTTTCTATTTATTAGCTTAATGTGTAATTAATTAATGTAATTCCTACATTGCAATGAAATTGTGTTTTTATTAAATATGACGTTAATTTTATATTAATAAACATAAAAGTTTTCGATTACATGAAATGAAAATCTCATTTCAAGATATTGCATACAACACAACAAATTATACTTACAACCTTATTGCATCTAATAGCATTTTTTGTGTTAATAACTACAAAAATCAATTTGTTGTTGTCAATATTTTTACTTTTCAGGTTATTTCAGAACTGACATATGTATTAACATTTATTCACAAAATAGAAATAAATTAAAATTAAATTGCTTTAAATTTGTCTTTATAGTAAGTTGTTAATTGTGATTTACTGGTGTTTTCGAGATATTTAGCTTCAACGATATTTTGCAGTGTTTAACTTAATAAACAGAAAGGAGTATGTATTTTGTATAGCATGAATGTATCATTACTATTTTTTTATATTATTATTTTGTATTTACTTTACAGCAATATGTTTCAAATATCTGACAACTGAAAATAATGACAATTATGTATATCACTAATTTACAAAAATTTTTGGAAGCATGCTCTAAATTTTCGACGAATTTTGATGGAATGTAAATATGTTACAATTATTATAATGGATGTTAATTCTTTGCAGAAACCTGCATATATTGATATGAAACTTTGAAATAGTTAATACAAGATGGCGGTAATTTTTTAAGTTAAAAATTACAGCCACGCCTGGGATTCGAACCCAGATATACGGATTGCCGGTCCGACGTTTTACCAATTATGTCATAGGTGACGTTAGTCTAATAGTCTAATAATTTGATACCTAATCAAACAATGCAAAACCAAAAATGAAACACAATAAATACATATTACAACAATAAAAAATTATTAATTATAAGTAAAATTTTAATAATTTGTCTTAACAAATGAACAAAAGAAAATATCAAAATGTTTTGTTTTTTTTTTTTCTAGAAAGTAGAAAGTAATATGTGTCATATGGTCTTATTGGTTTTCTCTGTTCCTTCTGAAGTTGGTGCCGTTTAAAATAAGATATTGTTAATAATTCAAACGGCTGTAACTTTTTAATGAATTGAAAAAGTAATTTACTTTCTGAAAAAAATTGTTTTGCGGAAGAAACGTGGGACAGCCTGTATATATTGCTATAATTTAAATTATTTTGGTTGTCAAGCATGTATTAGATGTCATGAAAGATAATTGAACATTAACTGCTGTAAAGTAAATACAGATATAAAATTTCCATTGTCCTTCATACAAAATACATGCTCTTCCTAAATGTAAATTTAAATTAAATTTAGAGAATTTATCTACATTTAGTGAATATATTTTAATATTACAATTCTGAAATAGTCTATATTTAGTGATAATCCTTGGCATCAAGTTAATTTGCGCATTTACTTACTTACTTAAGCCCGTCATCCTACTGCTGGGCAAAGGCATTTACTTGCGTAATTAATATGTGTTAACATAAATTTTTATAATTTTCATGATATTACGCAATATCTTAAAATGAGCTTTTCGTATCATATTATCAAATTTCATGTTTATTAATATTATTATAAAAGTAATTCTATATTTAATTAAATGCATTACCAACTCGTAAACTTAACTGTAGTGATCATATTTCATTTATCACATTGCAATGAAGATATCACATTAAGGAAAAGGTCGGACACGCTAAAAATAACGTGACGGACAACTTTTTGCGAAGGTCCAGGGTCCAGTACACGAATATATAACCGACATACTATTTTCAAATCCTGCGATAGCGATACGAACTTACTTATTTCCATGACTGTACCTGTTGGGCAAATAAATATATTATTATTATTATTGTCTTCTGTACATCCAAAAGATAGAAATGGCCAGAAGCCTGTCAATTCGCTTTGTATTTGATTTTATTTTACTAATCCTTCATTTTCTAGATTCAGGCAATATTTTGAGAGATTTTTCTGTTGTAGGTTAGTTTTTCCGTCCCTAAATTTCACCGCCGTAGGTAGTTGCCTACCTTGCCTACCGCCTAGGGCTGCCCTGCTGATTGTTAAAATCCTCGGACAGGTCAAAATGTCGTAGACTTTTGAAGTGAGACTTACCCTCACGCATGTACAATGTGCGCCAAAAGAATTGAACTAATATATTAATATTAAAACTATTTGTCCCAAACATTCGGTTCGAATTCACAAAATTTCCCTGTGATTTTTGTAGGTAGGTTTTTTAGGTAGCTTTTTGCGTTTTAATTTTTTTACGCACATACTACATAAAGCACTCTAAACAGTATCAGTGCTTCAAGAACACTACTGAACATATTTTAGCATTTCTGGCAAAAATAGAAAAAAAAAAACAAAAAACTTTGAGAGCTTCTAAATTCGCATTGCAAAAATCACGTTTTGTCATTTTGAGGTAGTTTTTAACGGAAACCTTTAATGAAACTTTTGGATCTGCATTAGGTTTCGGTGCAAGTAAATGTATCAAAAATCCCATTTGCTTCCTATTCATAAAATTCATATTTTCCTTATATTGAATTATCATTTTCTCTAAATTTTTCTTACATAAAACCATACGCGGGCCATAATAATAATAATTCGGGCCTGCCGATGCCCCCGTAGTGGCGAAAGCTGTTGGGGGATGTTAAGGCGTGGATTATTATTATTATTATTATTAAAGTTTTTAGGTTGTCATGAAGACAATAGGGTATTCCGGTCATGTCAAAATTTAACCAGATATTCGGTTTAACCTATTGTACAATTTATGAGGATTCATAAAGTTAAGCTATGAGTTTTTTTATGTAGTTTGTCTATGAGATAATTGCAATTAAAAGTGCATTTCGTTTGAATTCACCGACCACCCTCGGAAATACACGATGATTACCGATCTCTAGTAGTGGTGGCAACAGTGGACAGCTCTCGAACTGCTGATCGGCCAAGTTGATGGTTGGCGACCCTGTTGTTTGACAACGAATAAAGGTAACTTTTTTGAGAGATGATTTGATCATTGAAACTTGAAGCCAAACATCTCTCATCTCGCTAGTCGGCAATGTAAAGAAAATCTTACCAGGAGTTACTGTTCTACTGCTGTTACAGCCCGGCACAGAACAATGTCGGTGTTGGAGTTTATACATTTTGAACAAGTGTTTGATATAACCTCAATACCTAAAGCATGTGTCAACAAACGAGCGATTCTAAACGTTGACACAACAGAAGACAAAAATTTACTACGTGCACCCTAGATCACACTAGATATAACAACGTTGTCAAGTCGCTCACTTTGAGCGGTCTTTGTGACGTCACAAAGACCAATCCTAATTCAATGATCAAACAACGATTTCTCTTAATTTAAAACAATGTTTGATATTTTACTTGTGAAGTAGCAAACAGTAGCACCAATACTTTGTAAAAAATGACAATTTCAAAAACACCGGAATACCCTATTAAAGGATCTATTAAAATCACTTAAAAAATAGATGAGTTGTCATTTAAAAACAAGTGTCTTTGACGTCATATGTCAAAAGCAGTTGAAGGGTGAAAATTTAATTTGATGTAGAAATGTGTATTTAGATCATATAAGTTTGACTTCTACGAGGACTTTGTAAATTATCAGCCAGTTTTCTGTTAAAATGAATTTGGTCCAAGCTTCTACGGCTCACCGTTATTGCAAAACTGCGCTTCTCCAAAGAAACGCTGTCAGAACGTCACATGAAGATATGACCAAGAGCGCACATAAAAGTGTAAAGTTCAGGTTTAACCTTAAGATCTTAGTCAGGATTTTAGGACGTCGGGTTCATGCATAATCCATCTTCAAATAAGCGCAAAAACACGATTAGTCACATCCTTATCATAAAATTGATGTTCCCCAATGTTCAAATCAAAGTGCGTTTTTGTTGGTGGTTTTTAAATCTGGTAAATTTATAGACGGTTGTTGTTACTGCTTTTATCTAGTGATCGTTAACTCATAATAATCATAACTCAACTGAAATCCTGCGATTAAGGTTGGCTTCGAAATGGGCAGGAAACGAGATTAATTGTAATCAGATTTGCACCGAAATGATTACGTACTTCCATTCAAATTATAAGTTGCAGTGAACTTGGAACCTTTGCCGATAATACAAAAAATATCCGGCCCAATTCTGTCGAGTCTAGGTGACGGATTTTAAGAATATTGGTGGCTATGTCGTAGACTTCTTGCGATCAACTCAAAAACACCGATATTCCCATAATTCGTCAACTACACTAAACAGAATTGAGTCAGGTATTTTTTTTTATTAGCAAAGGCACAGAGTTCACTCTAACGTATATTTTTAATGCACAAAGGTAAACATGCATATGTAATTGCCGATTGACAATTATCACTGCATTTCGGATTTAAACGCCACCTTAAAGCCTTCGTATAGTAGGACGTGTTAAATTGCTTTAGGTTGATCTCTCGAGCCGGCTCGCTAGATTTAACATTTCCTCTCAAATTAATTTCGCTCTGTACGCCGGCAGTGTCCTCACAGCGTACCCTCTGCCAGAGAAATGGTTTCGTAAATTCTGTCTTAACAACGGATTATGAATTAATTATGTTACCCTGACAACAGCGAACGTACAGATAGACATTGGATTTTGGGCCCAGACTCCGCGGACGACCTCCAGGAACCCGTCCGATATCACATTCACGGACCGATTTAATTCAATAAATGTTTTAATAGGAAAACTTTGGTTACCCGCCACAGGCCGCGTGTGATTGATGTTGATAATTTGTTAGGATAACTCTTCAGAGGCGCGAAAATTAATAGCGGTCAGCCTGTCGAAATTAAGCAGACTCTTTTTGCTTGGCGTCCCTAATGGCAACGAACAGCATTATAGACGTTTTTGCTTGCCCCGAGTTTATCAGTAGGTTTTTTTTTAATGCTGTTAATATCTTAAATATTACTATTTCTGAAAATTTTACAAAATAATGAATGAATCATTATACTAAGCACCAACTAACTGATGAGTTTTTATGAACAGCAAGGTACTAATTCAACTTACGTAAATCGTCGCTTAAATAATGTAACTACTCTACAAACTGCGTAAAATATTTTGTTTCTAACTCCTGTTTCATTGTTTCAGGTAATATTTTCATATGATACTCACCAGCCTCAGACTCACCAGCGATAATGCCTCGTAGTTCATCATGCATGTAAGCGTATGACTAGGGATGTAACGGAGGTGACAATTCGGTGTCGGAGGCGGAGGCCAAGTGTCGACTTTTCCGGAGGCGGATACGGAGGCGGAGGTTGTAAAAAATATATTATTTAAAAACAAATAAAATACAAACCCATAAAAAAAATATATAATTTAAACGCAAATAAAATACAAACTCTAAAATATGATATAATATACCTAAAATGATGCCCAAAAAAGACTCGAAACTAAACCTGCAACTGCACAAAGCAGCCGAAAACAACAAAAAGCTTTACCGACAGCCAATTAGGTGTCCCAAAACCTTCCCAAAACCCAAAGCAGTCTCAAATTGGAATTCATGAAAATTCAGTAACAAAATGTTAAAGAGCAACTTGTAATAGACTGATATGACATGTCATTTCGATATAATATCATACCAAAGTCTTCACTTAACATAGGAAAATGATGATAAAATAAGTAAAATAGAAAATAAATAAATGATTTGGGGCCATATTTGACATTTTTTAATACCCTGCAAAACAACAATACGACTTGATGGGATTCTTTATGTAGGCTTAAATCACCTTGAAACACAGAATTTCTGACTGTGCGTGTATCATTGTTGCTCTCGCGTTTGCCACCTAAACTGTTGCTTCTTAGGCTACGAACACATTATTCACATGTGACGTGTTTACATGTCAGATCATAAAATAACTACGGAAACCTTATTCAAAATGCCGATTTATTACGAGTAAAAATCGCGTACAAATTATTCATATGTGGCGAGTTAATACGAGTTAACACGTGTTGGCTCATCGCGTGTGAATATTATTATTATCAACATGTGTTTCGACATTTTTAGCTTTACTTTTTTCATATCATCACAGATTGAATTTAACATTCCTTGAGATAAATTAACATGCATACGAATGAAGAAAATCTAAATGTAAAATAAATTAATTATTTTAATATTATTCTTCTTAAGAGCGCTGTTTTTGATAAGTTTAGAAAAATCAGTCGACAATTGGTCTTTGCGTGGGGATGACGACGTTTTCGCTAAAGCTACTTTGGAACAAGATAGACTTTGCCGACGTGCGGTCAACATTATATGATCTAACGTCTTTAACGCTGTTTCAATTTCTTTTTGCACACGTAAGCAGGCTGTCTAGTGATTTTACAACGGTTACCAACATAACATGGTAGCTCTAAAAATTACTGTGATAAATTGTTGACATAACCGTGACATAACCTATGTGGAGAATGTGAGATATTTATCATATATTTATATGATAAATAACTTCAACATTTGTCTACGGTTTATGAAGTGATATATGCAAAAACACACGTACTATGAATACACGCACACGTACTATGAATATGTGGAATATTTGAAAATGTATTGAGATTATGCACCCATATACATTTATACCTCCTAAAAAACAAACCCCGTACCAATAACTTTGGTCACAGATTACTTACTCTTGGTACGATAGATTATGCACTCATTTCTCAGCCGATAATACACTTATGCCTAGCTACTGAAAAACAAATACATACCGACCCATGCAACGAAGACTATCGTAACTAACAAACTAAATGTAGTTACTATAGTCTTTGTTGCATGGGTCGATATTACATACGTATGTACATCCACAGCACAGGGATCTGATGACGTATAAGAAAAACAAAACAGTTAATAAGTTATTCTTTATTTACCAATTTGTAATTCATATATTATTTATAAAAGACAATTAGACAACATAAGCTTTATAATATTATATAGCTTTATTAATATTATATTATAATATCAAAATCACAAAAATGTTGATCCTCGCTATCATGAGACCACACGCATACGGGTCGTAATGCTTGTTCGGTTCTTCGGGGTTAATTGCAATACTATCTGCGGTTTGTTGTGTTAAACGTAATTCTCCATACACTTTGCACTTGAGAAGAAAAACATCTGGAGTCAGTGGTTGACAAGTCGACTATGTCCCATTATACATTTCTCATATAATAATGTTATAGACGTCTTCCAGAAATATTACCAAAAAATTTTATACAAAATCGGTAATCTTCAGCATACCTCGATAATTTTATTGTCAGTTCATGGAAATTATGAAAATTAGTAACCACCAAAATAGTAACCACCATTAGTAACCAACATTAGTAACCACCAACAAAATAGTACGTAAGGATTTTGATTCCTCGTAATGTGATTTGAATCCAATTACAAAACCCGTAATGAGCTATCTGCATCATACCATACTTGGAGCTTGAATTCTCTGGTAGTAGAATGGATAAAACAGCACTGTTTATATGTATATTCTGCTAACTAACCTAACAATTGAAAAGGAAATTTTAAAAAACAATAGTGTACTTCTTTAGGCACAAACCTGATTGATGTCTGATATAATAGTAGAATTTTTATGTAATCTCCTAATTTCGATTAGAATACTTCTTTGTGCAGTGTCCCCAAGTTTTCTACATTTTCAGATTTTATCGGATTTGTAGGTTAGAACTCTCGAAATCTGTCCCAGTAAATATAAATGTGAATTTTACCGAAACAGCCTTTTTTTGTGGTATATGGTAGATAGAGATAGACCCATTACTATTATCTTCGTCTAATGACGACTAGTTCTCGAGAACATCGTAGATGGACACACTGTTCAGACTCGAACATGGATGGAAAAATTGGGAAAATACGACGCCGATTCTTCAAAGGTGTGGCTTTATTTCTTTTCATTTATTGGATTTTTTTCAAATTGTACATTGACATAAAGTGGAACTACTGCGGCGCATCGCAAAATACATAATTGATATGTTATTCCTGAAATCAGGATATCACCCGTCCTCCAATTATACGTCTATCTTTGAGCTGCAATTGTTTAAAATTGGGCATGGGTATAATAAATATGGAGATGTGACGCACTAGAATAGTTAATTCAGATTGTTGTAATCTTATAAGATGCTATCATTATTCAATAATTAACCCACAGAAGCATTGAACTGTTTGAATAATTGGACCAATAGGGGACCACCAGAGCTGAGCAGAACAGACCTGAAGTTAGGCTGAACCAACCTCTTAATATGTATAAGTAATACGTATATTAAACGAAATGTCCCTAGGTTGATAATATAAATTTTGTTGTTATTCAGGGCAGGCAAGAGCTGTTTCATTTCATCACAGTTTGAATTTCGAATTATAGCTAATATTCTTTCAGATAAATTAATCTGTACAGGAATGAAGAAAATCCAAATGTAAAATAAATTAATTATTTTGATATTATTCTTTATAATGTGTATAAGTAATACATATTATATTAAACCGAAACGACATAGGTTGGTAACTAATTTAAAAAAAATACATTTTGTGTAAGGAGAGTAAAAATCGTATTATGTTTTTGTTTGGCTTTATCTCGGAACAGGTTAACATATTTTTTCCTTAGTATACGGATAGAGTATATGGTCGTATGGCCCATTTTTCTATTGAGATAGGTAGTGCAATTTTAAATTCCAATGAGATTGAAACTGATACCTTTATAGCCGTTTTGAAATAACACCTTTATTTGAAATATCGTGGAGTCTAACAGTAATTTTTTTAATATAAACAAAAACAAATGGCGTTCGGAGTCTAACAATCGAATTAGTTACTATTCCATAATATGTTTGTAGCTAACAGATCATTTCGTTGATAATTTGGATTAACCAAGCCCATCATCTTCGTTATTACGTTCCATTAAGTGTGAATGCGTGTTTGTAAAACTGCACATGTTAAATAATAATGGAGATATTGAAAATAATTAACATCGACAACTTTATTATTAATTTACAATAGAAAAAGTACAATTGGGAATTTCTTTTATTATTCTTTAAACTAAATTTACTCAAAAGAAATATATTCAAATCAGAGATATACTCAAATCTTACCGCCTGGTGGGAATTTCTTAAATTGCCTTAATACATGATGACAATATCCGAAAACTGCTTTGGAAATGGTATAGGTTATGGTAGCCGTCTAATACGTTACTGTGCAAAGCGCGTTTCTTTTACAAACGACCTATTTAACGTCTGGAACACGAGCTTATACGAGTTCCGAAAGTCGTATCGTAAAAGTTCCCAGTGTGGTTTACGCCGCAGTCTGGTGTGAACGGACGCCGACGCCCGCCGTCTTGAAGAACAAATAGAAACATCATGACGTCGTAGACGGTACAATGGGTGTCTCCAACATTTATTGCTATCAAGTCCTAAATCATCATGTGCTTTAATACTTGGCTCTAAATGATTTTTTTCTTGGTTAGATTGGCAACAATAGCTTTGTCAGCTTTGTTCGGCTATGGTTGCTTTCTCTCCAACACCGCACAACGGTGATAGTCCAATTAAGATAGTTGGAAGAAACTTACGTTTCATTGATTACAATGTTAACATTATAGGATAGCTAATTAACCGTTAGGGATCATTAACGGCATAGACATAAATCCTTAGATATATGTATTTAAGCTATGGTCCAAAGTAACATCATGAAGATTGTTGAAGGTTTAAAATGTATGTTCACAAAACCACAGTACTGAGGAAACGACTTTAAAGTTTACTCTTAAAATTGTGTTGCTATTCACGTACCCACACTATCAAATTTTTTCAGCTCTACTATACCGTGCACGTTATATTAAAATTATTATCATTAATATTAGGTTCGTTTCGCTGTGACGGATGTGACACTTCGACGGCCGAGATGGTATAGTCTCGATTAAGAATCCATAGATTTATTAGTCCAGCGTTTCCCAACCTTTTTACTCTTGAGGAACCCTTTAAATAGGGTTGGAACCTGGCGGAACCCCAACAAAAAAAATATACTATGTCTTTTCCAAGGCATTTCGAGTATTTTTTTGCGTATTGAAGAACGTGTAGCGTATTTCAAGTAACCAGATACAAGTCTGTAAAAAAGCGGAGTTCAATGATTGAATGCTCCTTACTACTGTGAAATTAAAGTATTTTTCCTGTAAAATTTAAAAAATGCCCTGTAAAATTAAGGTGATACTGTTCTAATTTCACAGGAATATGTTTGTGGAATATGTGAATTTTGTAAAAACAATACAGACATTTAGCTGGTATCCAATAACCAGCGATCTTACAGTTAATTCTTTCACAGCTTTTTTGGTAGTTTATTACATTCATTTTTTGTAACATTGCAGATATTTCTCTCTAGGTATAAACTTATTTGTTCTTTTTAGTTCCTTCAAGTATAACCAAAGGAAGGAAGAAGAAAATACAAATCAACCAATGCGAAAACGAAGAATACAAAGAATACCTTACATAAATAAATAAATTCACTAAAAAAATTTAAAAAAAGAATCATTGGTCAAAATACAAAAATTAAGAAACATTTATTCTGAGTAAAAATTTCATATGGACCTCTTCATAACAAGTTAATATTCCTTAAGAAGTTAGTGTCATTTAAACTACAGTATTATTAATATTTTGTTATTTTTTAGGTATTGAAAAAATAAATATGTCCTTATGACACATTTTAGTCAGGACAATAATTACGTTCTGAGAAAAAAAATGTGTGAATAAACACCTAAGTAGAAGATATTTGTACACACTAATTTTATCTATAACAGGTGATCTATATTTTCTCTTAGTTTGTTAAATAAGAAAAAGCTTGCTCATTCATACATAATGTTGAAAACTGAACTGATACAAAGTAATTTATAACTCGTGGTGAAAATTAAATGCAAAAACATATCAAATTATAAATAAAAATATGTGAAACACTTTTTGTTTCATTGTCAACATTAGTACTTCAATTTAATTTAATTATTTTTTGTTTAATTAAATGTAGTCACGAAATTTGAAATAACACTTTAGTTTCCTGTCCGCATAAATGTTCGTCTATAATTGCAAATCACTCTGTAGATTTATTGATTTTCTATGAATGGGGCCGACTTAATTTTCGTCATAGAAGCTCAGAACTTGTCTGGTGGTAAGTTAGTTATCTTATCTGGAATGTAAGGTCATATTGAAATCCACCACCTACAACTTACTCTGTTCTTCTCCTAAAGTAACATTATGCGCAGCAGATACAAATTATAGGTTTATTTTGTCACACATTTGGATAGGCAAAAATATTGAAAACAAATAATGTTACAGATTGACCAATAACTCTGCCAGATTGTTGTTTTCTAAAGGTTATTTTGTTTTTATGTAACAGTAAGTAATGTTGTCAATTGAAGTTAATGAATAGTCTAGAATGTTGCCCGTTGGATGTAATATCGATATAACAGTGGTTTATTGGGTTAGAAGGGCTCCAAATCAAAATGATTCATGGATTGAGCTTATTCATTAATCCAATATTTCAAATAATAACCCCATGCTAAAATAATACATAAAAATAACACTGAATAATGTGCCCATGAACCGGCGACCACCACCCCTATTTGTTCCTATTTTTCCGCGGAACCCCTGACGACATCTCGCGGAACCCCATGGTTCCGCGGAAGCCCGGTTGGGAAACGCTGCACTAGCAAGACAAAGACCTACACAGCTCTTGTATATCTTAAATCGTGGCTGAGCATTCATAGAAACATATGTTAATAAAATCTAACCATTTTCGAATTACGTCATGTATTGAGCTATAGTTGATATGTTTTATTATTGCAGCAAGTAACAACCAGACAATTTAGTGTTGTGTTGAAAATATTTTTTATTGCATGTATGTCGAGGACTTCCAGTCGCGATTATGATGAAAACAGGTGTTACAAGTGAATAGTTTTTATTTTTTTACTAAAATGCTTATCAATCCATTGTCTCTATTGTCAAAAGCTGTAATTAAATATCAGCAGTATTATTATGCTTGTGAAGATGGTAATAACAGTAAAACAGGCAAAGCGAGTCACACTGATCTATACGTGATTAAAAAATTCAATCACGTTTAATTTTTTAGAAAGATCGACTCAATGAGCTAGTCTACGTGATAAAATTCTATAAGTATACTTAAATGAAAGTCTGAATCCTAAACTTTCAAGATATGAAGGTTTCATTTCAGCCTACCATCCAACCAGCACTGGTATTCCCTCCACGACAAAAGCGTGTTTTTTTACCATCGTGCCATAAAGTTATGCTGGAAACGAACTTTCGTAATAAGCAATTCTTGTATGGTAAGACAGGACTAATCAGACTTTTGGATATTTTTACTTCGTGATATGTTCGTGATATTTGACATGTTCGAATTGATTTGTGTACCAGGCCAAGGTAGATCGATTTGCAGAATACGTTTTCCTTCAGAAATAAAATAAATTTCAAGTTTACTTCAACCTACACCGGCCTAATAACGCGGGTGTTGCAAATGAAGATGTCCGTACTAACTCCCTTTTCGCGAAAGAATTGTGGTTCCAGTTAATTGCAAGAAGAATTCCAGCGGTAACTATATTTCGTTCGCCCGCGGGTGCCACTGGTATATTTCACTCATTAAAAAGCGAGTTCCGCAGAAATTGGCCGTGAGGGGATAGTACCCGATGTTGTACGACAAGAGTTCCATCCCAGGAGCCTTATTCTGCAGCGCTTAGCGATATCGCTATACGTCATATCGAACACTTAGCGATATCGATAGCCGTATTCTACCGTTTTGGTCGATATCGACTGACGTCATGACTTTCCGACATGTCGCTAAATTTAACAACAGCTTCGGAGGTGTCGATAAGCTGATTCGATATCGATATGCGCACGTAACCTCACTTTACGTTCATTGTTTACGGAACGTGTGAATCGTTATAGTTTGGTTTAGTAGTGTGCTGAGTATTATATAGTGCGTATCATCAAATAACATCAAGTTGCATGTACTTTTAATAATTCAATAGTGGCGGTGGAGTTCGCTGACAGAGACAATCGGAAAAGAGCTCAGAGGAAATTTCGATTATTTCGAAGAAATTTAAGGGATGTACAGGATCCCTTTTCTGTCACAGACACCGAGTTCATTAGAACGTATTGTCTGAATAATGAAGCTTGTGCAGACTTAATTGATAGAGTCGGAGCCATAGCCACCGAACAAAGATTAATAACATTTAAGTTATGGCATGGTATCACATTTAAGTTATTTCGGCCCATAATCTACCGTACTGATTTCTTCCTTCAACTCCCAATAGCTTTCCTTCCGCGAACACTATAATGATCAAACATAAAGAATACCAATGCATCCTTCGGCGCGCCGCTTGTCTTTTGTTCTCGTTCGGACATTTTCGAGTGAAAGTAGTAAACACACTCCTCAAATTTACAACATAACCTCCTAGACCACGAATCGAACTGCTGTCACAGCTGACAGTAATTGTCAGGTAGTTTTTTTACCGAATGATGACGATATCGATACACGTGACCTCATGTCGAATCGAAACGGTATAGCGATGTCGCGTCTTGGTGAAGCGGTATCAAGTTTCTTGTCGTACAGCATAAAAAGGGCTCGGTTTATAACGGTGAAATCATAGCCTTCACACAATGGTATGAAGCAGTTATGTTAAAGAGCTGGTGTGTGTTTTGGTATGTTAGTGTAATATGAGCACTGATACTTAAGACCGATCTTCTTTTTTGCGGGGTCTACTAATGGATTCTAATGTTTTTTTATATGAAAGTATACGCAGGCACGCTCGCTCTCACATACACACTAAATTGAATCTCACACCATTCATTTCAAACATATGAAATAAAACAAAACACATTTAAATTCTAAACTAAAAGTGAAATATGCGATAATTAGGCACGTTTATGCAGTCTCAGGAAGCAATTCTTACCGAGGCAACTGGGGTTTAATCAGTTCCATTTGACCTGATGTCACGTTCAATCTACGTTTAAACTAATCCCATTACTTTCCTTGATACCCTGTATACAACAAGTATTCAATTTTCCGACTAATGGCGGATGTTTATATGTTTGTTGGATTGCAAAGAAATCTGTTCCATAATCTGACCGAAAATCTCTGTTTTTAAAAATACTGAGTTTGGTCATTTTCTTGTAATAGTAGGCAGGTACCTACATCTAAATTAAACCTTTCTCTGTGTCTCTACCACATTGACACGAAAAACTATCAATATTTGATAGGTTGTTTTTTCTGTAACATTAGCCACATTTTGTACTCTGTTTTCTCTCAACCCAATGGGACATGCATGCCAAATCGGTACATACAGAGACAGACTCTGGCTATTTTTTACGCCAGCGGGCTAGCTGGTACATACTAGTCTTAGGTAGTGAAAAGGTAGTAACAGTAATGGTGGATGCGCCGGAAAATATACGTAGCCTTATTTTCAAAACGGTTATTATGTATTATTTAAGAACTAAACGTAAAATACAATTGCAATTGGCCAGTTGTGTACAGTGGTACTGCCCACCTCACAATAGTTACCCCTCTTAGAGAACTAGCTTCCCACAACAAAACGTCTCAATTCAAAGCAACCTTTGTTAATTCAAAACATCGGTTGATTTATATATACACAAGAATATATATATATCGTTCATTGAAGAATAGCGTTGTTTTGACCGGTTGTCTTACTTTAAGATTGCACAATTTTAAATGGATGCTATACTTATTTGACTTAAGAATTTGTTCTCTTAAATCAAAAGGTTGGGTAGTTAGATTAATCAGCTCATATTCTTGAATTAAACATTCACCTACTCCTTTTAAATATGAACGCAATAATAATATGAAATCTATAAATATTTTATATGGAATGCAATTAACGCATCCAAAGAAGAATATTGGTATTTTCCAACTAGAGGTGACACTCGGTGTCTCTTCTTAGTCTCTTTTCCATCAATACATAATCATTGATGTTGCATAGACATGAATGCGGTTATATACCTTCTAGGAGACCCTTCTTACGACGAGAAACTAAAGCTCCATCTATCGGCCACATTCACATTATTTTCAAAACAACGACTTTCTTAAATCAAAACAATCGTTTTCTTAAAGCTAATATTTGGGTTGTTTTATATTAAAGAAATATTCTTATTACAAGTATGCGTTGTCTTAAAACAAACAAATTATGTCAAGAATGCCATTTTCTTAACATTAGACTAGGCAACCATTTCTCTGTGTGTTCTGGAAATCTATTTTTAACAAAATATCTATTTTTTAACATTAGTTTCAAGACAAAATAAAATGTAAATAAAATATTCTAAAAAACGCACAAAAATACAGGGTGTCTGCAAACCGGCATCACCCTCTTATCATCTGAAGGAGATTTTGAATATTAGTAATATAATATTGGAAGTAAGATACTATAACCATTAGTAAAAAATATGTCATATGGATCACTTTCTTAATTCACATATGACCGCGCAAAATCTGGAAAGCATATATTTTACATAGAATCGTCGCCACCCACAACCAATCGCGAGGTTGGTTGATTTGTCGCAAGCAATTGGTTGCTGCGTTTTTACTTTCCACGTGAACCAACGATCGAAAAGTTGCGGAATTAGCTGCTTGACCTTGAGCAACTAATCAACGGCTCGGTTGATTTTCCTGGATGGAGAGACAGCCTAGAATCGATCGTTAAAAATTTAACGCATCATCATTAACGCAGATTGCTCTCCTGACATTTTTTATGTTCTCAAATAAGCGGCATCTGTTCACTACTTGGCAGCAGTTGGACTCTTGGAAACTAAAGTTGATTCACCTTGTATATTTAAAAAGTGGTGGTCAAACGGAAATAAAATATAATTTCTAATTGCACGTCGGCGCAAGTGCAAACTTTGTCTATTATGACAGACTGAAATACGTTATCAAATTACCGCTAGACATGTAGAGATGTTAGAGTGCGATTAGACCACCAACATAGAAATAACTGCTGGGATTAATCTGGTTATAATCACTATTGATGCGAGTCTAGTAATCTGCATCCGAAACCGCAAACGTCGAGCTCCGCGAAATATACCTTAACCCAGATTCGTACCGCTAAAGCGACACCAAGCGGTTAATACCGAAGTGCCCGGAGATACGACGACTGGCTGTGCTTCCTGTTTGGCCAATGACCCGATAATTGACCTCGGCATTGGTATACTTTTGCAACACCAAACGCTCAGTACATAACGCGGTTTTATTGCCAATGAACTTGCTCCACATTTTATTTATGAACTACTTGTAACTGTATTATATGTTATGCCTCATGACATGTAGCAAGCAATATTGTGTCATGCTTCAAAACAAATTCACCCAAAATAACAAAGCTAGACGCTATCAGCAATGTAATTATATACCATTTTGACATTGTACTTTATTTTATTATTATTTTGTATTCGCACCGTGCGTGCAAACCAGCAGTGATTTATTTTTTATCCGACAAGTTTTGTCTTGCACTTGAAAGAAATGAAACAATGAAACAAGAAAGAAACACAAGCACGAAGAAAAATTAAAAATTAAAAAGCAAACTGCTTTACTTTAACTTAAAGCAATATTCTAGTTATAAAGCAACCTGTGTGCTAGAAGCATGAATAGCAACATTTATAGTTAGCTTATAATCTCCATATTCGTTTGATAAATTATGGAAAAACTAGTACAGTCCTGTAATAGTAATAGTGATCATCATAGGCTAGCGCTTTTGACCAAATATGTTTCAACTAAAACTTAACTGAAAAGAAACCGTGCTTTTTTGTTTAGAGGCTATAGTATGTTTTGTATTCAATGTTATAATTTCACTTGACTGCCGCTAGCGACGTATGGGAATGCACACAGCAAGTGTTGAGTATTACAAAATACGTGTCTTTTGTTCTGACTTGACGTTTCTATATGACACATAGATACAAGATCTACTCGGTGTAAGAGATCAGTATTTACATTCATTAATAGTTCAAACAGGGCTACCACATATCTTTTAATTGGACATGTTCTCTTTTTTTGGGATTTCGGGTTTGCTATCTCTTTCCGATTTTCTCTGAAAATACCTCTAAAGCAGGGGTGGCCAACAAGTCGATCGCGAAGCGAATTTTGGTCGATCACTGGCGATGTCTTGACTTAATGTGTGATGGTGGGTTTAGTCACCTTTTCATAGTAGCAAATAAGCCTGACTATAACCCTATTTTAAAACGTTTGTTAACTAATTGCCCAACATACTACTTGAACAATGAAGAACCTTTGATTTTCTGCCTATTTATACAACCCTATTGTTAGCGAATGTGGAAGATGAAAGATAGTTTCGAATCAAGCACTTTATCCAGCAGGAACAGCAGACAACCTAGGAATCGAGCAATGACTGATCTCACAGAACTGTCCGTTTACCGATAGCGGTTTCTTGCTAACGCATTGTAACTAAAAACGTTAACAGTAACAAATGAGTCTAGTTACTCATGTATTTAGTAATAAGCGTATTTATAATCTTCTATCAGTGGCCCAATATCTGAAATAATCCAACAAATAAAATAATTCCTAACACGGCCAATCCTGACTATAGCTTGCTCTCAAAGCCAGTCTCCAGAACCATTGTCCTCAATGATAAACTTGGTCTGAGTAACTCATTCAAACTTCCAGTCGACAATTCATAATTTGCCGAAATTCAAAGGTGTTACTCATTCAATAATTATCAAGTTACCAGCTTGTATTTCTTCTCCTTTTTGCGTGCAAAATCACAACATTTTTAACTCAATATATAGTAAAATAATTGCAAAAAGCAAACCACCTTTCAGCTCTACTACATATCTTAGCATGTTAAGTTATAACCTTTCAGCTCAACAAAATAAACAAATATTCGCAAGGGGTCATCCTTTCAGCTCATGAAAATAAACAAATACGCAAAATACTAATCATTCAGTTCAACAAGATAAACAAATTGCTAACTTTTCATCTCAACATCATAAACAAATATTAGCAAAGGGTCACCTTTTATCTCAAAAATAAAACAAATATTAGCAAAGGGCTAACCTTTCAGCTCAAAACTATTGAGATATGAACAAAATTTTTTAATAATAAGTCTAAAAATTTTCCATGATTAATTTTCCTGACATAAGGAGCCGAAAAATCTTAAAATCAAATTTTCAGCCATACTGTGCATTTTTATAATGAACTCTGCAAATATGAAAAGTTGGGTTGGGAAATTAATATTCCTTATGCCTTTATATCGAAAACTTAATAGGTGACCTTAAAAAAAAAGTTTTTAACGTAAATGTTGCGTATCTACTACCCATAGCTCGCGGGAGTGCTACGCCTATGACAACATGTCGATCGCGGCACATTTTAAAGATAAAAGGTAGATCTTAAAAGTTGGCCACCCCTGCAGTCTAAAGAATAAATATTTTGGAACAGGACGAAATACGCAGTAGTAATAATTTTTTATAATAAGATTGCTGGAGATCATCAACACGCCTTTACATAGGTCTGTTCCAACACACATAATATACACAGAATATACAAGTAATAACTGTTAACTACGAAATTAATTAAATTAATAATTATTAGAAGTGATTGAAAAAAAAG
Source organism: Aphodius sticticus (assembly GCA_963966075.1). NCBI lineage: Eukaryota > Metazoa > Arthropoda > Insecta > Coleoptera > Scarabaeidae > Aphodius > Aphodius sticticus. Next base: position 67,392,043 of record OZ014506.1, read on the forward strand.
ACACCTTTTCAAAAATTAAATATCAGCAGAAAAAGTTACCTAGATCCTACTTTCGGTAGTTGAAAATGTTAAAAATTGAACTGAATTTTGTTGAAATGTGGTATTATCTACCTAATAAGGATATGAAGGGTTCCATTCCACCGGAGTTTATTAAATAATGAAAGCAAAACAACGAAATAAAACTAATTACAACATCGGAATATACCTTTTTTGTTTTCATTATTATCTACCTACAATCTACAATAATATTATTTTATAATTAAATAAAAATATAAATAATATACTTTCTAATTGTTCAGATCCGCGAAAGATTCACTTTCTACTACACATAGAACTACAATTTATCTGGAATGTGGAAATGGAACAGTAAGCTTTTAGAGAATGATAATTAAAAATTACGTGATAGAATGTTTAGATTTTGGGTTAAGTATATGTTTAAAAATAATGTTTTTTTATTATTTTTTACAATATTAAGATACAAGGACTTTTATATTAAATATTTTTTGTTATTGGTTAGTGGGTATTATATTACGTTTAAGTTGCTAAATTTACTTTTTTTTTTAATTTACCAAATAACCTGAAGTTCAAACAACGGGCTAGTTTGTTAATAAAAAAAAATCTGATGTGGCCAGGCACATGACTTTATCATACTATATATATAAAATTAATAGTTTAGCTGCATGAGATCCTATTTGATCGAGATCGGCTATGTCTGCATTAAAATAAAACTAGTAGAACTAGACAGATATCTCGATTAAAGCTGCGTTCGGATATTGTACTCCGTTGACACCGGGTACACCGTCCAAATGACACTTACGTGTTAGTGGGTGTAAAAAGTGTAACGGTGTTCAATATCCGAGCGCAGCCTATATTGACAGTAGTATTTTCAAAACATTAGCGTTTGACACTAGCTACTGTCATTAGAATCAAAAAATGTGACATATCCTGGCTACTAGTTTTAAAGCAGTACGACCGATCTCGATGAAATAGAATTTGCTCATGCAGCTAAACTATAAATTCTACCAAAAAATGTCATATACATAAATTATAGAAAATTTCTTCTCCTTTAATTTATTATTTAACTATTTTGACGACATTACACAAATAGCGGCTCATTTACAAAATCTTCAAAAAATACTAAGAGTAAACCACCAGTTCCTTTGGACCCTTTTCAACAGAAAGCTTTTCAGCTCTAAGTTCGGTTATGAAACTTCTAAATATGAAGTTTTGTCCCGATACCTTTAGTAGTTTCTCCGGAATCGTCGCCACAAAAACGGGTACACACACACACACACACACACACATACACACACACACACACACACACACACACACACACACACACACACACATACACACAGACATTTTTTTGTACCTTGGTCAAAAATGATCAGGGGACCCAAAAAGACATATTTCCGCTAAAATCTCAACAAATTTTTACTTTATCATACGCAGTATGTAAAGTATTGTAATCATGCCAAAAAAATTTTTTGAGATTTTAGCGGAAATATGTCTTTTTGGGTCCCCTGAACATTTTTGACCAAGGTACAAAAAAATGTCTGTGTGTGTGTGTGTGTGTGTATGTGTGTGTGTGTGTGTACCCGTTTTTGTGGAGACGATTCCGGAGAAACTACTAATGGTATCGGGACGAAACTTCATATTTAGAAGTTTTATAACCAAACTTAGAGCTGAAAAGCTTTCTGTTGAAAAGGGTCCAAAGGAACTGGTGGTTTACTCATAGCATTTTTCGAAGATTTTGCAAATGAGCCGCTATTTGTGTAATGTCGTCAAAATAGTTAAATAATAAATTAAAGGAGAGGAAATTTTCCATAATTTATGTATATGACATTTTTTGGTAGAATTTATAGTTTAGCCGCATGAGCAAATTCTATTTCATCGAAATCGGGCGCACTGCTTTAAAACTAGTAGCCAGGATATGTCAGATTATGTTGATCCTAATGACAGTAGCTAGTGTCAAACGCTAATGTCTTGAAAATGCTACTGTCAATATAGGCTGCGTTCGGATATTGAACACCGTTAAACTTTTTACACCCAATAACACGTAAGTGTCATTTGGACGCTGTCAACGGAGTATAATATCCGAACGCAGCTTTAATCGAGATATTTGTCTAGTTCTACTAGTTTTATTTTAATGCAGACATAGCCGATCTCGATCAAATAGAATCTCATGCAGCTAAACTATTAATTTTATATATAGTATGATAAAGTCATGTGCCTGGCCACATCAGATTTTTTTGGCATGATTACAATACATTACATACTGCGTATGATAAAGTAAAAATCTGACAAATCCTGGCTACTAGTTTTCATGCAGTACGACCGATCTCGATGAAATAGAATTTGCTCATGCAGCTAAACTATTGCTTGTACCAAAAAATGTCATAGTGATAAATTATTCAGAATTTCCTCATCTTTAATTTATTATTTAACTATTTCGACGAAATTCCAGAAATGGTAGCTTATTTGCAAAATCTTTCAAAAATGCTAAGACTAAACCTCCAGTTCCTTTGGACCATCTTCAACAGAAAGCTTTTCAGCTCTAAGTTGGGTTATCAAACTTCTAAATATGAAGTTTCGTCACGATACCGTTAGTAGTTTCTCCGGAATCGTCGCCATAAAAAACGGGTACACACACACACACACACACACACATACACACACACACACAGACATTTTTTTGTACCTTGGTCAAAAATGTTCAGGGGACCCAAAAAGACATATTTCCGCTAAAATCTCAAAAAATCTTTTTGGCACGATTACAATACTTTACATACTGCGTATGATAAAGTAAAAAGAAACAACTTTGTTAATTACCTTGGTTTTCGGTCAAGACGCTGAATATTTGGTGTGGTCTTTTATATATTATCGTATTCACTCAATTTAATATGAACTATGTTTTTAAATTATCGGGGATGTGCGCTCGTTAAAGAAAAACTGCAACAATCCATTTCTCAAGGCATAAGAAACGGAGGGCCGTCACGGTAGAGATTTCCAGTATAAATTATGGGGAAAGTTTGCGCTCTTTCTTTTCTTGTTTAGAACACTTATAAGTTCTGTGACTTATAATACGATTCTTCGGTGGTATGAGGAACCCGTTCTATAAAATATTATACCCTATACTCTTTTGTGCCATTTCAAACTTGTACTATTACGGGCTCCTCCCTAGCAAGGAAGAAAGTTACAGTGGTTCAATTGTCACGTACCCTTAGCTGTGGTGGAATTAATTATATTTTTATTAATTCGAGTTACTAATTTCCCTTATTGTCAGAATAAAAATACAAATGAATAAATACTGGTCATAAATTTTGCGTATCAGCAAAATATAGTTATACGCAACGAATATCATGGACCTAAATGTGTACTTATTACTAATAATTATTAATTTATTAACGAATCTTTTTCCCAGTTGGGTTGTATGATTTTAAATAGCCGTCACTAGTCCACTGTTAATTTTAGTCCACTTTGAACAAACAAAAGGTTATATAACCCATGTAATATGACTGCTCTTATCTTTTTTACTTTATCATACGCAGTATGTAAAGTATTGTAATCATGCCAAAAAAATTTTTTGAGATTTTAGCGGAAATATGTCTTTTTGGGTCCCCTGAACATTTTTGACCAAGGTACAAAAAAATGTCTGTGTGTGTGTGTGTGTGTGTGTGTGTGTGTATGTGTGTGTGTGTGTGTGTACCCGTTTTTGTGGAGACGATTCCGGAGAAACTACTAATGGTATCGGGACGAAACTTCATATTTAGAAGTTTTATAACCAAACTTAGAGCTGAAAAGCTTTCTGTTGAAAAGGGTCCAAAGGAACTGGTGGTTTGCTCATAGCATTTTTCGATGATTTTGCAAATGAGCCGCTATTTGTGTAATGTCGTCAAAATAGTTAAATGATAAATTAAAGGAGAGGAAATTTTCCATAATTTATGTATATGATATTTTTTGGTAGAATTTATAGTTTAGCCGCATGAGCAAATTCTATTTCATCGAGATCGGGCGTACTGCTTTAAAACTAGTAGCCAGCATATGTCAGATTATTTTGATTCTAATGACAGTAGCTAGTGTCAAACGCTAATGTCTTGAAAATGCTACTGTCAATATAGGCTGCGTTCGGATATTGAACACCGTTACACTTTTTACACCCAATAACACGTAAGTGTCATTTGGACGGTGTACCCGCTGTCAACGGAATACAATATCCGAACGCAGCTTTAATCGAGAGATTTGTCTAGTTCTACTAGTTTTATTTTAATGCAGACATAGCCGATCTCGATCAAATAGAATCTCATGCAGCTAAACTATTAATTTTATATATAGTATGATAAAGTCATGTGCCTGGCCACATCAGATCTTTGTTATTAATTATGACAAATTGCGTTTGGCGTGTAGGTTTTGAAAGCGTATCATATTCTAGTTTGTGCAGTACCTACATTCAGCTATCTACTACCAATTACATGTTCCCGAGAACATGTGTATGCACCGATGTAACTATATTATAACAGTGGTGCTTCGGACAAAGTGTTCAGACCAGAATTGCTAGGAGTACCTCGGGCGAGGTGCCATTAAATGTACAATTAAGCGATTCGCAGAGCAATAGTTGTAACGCACAAATGTACATACATAGTGTCGGTGCAAAGGGATGTGCACGTAACTATGTACACAAAAGGGGACATTAATTATTCGACGAGAGATATTTGCATTTGCCACGGTAACCAGCTGTACCCTGTTTATCTGTCGTTCGCTTCGTACTTGGACGTTGAAACAACTCACTGTCTGCGATCTAACATATCGAATCATAGGCAAATTAGACACTTATAGTGCGTTATATCAAAACTGTTACTGTCTCGAAGCAAATAACTCGCATTTTGATTATCGCTCTTTTAAAATATGGCAAATTTAAAACACTAAACTTCTATGGCTTCATACTGACGATATTTGTTTATACCCCCATTAATTACCTACAATTGGACGTGTTATTGAATTAGTAGTCAATTAAGAGACAAAACCAGACAATCTGCTAACTTATTATTTGCGGCTAGCTAGATTTTTGTGCGCCTTCATTTAGTCGACAAGTATATACAAGAAATGTTATGTGCATTCCTTCGATACGACATCGACAGTATAAAATTACAATGCCGGCCGGAGTGAAGAGTAGAACTATTGCTAACTCTATATATATATATATATATATATATAATGGATGCAGAAACCTGCATAACCTGTATTAACTATTTCAAAGTTTTATATATATATATATATATAGATATATATAAAAGTATACCTTATATTGCTGGTCTTACTCCGAACCTGATTAATATTTTTAAAGATCAAAATTTGATTTTTTCACGACGTACAATGAAGAGTTTAGGAAGTTTTTTCTCAAAAATAAAGGATGACCTTCCATTGTATTTGCGTTCAGATGTTATTTACAAAATTAAATGTATAAATTGTCATCAAGAATACATCGGACAGACTTCTCAACAACTCAAGAAACGTATTACACAACACAAAAGCGATTCAAGATTGAAGCCTGAAGCTTGTGCATTGGCTTCACATGTTAACCGTCTTGGACATAATATGGACTATCAAAATTTGGTTGAATTGGACAGTGATGTTAACTTTTTTCGAAGGAGTTTTCTCGAAATGTTTCATATTAATGATTGTGTTTCGCCAATGAATTCTAAAACTGACATCAAAAATTTAAGTTCCATTTATACATACTACTAAATTACTAAAACATTCATCCCACCCAGTTAAACCAACTTTGAAAATTTTAGATGTTCTTGTTCCTTTCAAATTGTTACACTTCATGTCATTTATATTAGTTTTTAGGTTAGATTTTTGATGTTTTCATATATAAAATAAGGTTGGCTTTTTTCCCAATTTTCATCTCCATAACAAATTTGTTTGACAAGAGTTTTTTCAATGTTTCATAATGTTATATAGTTTATAGTGATATTTCCGGTTTGTATTGTATTTCGTTTTTATATTGTTAATGTTTTAACATTCTTAATCTTTTAGAGCTCTGATGAAGGATGAAAATTTGTCCGAAATATTAGCAAAGAAAAAATAAATAAAATATACTTCAGACTGTTTACCCATTAATCTTTTACAATATATATAACATATATAACAAGAGCTCTAGGATACCCATGAACATCTCACTCAAATCCCGCACGTTGTCATCAACAAGTTCTGTATTCAGTGTGGACTTGGTCATTCAGCCTATTTTTACGTGTTGTGAAGACATGTGTCGATCTGCAGTTTATTTTGTGATTAGTTTTGCCTGTTTAGTGTAATGGTTATCGATTTCGTTAGTGTAAAATGACATGATTTTTCCGAGGATGTTCTCACTATGCAGACTGTTATGATACTCTAATTGTAAGTAGAAACTTTTTGTCCGCTATTTTAAGTTTGACGTTTCAGTAATTAAGCCCTTGTTTGTGTTTTATCAGCTTGTTCCTGAGGAAGTCTTAAATTAAAGACGAAAATTTGAACTAGATAAAAGGAGTTTTATATACTTTGCCCACTTACTTACATATACTTACATATACATATACTTACATATACTTGACCGAATTTCCCACGTTACTATTATCTGGAGTTGTTACAAAGTCACGGTCGTTATTTTATTTACACTATATATATATATATATATATATATATATATATATATATATATATATATATATATATATATATATATATGAATTACAGCCACAACCTGGGTTTGAACCAGGGACCTCTGTGTCGCTAGCACAATGCTGCTGAGCTATTGAGGGCTATGACAGTTGTTAGGGAAAATTGTCATATCAAGGAAAGGAAGTAGACAACACTACCAAAGCCTAACCTATCGTGACACCTATCACATGTTATCTACGTGACGTAAGGTTCACACCAGAAAAGTAATTTAACATCAATTACTGAACATTCAATAATAATTTACAATTTTCCCTAACAAATGTCATAGGCCTCAATAGCTCAGTTGGATAGAGCATTGTGCTAGCGACACAAAGGTCTCTGGATCAAATCCAGGTTGTGGCTGTAGTTTTTAATTTATTTAGAATTTACATCCCGCCTGTATATCACCTTTATACATTGATTATTCTTGTATTTACGTTAAGTCCGTATGCCACGGTTAGTCGGTATATTCATTTCTATTTTAAGTTTTTATACATAGTTTTTTAAAAAAGGCATGCAATCGCCAATGTTTTTTGACAAGCAATTGAATATCTCAGCAACTATTTTCTTTGCATCGGTACAATCTGATACAGTTAGAAAGACTAAACAAATTTTTCATCACGCCTGAATGCAACATCCTGTATAAACGAAAATAATTTTTTCTTATAATAAATGCAATATCGACCACTGAAACTTTAATGACTTACCCTGTTATTGTATATAATAATATATTGTTAATATATTCATATTATCATATTAATTTTCTGTATTTTGTGGTTGATAAATTTGATAAAATTCTATTAATTTAACATTTTTTACGGTGCTGGTGGCTTTGGCCAGGAGTGTATTTATTACCATTACTGTTCAAGTGAATGTTGAAAAAACAAAAGAAAAAAAAAAAATTGCAGTGCATGTGTTCCAAGTTCAACCATTACCTAGGAGTACGTCTGTAAGTAAATACGTTAGTTACAGTCAGTTACATGTCTGTGAAAAGCGCTCGCCTGCGAATAAGTGAACTTTCGACAACTTTTTTAATAATGCAAATGCACCCGACTCAGCCGAATTGGTCCAGCTCTTAGCATTACCGCTGAGGTAAATTAGATAAAAATGCAACCTGTCCAGACCTAGACAAAGTAATTATAAAACTTTCTGCTTTTGCGTTAGTCATTAAACATGCAACGAAGTGACTATAGTATCCGGTTAAAGTTGTTCAAACTAACTTATTGTGTATGACGGAACAAGAGAACAGTGGGTTCATGGACGTATCCAGCTCAAAACGGAAGGGGGGGGGGAGTTTTCTAAATTTAACTTGCTGTATGGGATTGGTGACCAGAATGTTATTCAGGCAAAGCGGGACATAAACGGGGGGGTACTAATTAATACCTAACACTTGCGTTGTAGTAAAAGTCTAAAATCGACGCATTCTAAGTTTTTTAAAAAATATTTGTATTATCAATGTTTTTTACTTTGGTTGGATCGACAGAGATTATAATATGTTATTGTGATGCTGGTTAAAACATATCTAATTAGTTTGCACCAAAAATTGTAGACATTCTTCGTTCTATATTTATTTCAATTAAATAAATGTTTGGAATGTATTTTTTTTAAGAAAATTGTAAATGTTAAACGTTCTTGCGGTAGACCTATTTTTGTTTTAATTGTGCATCTAGTTTTATGATATATTAAGTCCATAAAGACAACATTATATCAAATTTTTGATAACTCATTTGAAGTCATCGTCAACTTTTTGAATTTTGATTAAAAAAAATTATCTACACCTTATTTGAATCTTTAATTAGCTTTCATCAATCTTCTAAATAATTCACGTAGTAAATTTTAACTCTTTTCCTTACCATAATTTCTTCAAATTACATGTCAAGTGTAGGTGACGAATTCTGTGAATATCGGCTTTCTTTTGTTGAACGCAAGAAGATTACGACATAGCCACCAACAATCTTAAAATCCTTCACCTAGACTCGACAGAATTGAGCCGGATATTTTTTGTATTATCGGCAAAGGTTTCAAGTTCAGTTTAACGTATAATTTGAGTGGTAATACCTACTTGCCTACTCATTTCGAACCCCACCTTAATACATACACATAGACGAATTTTTCCAGGGTACAAGGTCAGGGATGTGCAAAATACGGCCTGCCGGATTGAGACCGCCGCCTTTTCCGGGAAGAAATACTTTCCCGTTTCAGAAACTCACTCCTATAATCCGGAGAAAGAAATATCTAAATTCAGTGGAGTTAATGAACAAATTTAATGTATTATACATATTATAAGCTGCCAAGCTAAATTATTCTTGCGGATTCTTTTTTGTCAATAATTTAACATGGGTCTGCTAATGGCCCGGTTATTCAAAGTGTTGTTCGCCTCATCTTTAAATATACAATGAAAAAGTTTAATAGACAATTTATAAATTAAATAAATACTTTTTAAAATCATTATTGCCAACCCAGTTTAGAAGGTGAAAAAATATATCTACGAAATATATTATTTACTTTAAAAGTACATAAGGTAGGGCTCGCACCCTACTTATAATTGATTTTTTAAATAAATAAAAAACAAATAATAGTTAAATTATAGAATGTTTTATAGTGATGACAATTTCAATGAATAAAATGCCTATAAAAATTTAGTTTCTTTTTTTATTCAATACGTGCATTACAATCTAGTCATCATTGACTAATGAGTAACTTAATTCTAACTTATTTTACTAGCATAACTTAACCTAACAGGCACCCATCGATGTGTCTCAGTTAGTCCTGGTATAGTGGGCACGTTTTTCTTCCGCACTATGCAGCACTGTCTCTGCTTTTAGAACTACCACCTACAACCAGCACTTACTCTGCTGTTGTCACTTACTCACATTCCCGCTAACTCAAAAGGCTTCTTTCTCTTGAGACTTTTGATTAATGTGGTGTTGTCGAGGAGCTGGATGGCCTCAACGTTTACGTGATGGTGAAGCCTTTCCTCGTAAATTCTTGCTTTTTTTGGATTTCTTTGCACACAAACTCCATTTTGAGGTCCTTGTGGAGATCACATTCCTAATGTATCAAAGCGCATTGACTTGAGACGCAATGCATGTCAATACCTTATTTTGAAAGGCCTGGACAATTTTAATGTTACTTTTTTTGGTGCAACCCCAGAGTTGAGCACTATATATCCACACGGGTTTTAGAATTTGCTGGCACAAGAAAAGCTTATTATGTATAGACAGCTTGGAGTTTTTTTCCTAGCAGTCAGTACATCTCTCTGAAACGGATTCCTAGTTAATTTCTTTTCTTTTTCACATGGTCTTTCCAGCGGAACCTGACGTCTAATGGTATGGCGAGGTATTTAACGTTTGCGTTTGCGTACTGTAGTATTTGGTTATTAATAGTAACCGGGATATGTTCTTGTTGGTGAAGTCAACATGTACTGACTTGAGTTCCTTCAGTTTAATTGTTTTTTTCTTTGTCAAGCCCTGAAAATGACCAAGAGCTGTTTGGAGTTTGCTCGTAGTTTTTTTTTTCATTGCTACCCCCAACAGCTAGGATAGCCGTGTAGTCTGCAAAAGTTGCGACAGTATTATTTTCTAATGCTGGGAGGTCGCTGGTGTAGAGTAGATAAAAAACCGGCCTAAAACACTTCCTTGCGGCACTCCTGCTTTTATTTCCTTAAGGACAGAGCATGCATCACCTTGTTTGACTCTAAAGTATCTCTTAGTCAGGTCAGATTTTAATAGTTGTGCAAACTGTTTCGGGAGGATACTTCCTAATGTATTGTTCAGTCCTTCATGCCAGACATTATCAAAAGCCTGTGCCACATCTAGGAAGACTGCAGAACAAACTTTTTTTCCTCTAACGCTTTCTCGAGTATATTGGTTATTCGGTGTATCTGGTCAATAGTAGAGTGCTTGTGCCGAAATCCGAACTGATGGTCTGCCAATGGTCAAGCCTTTTGCTCTTAATTATTGGCTTCAATTTATTGAGTAGCAATTTTTCGAAGATTTTGGACATGATGGGCAGCAAAGTGTGGAGGTTTCCCAGGCTTCAGTATCATGATCACTTCTGGTACCTTCCACAGTTTTGGAACATACCATAGTCTGAAGGCACCATTGATAAGATATGTCAGCTTAAGTATGGCCTTCCTTGGAAGTTCTTTAAGTACCACTCCAGTTATCAAGTCATAACCTGGGGCCTTTTTCCGATTAATGTCATTTTTTTAGTTCTGAACTGCTGTTGGTGTGGTAAGCATGATTTAGTGAGCTGTAAAACAGGTGCGGCCCTAAGATAGCCAAGTATCCTATAGTACAGGGGTTTTATCAAGGTGGTAATGTTGTGCCCTGTGTTTGTTTTTTCTTCATAGCTTTGATTTCAGCCTATTTAGAAAATTCTGTCAGATTGCATCGTCGAGGAGATCAGGGGTTGAGGGTATTACTTCCCTACGATGGGGTGTCATATGGTATAGGGGTCTCGGGGCTGAGCATAATGCGGAAATGATTTCCACACATATTAAAAAATTATATAGAAGGTTTCAAATTTCTGCTCGTTACATATAGTTTATGTCCAAGAATCCATCGGAGATAGAATGGTCAAGCATCTGTGTTACATATGGTCACTGATGTTAAACACCCGGGTATTTATTATCAAGGGTAAATACCCCGGGTAAATACCCGGGTATTTACCCAAAGTGGGTATTTATAGGGGTATTTATAAACATAATATTGTTATTAAAAATAGCAGTAAAAGGAAAAATAAATAAAGGTTTTTCTTTTATCACAAAATCAAAAGGTATTCTCTTATCACAAAATAAAGGTTATTCTTATAAAAATAAAAAACAAAGAATAAAAATATCAGTCTCATCTGGCGATATATCAAGTGCAGACACCTTGTCATCATCGTCCATTCAATCGAGTGAATCTTCCATATTTTCTGATTCTGTTATCGAACACGATTTAGCAGATACTTATGAAGTATGAAGTATGTTAAGTATGTCAACTTAGCGGCATTTGTCGTTGTTAATCAATTTCTTATTTTGCTGTGAATCCAACTAAATGTATTGAATATTCTTAGATAACTCAAATATTTTACAGTATTTGTAATCTAGAGTACGTCCCATTTTTTCCCGCATAACTTATTTCCAGATAGTAAATGCCGCACTGAATAAAAAGTTTCATATGGACCTATTTATGTTCTTTATTCCTTAAAAAATTACAACCGTTTGAAATAATTGTAAATTAATTGCAAAACTGTAAATTAAATGACAACTTATTTAGGAATTGATAAACCCAATAAGTCGGCATGAATGAAACTTTATATTCAGAATGACAGTGAAGTACTTGAGAGAAACAAATGTCTAAAAAATTTCATATGAATTTTGTTTTCGTTCATTTGTTTATTCAGTTTTTATTTAACATTTTGAATTTTTAACTTAAATTTATTTACTTTTAATTTTGTTATGGGTATTGATTGTGCTCTTTCTTAGTTTTAGCATTGTTTGATATGTAGTTTATTGTTTATTTTTCTTTATTTAGTTATTTCAAGCGGCTGTAACTTGGCGTTGAGAAAACAATTAGGTCCCTATGAAAAGTTATACTCAGAATTACATTTACTATCTAAAAATAATTTTTTGCGGAAAAAAAATGTTACACTCTGTATAAATATCTCTGAAATGTTGTTAAATGGTGTTTTAAGGATAAAAAGGATAAATAAATAAAATAAAAAAAAAATGAAAAAAAAAAATGAATGTATAAATATCTTTTAAAGCCGATTTTAAACGGGCAGCTGCCTCCAGGCCGCTCGACTTAAAATAATCGTACAGTATTCAATACTCCACCAAAAACCATAGAGATTACATATAAATCGTTTTCGATGTCGATCGTAATATATAGTCTCGTTAAAATCTGACCAAGTTTATAGCCGGTAAAATCCTAAACTCTACATCTATAGCAAAGGGTCAGTTGGTTTTCCAAATCCATCCGCTGTATGCTTCTTTACGTCTCGAGACCATTTTCTATCAACCGGCAAGATTTTACGCCTCCTTTGGCCGAGAATTGAACGACAGCCGGTGTAATAAATAAAATTTTGCAGACTGACAGATTTTATGGCAGTACTTTCAAGTGGAATTTTACTCGTTTCTGTATCGCACTGCTGGTGGAGTAAATAAAATATAGCTTTGCGGAGGGCAATATTGTATGCAGGGTATTGATTTGCCTGTATGCATTCACTTGAATATGGAAGCAGCACAACCCTATTGAAAAAATAGTGCAATAGATAGTACACTCGCTGAGAAAAATATGTATCCATCATACATTTTTCTGGTGATGAACATTCAAAACAGATGAACATTCATTGAGGATACATATTTTTTCCGCGATCGTACACACCACCATCCACGGTTGTGAATGTGATTAAAATTTAAAACAGCAATAATAATGGCAGTTATGCTGTGCCTACTAGCAGTGGCGTAGCGTAGTGGGCGCGGCAGGGGCGGCCTGCCCGCACGGCACTTTTAGTGGCCGGCAAACTTTCACAATAAATAGTAATAATATCTTGTAAAAATTTGAACCATTTCATAATTTTTCGCACCTACGATTCGGACCGATTGAAATGAGCACGGAATTTTTCATTACTTATTCTGTGACCAAACTGGAAAATCCCATTTCTTTAAATGAATGTATCATAATGACATCTTGCTCATTGGAGCGACTGGCAACACCGTCTGTACTGACTTGTACGGATTCCTCGTATTTTATATTGTGCTTGGATTGTTTATGACTATTATCATAGAAACGGAAACAAGCAGAATGGAAACTCTCGGCGGTGCCTTTGATCTTAGGATTAGGCAGGGCCGGAATACGTACTAAATGAGGGGCTTGTGTAATTAACTTGTCCCTAGATATTGCATACGTTAAGCATGTAGACGCTAATTCACTCTATTATATATTTATATGCGTAATAATAAAAATAATAATAAAAAAAATAATAAGGTAAATAAATTATTTAATTGAAGTAAATTATGAATCTAACAAGATATAAATAAGCAGTAAATTTAACGGGCGAAATAGGAAAGAACCTGAGAGTAAATGTTCAAAGAAAAGTATAAGTCAACGTCATATTTTATTTAATTTGAAATTTTGTTTAAACAGTATAAACAGAAACCATATTTTTGTCAATTAGGTTAGTTTCTAGTTCTAGTTTTAGTCAAAGACAAGTTTTGTTTTTAAATCTTACAATTATATTATTTTTCAATAAAAATATAAATAGTAACAGTATCGTTCTAGTTCTAATTGGAAGTAGATTTGTGTTCTATACCTGTTATATCGAGTTATGTGGCTTGTGTAAGAATTTTAGTAATAAATGTGATTTATTATATTGTAAAGCATGACTTTTTATTTGTAAACTGTTCAATAAGTTCTTTAGAATTACTGTATATGTTTGTCTTTTAAACTGAAATACCTAAGTAAGGGGGCGGCGAAATTTTCTTCCGACCCGGGCGGCTGACACCCACGCTACGCCACTGCCTACTAAACATATGCTCTGTACTTCCTCTTAATTTAAATGTGACTGCAATCAATGCAGGCAATTCGGCAAACAATCAATTACGTTGACGTCCATGAATGCACATAATTCAGCCGTAAATACACGCCCTCTGACGGTAGGAGATGCATTATTCAAAGGGTTTGAGAGAAATTTCAGAACTCGGCAAACATAGCTCAGCGAACGATATGTTATTCATTGGTGTTTATCTTCTTTTATATTCCGCTTGGCCGCACCCTATTCTGTTGTTTATTTTTAACACATTTAAATAAAATTAAGATAATTTGTATTCCTTGGTCCTTCATTTTGAAGTAAAACTTCTTTTCTGAGTAAACATCGGTAAATATATCTAAATCGGAGTTGACATTGTCACAAATAACAAAGCGCCGCGCCCGGCCGGAATCAAGTAAAAATTGTGATGTCATAATCGTAAGCTATGGCCACCTTATTAACGTAACATAAATGACTTGCAATTAATTGACAACTAGCCAACTGTTGTTTCTAAACTTTCTTGCTTTAAGGTGGCGTTTAAAAAAGATATCCAAGCAAGTATGCTTCACAACCAAAAATTTCGACAAAAAATTACCTTAATTTCTGTGGCCGTTATCGAGATCAGCCTACAATTAAACAAAAGATTCGGGCTTCGAGAGAAAAAATTCTTTGAAGTTGTAAAATTGAGTGGTTTGTTGTTTTGGAAACCCAGTGTACATTGACCTTGTGAGAAAGATGGGTTAATTAGACTTTTTGTAAACAATAACTTCTTTACAATATTACAAGTTACTAACAAGATTAAAGCTACGGACACATTATTCACACGTGACGTGTTAACTCTTGTTAACACGTCAGGTCATATTCACACGTGACATGATAACTCGTGTTAACATGTCACATCACATCAAAATTACGGCCACCATTTTCTCACCTGACCCGTTATCTCGTGTTAACATCTCGTGTGAATATGACGTGACGTGTTAACACGACTTAACACGTCACAGCTGAATAATGTGTCCGTAGACTAACATTTATGACTATGTTCGACTTCTCAAAGGCCACTTCATTATTGTGGTGAGTTCAGCAATAATTTCAAATATCGATTCTACTCCACTTACAACGCGCATCAACTATTATACTGTTCGATCGTTATTCTGCAGAACTCCGGAACTGCCGTTGAGGACTAGTCCTGTAGCCTGCCTATTAAATTTTCACGAGGATAAATAATTAAGCCGGGCATTGATAAATAACAGCGATGACGTACCGCCGAATCAATTTAGCTAATTACCTGTCAATTATGGGCAGCTTCAAAAGCGTTTCCTATAAGCATATCCGCTGGTGGTGCCTAATCAATATATCGATAGAGGAACCTCATTGTTACTATCCTGATTCTAATAGACCCTTTCGTGAAACTGAAATTTGGGAAAACGTGTCATGGATATCTATTACGGCTAACGATTCATTGCATAATACATAAGAATAAAACCTCGGAACCCAACGATTGTCATGAAATCTTCTACGTATGTCACGAATGATACAAAGAGTTTCTCAGTTTTTATTTGGCGCCTCTTGGTAAGCATTTCGTTATTTAAAAAAAGAAAAATCAAAAATGCAATGCTATAAATTTAAAAATTACATGACTTGAATAACAACATAGTCACAAAAAATTTTGCAAAATCTTATATTTACTGTAATACCAAGGTACCATATGTCGGGATTTTTTTTTCGTTTTCTGACGTTTATTATTTACTAGATGGCTACTAAGACTATTCAACAAAAGCGAGAGATCGAATTGATAAAAAATTTGATATGAAGGTTTAAAACTCATTCAAGGGAAAGAGTTCTTTCGTATAAACTCGTCTGTAATATAGAAACTAATTAAGAAGCGAATGATAATTAATTCACAATGAGGAAAATTTGTGGAAAAAATACCTCCGCCTGGATTTCAACCACGATTTTATTTCTTTGAGTTTATTTTTACTTAGTGCTGTTATAGCAATAAACATTTAGCGATCCCTATGTACCAAGCTTCCATATATCCCCAACTGGTGCACTGCGTATTAGCTATGTTCGAATTTTAGCATTTTCCACTGAAGTAACAAATCAGCCTATAAATTTCCACTGCCTCTGCAGCTCAACTGGGAGAGCTTCTAACCGGAAATTAGAGGGTTCTTGGTTCAAATCCTAGCGTATTTTTTTCCACAAATTATTTTCATACTGGATAAATTATCATTCGCTTCTTAATTAGTTTTTAAAAATTATGTTAATAAAATCACAGTTCAGAGAAAAACAAAAACATGAATCAGGAATAAATAGTTCCCTGAAGAAGATATCGGTCAGAATTGGTGTAATTATAGTTACTTGCAATTTCGACTAGTTTAACCTATTTTTAGCCTCGTATATTAATGAACTTTTGTCGTCTTGGGGAACAAAATCATGATGGTTTTTGTGTTCAGAATAGAAATCATAGAAATATCGAAGAGAGAGACTGTATAAGGTGCAATTTGAAATTTTGCAAATGACGTCTCTGCCAAAAAACCAGGATAGAACAGTCAATGATGCCTTTGGGGTTAAAATAAATTCATTCCGGATAAAAAAATACTTATAGGTTCAGAAAATTTCGCAGAATCCTAAATTGCAATGTTGTTTTTTAACGTTACAGGAAATAGTATTAAAAACTATCAATAGATCTATTCGCGGTAATAAAATGTACCTTTTGGAAACCGTTAGTTATGATGGACCAATACAACCTCTCGCTATGATTCCCCTACCCTTCTCACACTGATACATCTGGTCCATGGTCCATGGTAACAACGGTTTTCAAACGGTCATTTTTGTTACCGCGAACCAGTGAAATGTAAATACATACGTATAACTGGAAAGGACGCGACATGGTCAATAAATGAGGCAAATCCATTTGGTATGCACCCCGCAGTGATGTGGGGTAGCCATCTCTTACTATCTCATACGGTGCCATAGCCGTATGCGGTTCGCGGTTTGACATTTTTATTTGAGATAATGTTTTCAATTAACAAAACACTACAGCGTTCTACTATCTACCTACGGTAGTCAGACAGTCACACATACCCCACATCATCGCTCTGTCTCTTTTGCTTGCGCTTGCCTCAATTCTCGCCAGCTAATGTAAAGCTCACGTCCCTTCCAGTTTGATTAGAGTTCACTGCCGCGAACAAAGCTAATTGGAGTGTCATAGCCAAAATTTCGCGTTTCAGTTTGACTCACCCAACTGAAAGCAAAAAAGTACCGGTTTTTGGCTTTTAAATACATAGCCATGCCCAGCCCTAGGAAGTGATACCAACCTCAACATCTTATCTAAACACATTTATTGTTTTGTGTACCTAACAATGCTTCAATTTCATTCGCATAGCTGTGAGTAGGTTGTTTTTGGTAAAATGTGTTTTATTCTCATAAAATGATAGATAAGCAAAAGAATAAGCTAGCAATGAATAGGATGTAAAAATAACTTTGGTCTCCCCATCACTAGCTAACACTGAGCGACCAGATTAAGACCCAGTTCTACCTGTGCTAAAACGCGTTTTCTATTAACGGCGTTATGTATGGTTTAAAATTAATGACATTCTCACTGTCAATTCTTAGATAAATAAGGAGTTTGGCTAGGTCAAAAATAATTTTTTTGTAAGATAAAAATGAATTTTACTTCTACATCTTTGTCTTTTTTCAAATATAATACCCCTAGCCAAAGTCACAACAATATAATATATTTTTTATCTAGGTACAATTTCAGCCCAAACATTATAACTTTTCCGCTAACCGAAAAATGCGATAATTGTCAGATATGTAAACAATGGCTATATTTCGGCTGTTTCGACGTATGGCTAGCTCATCGCAGACACCATAGGCTTTAATCGATACGTAAACCACGGCATAGACACGGACCCCGACAGAAAAACATCGTATCTAAACAGTTTGTTTCGTAGTTGCGATGTTTTTACAACGGAGCCTTAAATAAACCGGTCAACAAAAAATATGGAGACCCGGTTTGTTCACACGTTCACATATACAATGCAAAAGGCTTCATGAAAATCAGAGCATCGTCAACTGGTCCGAGGTAAAAATCTTATTGGACTTACTACTAATATTTATTATATCCTCCTGCGAACCTGCGTCCATTTTCTTGGGGACTTGGTATTTAACGTCAAATATGTTAACCAACCAAATATAAAAAAAAAATTTGAACATAGTTCAAAAAATGAAGTAAATTAAAGTAATTATTTATTGACCCAAATAAACGGTTGCTAGCAAATAAATACACTACTTACCATTCATTTGAATGCAACAAAATTTTTCTCTATGCTTCTGTACATACGTACGAGTTTCCTATTCTTTAGTTTGGACAGTTGTTGTTTTTATTGCGAGGAAGTCGTGAATGTTTCAAAATCAATATCGGCGATTGTTCGTCGTGCATTGAATTATTTACATCGGTTCAATAGGTGTTCCGGATGGACGCCACTGCCCGGTCGCCGAGAAAAAACAAATACGATACACCATTTGTTTTTGGGGTTTCGGGTTAATGAATCATTCAGTTTAGCCAGCCAGCGAGAGGTTTTCCGGGAAGCCAACGCGTAACAAAATCGAACAGATTGGTTGCGAAAACAAGATTGATATAATACGTTATTCTTTAGTTTTAGGACCTTGTTCCTAATGGTTGAGAAAAATGAGAATCGATTACAGTTAAACATTGTTGTGAAACAATTTCAAAAAGGGTAATGTTATTTCACTATAATTGACAGTAGAAGTGCGTCAATTAAAAGGAACAACAATGCTGTCTGTCATTTATAAAGGTTGTTAAAAAATACAAGTAAAAAGGTATACAGAGGGGTCATAGTAGACCAAGTTATTCTTAGGTTAATGAGAGCCGAAACCAACTTTGGAAAACGGAAGGGAAAGTGAGGTATCAGCAGTTTCTTATTCAACGTATTTGGAAAAGAGTTAATGAAAACAAGAGTTTCGTATTTTGTTACCAACTACAGCCATTTTATAGGTCCTCCTAGAATGGAATACAACATACTTATAACCTCTAAAGCATATATCATCTAAGTGTGTCACCCTGATTTTAAAACATCCTGTACAACGATGGCAAGCTGTATCCATATAAATGCAGGAGAGTGTATCAAAATAAGCAATGTGCACCAATAAACTCATCTCGCAAATGAGTCACCCGAGAAAAGAAGCTCCTTTTTTGTCTATTAAACATAGACCAAATTTGGAGCAGGGACTGGAAATTGTATCTATGAATAAATTATACGTTTAGCCTAGACTTAATTGTAAGTCTAGTTTTTCAGCATAGAATATACTCAATCGAGTGGCTTCCTAATATTTGCTTCTTTTGGTACAGACTACAACCCCTCATACTTAGGCATAGTTAAGCAGGCGATATACGATACTACAAACACCTTCCAACGTCGAACGTCTAGTGTCTCGCATCGTGTTGCACCTATGAGCGATGAGACCTATGACCTATGAGACGATGCGATACACTACCAAACGTTTGGCGTGTGTGTAGCATCGTGTGGCGATCGCTTTATTGGAGACCCCGTGTAGCAATCAACTACTAAGTAGGTTCTTTAAGTTTTCTAAACGCACGTTTTAAGTATACAGTTATGTGCTAAAATGTTTTTAAATCTATGAGCGGTTAAAACCCATGGCCCGACGCATGGCCTTTGAAGACGAACGCGAGTTCGAAACCGGTAGCCATAAGTGCATAATAATTAAATAACATCAGAAAAAAGACCGGATCTTTTTTCTTCTACCCTTATTTGTTAAAACTCAGTTGTATCCCTCCGAAAACGCTTGTTCAAATAAAGACGTTATTTATTGATCAAAAATGATGATATTTTCAGTCACGTGGTTTCAGTTCTTAGATGTTGGGCTATTTTAAAAAATATTTTTTTGTCACGAAAAAAAGTATATAATTGTAGTATATAATATTTATAGTATATAATTTTACATCTACGTCTTTCAGGTTTTTGTGATATAGTTTAAATAGCCCAACCCACATTACAAAATAGATTTTTTGTTTAAAATCTGAGCCCAAACTTCATAACTTTTCAACTATCGAATAAATGCGATAGCCAGAAATGCTATAAATGACTATAAATAAATAAATAAATAAATACTTGCTTTATTGTTCACTCATACAAAAAAAAGCAATACAAATTATAAATTCAAAATAATCAGTGAACAAATGGCGGGATTCAATTAAAATTGCTCTTCCATCCAACCAATAAAATAAAAAAAAAAACAACAAACATGAATAAACGAAAACAAACTCCGTGAAATATATATATATATATATATATATATATATATATAGGAGAGAGGTATTTGTCGGGTATTTGTCCTTTATATCTTACCGTCGATTAACCAGCTTTCCTATATATATATATATATATATATATATATATATATATATATATATATATATATATATATATATATATATATATATATATATATATATATATATATATATATATATTACTGCTGTCACGTGTGGTAGACTTCGTTTTGTACAGCGTGTATTTTTTAATATTATTCGGTTAATTATTAAGTGAAAAATTTTTGATTGATATAAAAATATAGTGAAATGTATAGCATTAAAGGTACGAAACACTAACATTTAATTCCTCAGTACTTAGGCTTTCGATTTCGTAGATATTTGGGCCCGTTTTCGTTCTTTTTGCCTCGATTTGATTAAATTTATGGATTCTTAATTGGGACTGTACCGTCAAGAGAGGTACCGTCGCTTCCGTTGCCATGGTTCCGAAGCTTTGCGACGCGGCCCGTAGATGGCGACAACTTATCACGTCGAACGTAGGAGCATAGTCACGCGTCAACGTAGAACGACAACCCGCAGGCCTATTAAGCCTGCACAATTGACTAGTTATGAAGTTATGACATGGGATCACTTCACGAGCTCACGGCCGTTAACCATGTCCCCCTCCCACCTCCAATTGCCTAGTACAGTCCCAATTAAAAGCACCCTGTTCCTCGTAGTCATCCTGTAGTTGCTATGTTTTCAGAATGGAGACTTAAGAGAAGTTTTTATTAATATGTCTGCATAATCTACTTTTTCCGAAGATAAACAAAAACACCTTTGAAAAAAATACTTAAAATACACTACTAATGATTAAGTATGACTCATGAAAGATTCCAGCGCACTAAAATCCACAAAAAATATCCATTACAATCCCTTTTTTTTTCATTTTAAATACAACTTTATTGCACTACTTGATCCCTTGTAAAAAGTAGTACGTCTGTAATCAAAACAATGTTTGGATTACAGACGTTTGGTTTCATTGAGAAGGCTAGTAAAAAAATTTAAATTAAAAATTTAATATTCTAGTTCTTTTTGTCAAAGTTTTTATTAAAAAAAAGCGTTTCTTTCCTCTGGTTAAAAGAGGTTATAAAGAGGTAATTTGCGGTTATTGCACTGTGGGTACAACCTAATAAATATTTATATTAATATGTTAATTTCTTTTCATCTAACTGCGTTAAGTCGCGGCTACAAGTGAAGCTGTTAAGTAGTAAATTTGTAAGTATTACGATATGATTACATGCATAAAGGTATAATATAAAGTTTAAAACAAACCGGGTTGTTAAACACTCACGAAGAGAATGGAAATAACTGTTGAACAATGAAAACGTTCTGTCGTTTATTTTAGGATGCTGTGAAATATTTCTTGCTATACCGTCTGCTGAAGTTCCCTCTACATAATGAATATAGCTTAGCTCGCTCACTTAAATCCCGATGGTATTATTATTATGACAACCACACGTGGAACCCTAACGCACTGCATGCTATTCTCTGTAAATCCTATATAATACCATTCAAGACTCCACTTCAATTAAATCACAAAACCGTTCAGCAAATTCATTGGGAGTGTGCGTACAAACCGTATTTTCGGCGGAAAGCCGAATTTCAAACACGAAATTTATCATTTATAATTGAGTTTGTGAATTACGAACTCCGAGGGTTTCGGTTAAATTTGTGTACGCCACTGGGATCTTTTATGGCTTGCGTCCGCCTGATTGAATTTAGTTTATTCCACTGAAAAGAGAAGTAATAATTTAGGAGTTGCGATATGTCGTTTTTTTTTTATGCAGAAATATATACGGGGCTGCTTCAGAATAAATTCTATTTTGGTCTATAATTTACATATTATTATACAGGATATACCTTATTTGCATTTGAATCAAAAATCGCAAACAGTTGCCGCTGAAATTGCTTGTACATGTAGCTGTCACTGCTCTATCTTCAAAACCTGTCGTAACAAATAGGTAGGAATCAACACAACATAACGTTTGAATACTAGTAATATAGCGAAATTGTTCATTATGATTTAAATCGCTACTTGTTTATCTAGTAGAACCTTTTTTTTATAAAAAAAAATCTGATGTGGCCAGGCACATGACTTTATCATACTATGTATAAAATTAATAGTTTAGCTGCATGAGATTCTATTTGATCGAAATCGGCTGTGTCTGCATTAAAATAAAACTAGCAGAACTAGACAGATATGTCGATTAAAGCTGCGTACGGATATTGTACTCCGTTGACACCGGGTACACCGTCCAAATGACACTTACGTGTTATTGGGTGGAAAAAGTGTAACGGTGTACCAATATCCGAACGCAGCTTATATTGACAATAGGTATTGTCAAAACATTAGCGTTTGACATTACCTTCTGTCATTAGAATCAAAATATCTGACATATCCTGGCTACTAGTTTTAATGCAGTACGACCGATCTCCATGAAATAGAATTTGCTCATGCAGCTAAACTATTAATATTACCAAAAAATTTCATAGAAATAAATTATGCAAAATTTCCTCTATTTTAATTTATTATTTAACTATTTTGACGAAATTATAGAAATGGCGGCTCATTTGCAAAAACGTTAAAAAATGCTAAGAGTAAACATCCAGTTCCTTTCGACCCTTTTGACCCAAAAGCTTTTCAGCTCTAAGTTTGGTCATGAAACTTCTAAATATAAACTTTCGTCCCGATTACTTTAGTAGTTTCTCCGGAATCGTCGCCACAAAAACGGGTACACACACACATACACACACACACACACACACACACACACACACACACACACACACACACACACACACACAGACATTTTTTTGTACCTTGGTCAAATATGTTCAGGGGACCCAATAGGACATATTTCCGCTAAAATCTCAAATTTTTTTTTCGGCACGATTACAATACTGCAATACTTTACTATAATAATACTTTACTTAGTATAAATGCGGCCTACTACCAGGAGGCAGGCGATAGGTGGCGGGTGGCAAGCTGCGGGTTGCAGGCGTTGAGAGTTGCGGTGTTTATACTTCGAGTGACGTCACCTAAATAACCACTGAAGTTTTGTGTTTGTATAAGATTGTCAGTCTAGATCAAAATGGCGTTTAGAACGTGCCGCATGTTAATGCTATTAGATAGTGACATTGAAGATGAAGTTAAAGAAAAAAGAAGGTATAGTGTCCATCCACTATTTAAACTACGAAGTACATACGGCGAATTTCACCATTTATATACCTCCCACATTTATTGTGGTGAGGGTATATTGAGTTTGATTCAACATTTGTAATACCCTTAAGGAGGCGTGGCAGACAAAGACATATATACGTATATGGATTTGATCAGAATTGAAAACTGAATCGATTTAGCTATGTCCGTCTGTCTGTCCGTCTGTGTACACGATAACTGCCGTAATTTAGAAGCAATTGATCTGAAATTTGGTATACAAGCTTATCTCTTAAAAAGTAAGGGCAAGTTCGTGAATGGGGAAAATCGGTTCACTTGCTCTTTGTTGTAATATTTTACGGTGGGTTTTTTTTTGTAATACGGTGGGGGTATTTTAACTTCAGCACGGCTGAAGATAATTTTCTTACTAGTTGTGATTAGGGTCTGCATGGTTCCAAATTGCCGACCGGGTCTGAATTTAGCTGATTAAGATCTCGCGAGCACATAGAAATTGACATTTTGCATGTGCATCCTACACCAAACAGAGAATGAATGCAGGGTTGTCCAGGCTACGGCAGGCTACGCCACGAATCTGTCGCATCACGACAGCTACGGGTTGCAGCCGGGCCAGCCGGGCTTCGTCTCCTACATCTCTCGGCACCTGTCAGAACTATAAACACTTCCGTAACAACAAACGTTCCACAAATACAGGCGACGTAGCCTGACACCTGTCACCCGCCACCTATCGCCTGCCTCCTGGTAGTATAAATGCGGCCGGTGCTCAATATCCGAATCTGAACGCAGCCTATATTGACAGTAGTATTTTCAAAACATAAGCGTTTGACACTAGCTACTGTCATTAGAATCAAAAAATCTGACATATCCTGGCTACTAATTTTAAAGCAGTACGACAGATCTCGATGAAATAGAATTTGCTCATGCAGCTAAACTATAAATTCTACCAAAAAATGTCATATACATAAATTATAGAAAATTTCCTCTCCTTTAATTTATTATTTAACTATTTTGACGACATTACACAAATAGCGGCTCATTTACAAAATCTTCGAAAAATGCTAAGAGTAAACCACCAGTTCCTTTGGACCCTTTTCAACAGAAAGCTTTTCAGCTCTAAGTTTGGTTATGAAACTTCCAAATATGAAGTTTTGTCCCGATACCTTTAGTAGTTTCTCCGGAATCGTCGCCACAAAACCGGGTACACACACACACACACATACACACACACACACAGACATTTTTTTGTACCTTGGTCAAAAATGTTCAGGGGACCCAAAAAGACATATTTCCGCTCAAATCTCAAAAAATTTTTTTGGCATGATTACAATACTTTACATACTGCGTATGATAAAGTAAAAAAGGCGAAGCAGCCCAGGAAGAACCCACCTCCACCCCGCTGCCTGGTATCGTCGTGAGGCATTCTGCAACACAGGGGCACCTTCCTTCATTAACACAACATCAATTTGAATATACAAAACTCGACCCCTTCGCTGTTATGCTCTAGTGACTTTATTTAAAAAGAAGAAAAAGCAAATACAACCTATCTCAGCCGGACCTGGCACCTTAACAGATTTACATAAATTACCCTTAAAAGTAAACATATAAACTACCTTCTTAACTATGCTTCAGTTCTAAGTGTCTATGCGCTTTACCCTAACTACAGGCGTCCACTCACTGAGACACATCCTAACCTATTTTCCGAAGCGGCGTCTTTTTTGTCCTGCGGCTCCTCCCCAGACCCCGGTGTATCCAGAAGACCGTGGCATGGTATTTTCTTTCATGCGCCGGTTCTCCGGAAGCATTCCTGCGCCGGTTTTCTGGACGCTTTCCTTCTTATTTTCTTTTCTTTCCGTTTGTCCCATAGTTCGTCCCTGTCCCATACAACCTAAAGGGCGGGAGGTCCTCTGTCTCCTCGTCGCCTGTCTTCCTCGTCATTTCGTCGGAGTATCGTTCCTATGGTACGTCTGCATTCGGGGCCGTCCTACCTCTAAAATTTGTAGAGGTAGGCCCCAAAGCATCCACCCTTTCAAATCAGGTATCAGTCGGTGTGTCCACCGACCGTTGTTGTTCTTGTGCCATTCTCTCTGCCAGGCTTCCGTCGTGCGTCGGCGATGTTCTCGTCTCGAGGTGCCATCCTGTCCGCGTCCGTCCTATAGTCTCCTTCTTTCATCTGCTTTCAGGTGCACCGGCACCATTGACGCTACCACCAAAGCTGCGCCTGTCGACACTGTTCTGTATGCCGATGTGACACCAACCTCGACTCTCCGCTGTACCCGCAGGAGCCTTTGTTTCTAGTTTATCAGCTGCATGTCGTCGGCCAGACAGGCGCTGCATATAGCATCACCGATTACGTGCCCGACGCCAATACTCTTCTCTTAGCCGCCGACGGTACCTCCATTCTAGGCATCAGCCTTAGCAGAGCCCGGTGCACAGTGGTCGATTTTGCACTTTTAGCCGGACAAAATTATTTTTTTTATACATTAAAATTTTTGATAGATAACCGGAAAAATAGTAAAAAAAAATGAATTTGAGTGTTGAAATTTGGAAACCTTGTGAATATGATATTATTACACTTAGGAATACACAATAAAAATGGAAAAAAAAATATATGTATGGTTTAGAAAATTTTTGTTCAAATAAAAGTTGTTTCTATTTAAAATATCTATGCAATGATACCACACACGACCTAGGTTCTCGTTTGAGATTCCCAATCCAGTTATGACTACTTCCGGTATGTTCCTGAAATTATAATTGATACCATAAAATACGTCAGGTAGGCCATTAGGCCATGTTATGCTATTTTTTTCTGAACCTCTATGACGTCATAAAACAAAGAAAAACATATGTATTTGTATTTGTAGAAGCTCTCCAGATGACAAGGGGCACTCTTCAACAATAGAAAAAGAGTTTCCGGCAAAAAGTGGCACGCAACTTCAACAAATCCTAAAACTATAACATCGAAACTCAGCAATAGAACACTTAATCCAGTCGTACTCCGTAGTACTTTTTTATAACCTTATGGTAAAAGTTAATTTTATAAAGCGCTAAAAAACATCAAATTATTACGTCGGTACAGTTTCCAGAAAGTAGTACGCACCGCCACACGGCTCCTTCATTGTAGTTATTCAAAATAATTGACAAAAATTAACGTAAACATGCGCTCACACTGACATGATGAATTTGCGAATGGTTATGCACTTTTGCCACTGAGCGTAAGATTCAGATTGTGATCGTGCCACTCCCGCGCATTTAATATTTTGACGATAAACTTGTTAAGAGACTGATCTTTGATTATTCCTATTAATATTTAGTGCAGTTTGAATTACAAAAGCGCAACTTCATTTTTCATTTTTGTCTAGCTAGCGAAGCAGAATCGACCACCATGCGTGGTCGATTCTTCGGTGGTTCTCTCCGCTCTGGCTGCCACCTCCTCGACGTGCCTTCGGTACCTGCGGTTTCTTTCGATCCTCACCCCAGGTACTTAACGCTGTCGCCTGGTTGGATGCTCTTCTTTCCTACTGTCAGCGTCACCGGTTGACATTTCCTCTTTCCGATGAGGAGCACCGCTTTTTGTCGGCGGCTAGTTCAAGGTTTCTTGCCTCCATACACTCGGTTATCCAGTAGATGGCGAGATTTGCGTTCCCCTTAATCTCTGCGCACGTGGTTGCTGATACGACCAACGCGAGATCTTCCGCGTACGCCACCAGCTTAGCCACAATACTCCGTCATAGAGGACATTCCAAAGCGTTGGCCCCAGGACGGACCCCTGCGGGACGCCGCTGCTAACTCTCTGTCGGTCTTCTTCGCTATCGTTATCGCTGAGGGTCAGCCATCTATCCCACAGGTAACTCACACTTCTCCGTTGCAGTTCTGAGAGGAGATGCTTCCACGGCACGGTGTTAAAGGCGTTCTTTACGTCAAGAGCAACCAGCGTGCAGAACTTTTTTTCTCGTGCGCGTTACCTGGTTTGCCCTCTCTGCCATTTCTATAACACCTTACTGTGTCCACCGTGGACCTTTCTTCTCGGAATCCAAACTGATTGTCCGCTAGGGGAACTTTATCTTCCAGCTCCGCCTTTATCCTGTCCACGAGCAGGTGCTCCATCAGCTTGCTGACGGTATTCAGGAGGCAGATGGGCCTGTACTTTGGCGACCCTCCTGCAGTGGCTGCTTTCTTGGCCAGCAGTATGAGATTCGCCGTCGTCCATTGAGCGGGGTAAATTCCGGACTTGAGGACACCGTTCAGGACGTCCTTCACATAGCCCCCCGCCACCGTCACCATCTCACTGACCGCTTCAGGTGGAATACCGTCGGGTCCCGGCCCCATCTATGGTGCGACTCTGCCCGCTGCTCTTCTTACTTCTTCTATCGAGAAAGTTCGTGCCGCTCGAGAGCATCCTTCTTCGCAGGGTCGTACCCCGGGAACAGGGTCTCTGCCGCTTCTTTCATCTCCGCCAATATCAGGTTTGGAGGTGCCAACCTCGCAGCTTTCTTGTCACGGTCCATCAGCCATCCCAGGTTCGCGGTCATGGCCTTGTTAAGCTCCGGTATGACGTCGATCTTCTTTCTTGCCGCCGCCGCCGTGGCTATCAATTGCTATTGAGCGGCCCGCCCTTTTCCTAGGTGTATTTGTAGGATGGAGGTGGCCATGCAGTCATGTAGCGCCTCTCACAATCCCTAATGGACAGTAACCTCATAATGCGGGCCGTTCTTAGGTACGACCCCACACGTTCCAGGTCCTTGATCGCCTCGTTCTTGGACACCTTCACCTTCCTCTTAGGAAATGAGATACACTGATCTCAGTTCTTTCCCGCACGGCATGCCCTCCGCCTGTATTTTGATCTCGGAAGAGAGTTTGCTCCCGCCTCCTACTGTCTCTTCGTCATCGGTAAGTTCGAAGTAGCCCAGGTGGTTTTGGACTAAGTCGAAAAGCGTTCTCTCACTCTCAACCTCTGTGTGGCATACCTGGTGCTCTGTCTTGTTAATCGCACCATCGGAGGGACCGCGGAGTACCACCCTGGCTTCCTTTCGCTTATGTTCTCCTTGGGTCTTCCCGATTCCGCTACGTTCGCCCGCAGTCTGTCGTGCTCAGTTGTCTCTCTTACCATCCCGGTATCTTTGGGTGGCTTCGGTTTCAAGACCTCTATCCTCCCGCACCCGTACTGAATGCACGCCCGTGTCTCCAATCGGATGATTCCACTACTGATGAATACTTTGCCGGTCTGCATCTTCTCGATGTGGATCTGCATCCTCTTCCGGTCTCTCGTGGTTTTCGACGGCGGTTTCCACCTAATTCTTGGGTTCTCCGATAGACCCGATGCTGCCTGGTAGGAGTTAGGCATTATGGACAGAGCTTTACGTTGGGTATCTGAGGCTATTGGCTCTGTGACCATCTTTTTTTGCACACTGGGCAATGGGTTCCTTGCTTCTTGCAGTCTTTTGCAAAGTGCCCTTCTTCACGGCACTTCCTGCACAGACTTGTCCTGTTCGGCCCTTCACGTTTGGTTACCAGGTGGCCAGTCTCCCAGCACCTAAAACAAGCCGCCATCTGTTGCCGCTGCCGTACTTGCCCTTCGGCCCATCCCACCTGGAGAGTCCTTCATTGGAGCGCTCTCGCCGCATCTTCCAAAGCCTCCAGCACTGTTTTTGTTTCCTGGTGTGCATCGTTCAGAGATTTCACTGTGACCTCTGAGCTAAGAACTCCCACTGCTTTCCTGATGGCGACTGCAATTTCCTCCTTGGTGTTGGTTGCCTCTAGTTCCTTTAGTAGCAGGGTTTTTGTCTTACCAGCTACTCTAGCCTCAAAACCAGACACTTTGCTGATCTGGTCATGTAGGACTGATGCACTCTCCTTGTCTTTTACCGTTATCATCAAGTCTCCAGTCCTCATTTTTCTGATGCCCTGGATGTTCAGGTTTGTTGTATTGACTCCCATCTGTTGTTTGACCCGCGCTATGGTCTCCGCGTAGGATGCGCTTTCCTACCTTATTATGACAGCTCCATCCCTTCTTTTTTGGCAGTAGTAGGAACTGGCTTTCCGTTGGCGTTCCTTGCGGCGGCTGCCGCTTACCTCTTGTTTCCTTGTAGACTTCCTTTTCGTAGAAGACGACCCTCTTTCCGAAAATGTTGCAGAGTCGCTCTCTCTGTTGTCCCGCGTTTTCTCCTTCCGGATCATTTATCGCTACATTTTGTTCTTCCCCGATACTGGCCTTGAGCTCTTTTAGCATGTCTGCCATTGGTAGCGCTCCCTCTCCACTCTGCGCGACACAAATTTGCCTCTTCTTTTTGACGACCTTCCTTCCGGACTTTATCGTGATTGCTCGCACGATCTGTGTTACGCCGACGATGTTGCACTCGGCCTCTTAAAACTCGGGGCAGGTTCGCAGGAGTCTGTTCTTTATTCCTGCCTCTTGCCCCCCCCCCTCCCAGCACTATTGCTACGTCGTGGTCTTGCGGCGCGTAGAGGGGTTTCTCCTCTACCTTCTGTGGACGTTCTTCTTTCCGCGGCTTTGCTCCATCCTCATTGTGCCCGCCGCACCTACAGCTACTACGCTCCCTGCGCGTCACTTTCGTGTCCGGGTGTCGTGTTGACTCTACGATTTCCTCACCTATCGCTGCCGCATTTTCTCCATTTCCTGGGTTATCTTTTCCATATCCTGTTTCGTGCTGGTTTCGCTCTTCCCGGTGTCACTTAGGCCCTTTACCGTCTGGTTGAGTTTTCTCCAGAGTTCCTCCAGCTTCTCTTCCTTTTCCTCTTTCTTTTTGTTGCCCTCTTTTCTTTTCCTCTTGAGGTCAATTCTGCCTCCCACGTCTTGCCATGGCGAGGTCACTCCATCCAGCTGGTCCTGCGTTGGTTCGGACATTGCCTGTCCAGACTTGGCTCTTTGGTAGACTGGCGCCACCTTTTCTTCTGCCAACTCAGCTATTTTTATCGCTGGGAGCGACCATAGTCTCTGTCTTCCTTCTAGGGGTGGAGGCCTTACCAGAGCTGACCTTCTGACCGATATATCTTGCTCATGGTTCATGCTCTCCGCCTGTGCGTTTGCGCTTGTTCGCCACTTTCTTGTCGAACGATGTATCTAGTCTGGGTAGTGGCAACATCTGCTTTTGCTCCTTGGCCTCTGTAGCTCCACCTCTCGATGCTGAACCCCATCTGTGGCACATCCTTCTTCTCCTGTATTTCACTCATCCTGAGGAAGTTTGGACGAACACGCCCTGGATAAGGTAAAACTTAACCTCTTTTTTTCCCAAAAAGTTCGAAATTCGGAAAAATGCCGAAAAACACTCGCGCCGCGCTGCCCGGTCATATGGGGTATCAAAACGATGAGCACGCCGCGGCGAACCCGCTCCGATCACTCTCACACTTAAAAACCCTTACTCCGAGAAAATCGACTAAGTCCATCACCTTGGGGAAAATATCACCGCGGATCCGGTCGAGTCCTATGTCACGTTAACGGTCTCCACAGTCCACACTAGGTATCTATTCCGCGCACTCTCCAGTCTCTGAGAACAACCCCGACGACGTCCAAGATAAAAAACCGCGGGCCACACCCTGTTTCCGGTGTGCGTTCAACTCCCTTATTTGTTGGCGGATTTTCACTAAATCGGCGTCCGGCCGTCAGGTCCGATTAGCGTTGAACCCTCCTCTCACCAGAAATTCGCTGGGTGCCCCCGCAAAGTCGGAAAAACTCCACGAATACGTGCCAACGCACTATTTCAAAAACTCCACCCGCGTCAAGAACTCGAAAAAACACGCGGATCCAAAAAAGGTTTCGACAGTTTCTGCTGTCCTCTTGGAGATGCAACTGTAACCCAAATTTCAGAATTTTTGAGACCGTTTCTCTGCTTTTTCACTTCTTTGTTGGTACTTTACTCACTGGTGCCACGCGCTGTACGTCCGTTAGCGGTCACATACTACGGTCGACTTAGGCTGCGCACATACTGGAGCATGGAGCAAAACGACGATGATAAAGTCGAGCAGAGCGAGGAAATCAAAGCTGTACATTGCTGTTAGGACGCACATAGTCGAAATTTGATTTCGTTGCTCTGCTCGACTCTATCATAGTCCGCTTTGCTCCATGCTCCAGTATGTGCGTAGCCGTAGTTAGTAGAAGCTAGTGATGGCATAACTAACAGTTTTTGTTGTTTTTAGATGCTGCAAACGTCACCTGTTTTCAGATGCTGCAAACGTCAACTGTTGCTGTGCTGTTGTGATATGAGGAATGATTCAGCAAAATCTTTCAAATACCCCTTCTAAGATAATAAATTTTAGATCAGTTTTTTGCTTATTGTTTGCTTACGGGAGGTATTTAATTCGCAAAATTAGATTATATGGGGATTCTCAAAGCTGGGCACAGAAGCGTTATTCCTTAATCGTTAATTAACGAAGTTAAATTTTTCGTTAACGAATTAACTTTTAAGTTCACTTTCAAAACCATTAACGGACTGACTAACTTCCGCTACATTCACCATCCGTTAATTCAAGTCCGTTAAATTGGAAATGTCATCAATAAATATTTCAAATGGTTGTATAGGCATAATGTGCAAGTTTGGACTTGGTTTCGTTTACATGTGTTACGTACTACTTTGTGTGACGTGGCGTCCGTATATAAAGCATGCGCGCGAGTTGTTTTGTTTTTAGTTGTTTCAACTCAAACCCCCTTAAGCCCCCTTTACTTAATTCTGTGCAATTCAAACGCTCAATTAAATTCGTCAGGTCCAATGGGATTTTGTGTTTCACTCTACGAAAGATTCTAAAATTACGAAGTTACATGGAATTAGGATCGGTTCGATCAGTTCTAAATATGTAAGTGCGTGCGTTTATAGTAACAATCTAGGACTTTTTGTCTAAAACGAAAATTTGGTGACACCACTGTGTATAGACGCGAACCATAACCTATTCCGCATTTCGTTATTTGTTATTGTTTGCTGTGATTTAAAAACTGTGTGTGGAAGAAAACCGTAATCAGTAATTTCATAGCAAAGCATGGAGGTTATGTTTGCTACCAACCCAAAGCAACTATTGTTGTCAAAAAATAAAAATCACTGATGTCAAGCCATGCGATTTATTAAAGTTGCACAGATGTAAATGGTGTACAAATTGTCATAAAATTGCATGCGATTTTTCAAAACAGCAGTTCAGGTTTGAAGTGCATAGATATAAACTAAGCTTTACTTGATCTTTTCATGTTTGTATCTCGCAATGTAGTTCTTTTAGTTACCAATGTACCTAGTTTGAAAAGTTTTTAAGGAAATTTTTACATATGCAACCGCAAGAAAGGTCCGCAGTTATTAGGGTTGCATACTCACCGGTAGACCGGCGCTCAACATAACCTTTATAAAAACTTAACGATTAACGGCTAACGTTAACTTCCTTTACATTTGTAACAAATTAACGGACTATCGGTTAACGAAGTTAACTTTTTCGTTAACGGATTAATGATTAACGAAGTTAACTTTCTGATTAACTTTGCCCAGCTTTGGGGATTCTATATGCAACCGCGGGAATTTTGCTCGTCATTTTGCTTACCAGTGAAACAAGATGTTGGCACAGATAAAGGATCTATTCATATTCAATAAGCCCTCCTTGCTCTTACTTATACGGTACTGTGGTTGGGTATGCACTCGAGAGACGGAAGGGCCGCGGCAAAGTGCCGGAGGACGTCTTTTCTTTATGCGTCGGGAGTCGGAAGGGAAAAAACCACCTGAAGCAGCACGGCAAATGAGAGAAGGAACTTTGCAATCATTAAGACCCAGAGAAGACTAATTAACGCGTTTAGTTAAGTTATTTTCCTCTTTCCCTCGTTACCATATTCTAAAGGAGTATTATTTTAGGGATATGTACTCGTATAAAAACAATTTTGCTGATAAATTGAAAACGTAATGCTTTTTTGACGCTGAAAAGAAATAGTTTATGCCATGTAATTTGGCAACTTCTGGAAAACTCCATTAGTTTAACATTTTATTTATTAAAAATGAAAAATAAACAATTATTGTTACTGTCCATTTTTGTTTAGTTTAGTTAATTTAAACACTTAAATTTTTTTCTTTTGTCTCTCAGTTCGATAACATTCCTGGGGGTGTGAATTCGGTAAATGTACATCCACTTTGATTTTCAACAATATCGAAAATTGAGTGTGCGGTTTTAAGACGTTAATTTGCAACAAAAAAAGTCTTAAATTTATTTAATTGAAGTCGTAAAGAACGCACATGTCTAAAAATACCTGTTTATGATTTCATTAAAGCAAAACTACAGACCATCATAATATTTTTAACAGCTAAGAAGGAAAAAGGTAGGTACACTAATTAACAAAGGTTGAAACTGATAAATATATAAACCATAATAGCTGAGATTAATTAATTTAAATTATTTTTACAAATAATGTTAATTAAAACTGAAAGGTTTTCAAAATAATCTTCATTTTATTTTTTTCTTCTAAAATAAAATCATCTTTTATGTGAGGGGGCAATCATTTTTATTGAAATGTCGAAATGTCTGTATTTTATATAAACTGGCTCTAAATTAGTTTTGGTGGACCAACCGACATCAAAGATTGTGCATGATACTTACCAAAATATCTCCTGGAAGTAATTGACGTTATGATTCAATATAATGCTCATGCGGACAATATCTAGGCAGACACCTGCATCTCAGCTTTGTCGGGTTCACATTGGTGTTCAAGATGGGGCAAATATAGCCATTGCCCGTTGGAATGCTTCCTTTAAGAGGGGCGTTTATGCTAGTGAGATCGACGTTGGCATTGAGTCTGTAGTACGCCCAGGATGTGGTTCCATCTAAGGGTGAACCGTTGTCCTCAAGTCTTTGTGTATAAACAAAAGTTCTTACTTAATTTGTTAAGCCGATTTCTGCCCTTTGCCAATAGGCAGCTACTATAGTTATTGTCAACTGTTAGTTATTATTTATCTGAGCTATTAGTACTCTTCTCCTGTGTCGCGGTCTGTGGACTTGCAGAAACCTTCTTTACAAAGCACCGCGGTGACAGTTCGTAGTAATTCGACACAATTGCATAAAAAGCAGAACAACTTGACAATGGCTGGGTCAATTTTAAAGAGCAATGTCTTAAAATATCATCCATAAATTAGTTCCTGTTCCGGGATTAATGCTATTGACTTAATCACCATGAAAGCATATTAAATCAACCAATATGTATCAAAAGTTTGTTTGTTTATTTGTGCTTTTTACGCGCCTGTTTTGCATGTAACTGGTATATGGATAAAGGCCCCTCTTAATGTGATATGTAGTGAAGAGGGGAAGAGCTGGTGTACAGCCCTTTCACGTGCTATCTCGTGTTCCCATCGTTCTCACGGCATTCTGAATTAATTAGACAAGAGCGATTGCACATCATAGTTATAAATACATGCGCGAACAAAAAATACTATACGATTTAAAAATTGTATTTTGAAAGTTCTTGTGTGAATTGATGGCATCTTTTCTGCACTAGACCCAATCAAGTCAAACCAAATTGTGATTCGAACTATACTTTTGCACACAGTTGTATTACTAACGTGGCAAAATAATAATGATAATGATACAATTACATCACTAAATCATTTGCGTACATCTCAACTCATGATATAACTGTATGTATTATTGTATCAAATAAAATCGAAAAAGGATAATAAATCATTGTGTGCTTAGGATTTTTATAACCCCGCCTGAGAAGTAAATTCGTGTACCACACGTAAACGTATCCTACTTTATACCGGAACAGGCGAGAAGGGTTTCGCATTTGCAAACAAAAACCTTTCTCCGACGTGTTTTACTGTCGTCGTATATTTTCATTCGGTTCCGATTGCTCTTGGCAGCAAATTCGATTTTATATTGAACCCTCACAAGGGATCCCACAAATTCCCCATCTCAAACTAAAAACGACAGAATGTGCGAATATATGTGTTTCGCCCTACAGATTCGTTATGAATATTTACCTTGATGTCCTAATTATGTTCGTGAAGTTAAGCATCCAGTAGAAGTAATTTTAATGTCCGATTCTCACGTGACCGGCTAGTGATATTTTTGCAGTAAATTTGGTGTACAGTCATGGAAAGATGCATGTACCTATCACTATCTCACAAATTTAAACGAGCATGTCGATTATACATTTGGGTACTGGTTCTGTTATACTCTCCTCGGTCGGTACGTAATAAAGAAATAAATTGATCGATTTAACCCCAACATACGGTACCACTATCTCCCTCTATATCTATATCCCATATTGCGTTAACTTTATCCAGGGTCCCAATTTTGTGTTTGTTGAACTTTATGCGTTCCTATATCCGAACAATATTACGATGGTAACACCTCCACGCAATCTGTTCGAACTTTTTGCACCATAAATTTCGGTCTGTTGCCGTTACACTTCAGGGACGAACCCCTACCGCACTTCGGCTCCGGTGCGCCGTGGTCGAACAAAAACCGCAAAATATGTGACACAAATCTGGAGCAATAAATTCACACGCACGGAATATTTCTTTCCGTGGGAAACGTGTGAAACAGTGAAGTATGTTAATATCCGGTTTATATGGTAACCACAGCTACTGCAAGTACTGGAGAAGGCTGTAACTTTTTCTTTCTTAAAGTTGGTATATGAATATGAAGCAGAGTCAAGAAACTGTTTATAAAATCGGAGATCAGTTAAAACGTTATTTATAAACTTAAGGTGACCAGAATTTGATTGAGGTGAAGCTGGGACAAAATCTAGAGTGGGTGAGTTAAAACCAAATATCAAAAAATCGACAAATCCTACAATTTGGTGAAAGATAAAAAAATAATTGTATATCAATGTTTTTGGGTTGGGTTGGGTACTCAGTTTTTTTTTCTTACGAAACATTTCATTGTACTCTACATTATTTGCTTGTAGTGTATAATTGTTTTGCTATACTTAAGTATTTCTTTAAATTGAATAAATATTGTGTGATTCAAGAAAAAGTTTTTGTGATAATTTCTTATTATGTAGTTTCAAGTTGTAAATTTGAATTCAATTCAATTCTTCTTCCTATCAAATACATATTAATATAAATAAATATACATTTTTTGCACAAATGAATATACGGTTGGTTCTATGGAAGCAACATTTTGATTTGACTCAACAAAACGTTCCAAACTGCCCAGAACTGTAACCACTGTGTAAGATTTTTGTAATGTAGTTTTTATTGGGTTTTCAGATTGACAATAACACGATAAAAATAAAGAAACATAAATACAATGTTTTGCGCGTAGGTACTTTTATTACAACCGCAGATTTTCTTTCACTTAGGGTCGGTTTATTCATGTGGCCTAAGTGTTTGATAGCTTAACCCCCACATAAGTAATAGTGTGACCAATGGACTTCTCTGATACTTAGCTAAGTAACACTTTATGGGTAGGTGAATATACCGGCCCTAAATATGTCAACAAGCCTCGCAGATGGATGATTATTAGGACAACAACAAAAATCACTGTTTTGCTTTTTTTTAATCAACCCCACGTAGTGGCAGAAAAGAACTACTTTATAGTAATTTGGTTAGGATTCTTATTTTTAACAAAATAATCCATATTAGATTAATAATTATTCTGGTATGTATGTTTCCTAAAATGCGTAATTTGTATGCTTCTTTTTAAAAAATCACTGTTGTTTTATTGTAAAAATAAATACTTTTACTGCATGCATAGAACGATTTGAAAAATAAATTTTGGAACAAAAAACACCCTGCAATACTGCTGTTTATTCATTTTTTGTTGGTAATTCTCTACTATGTAAAAGCGGGTCATGTTTAACCTCAGCGGGCCGCGGGACAAAATGTAAAAAGTCGGGACGTCGGGACGTCTGCTCCCCTTATACAGGGTGAGTTATTAGTATCCCGGCGGTTGGTAGTCATCAAATTGTTTGAGAAAGAAAAAAATGATTTATACAAGAGTTGTTTGACTCATTAGTTTCTATAACGTAAAATTATTTTCATTTATACAGGGTGTTTCATTTAGGCGTGACGGAAAGTCAGTAAATTTTTTTAAATGGAACGGCCTGTATATCATACCATATTATGAACACTAAGGCCCAACTGTGTAAGTTGTACCTTTGTAAAGTAACTAATTTCTGAGACATTCAATTGTTTGCCAAAAAATTGGCAATTGCAGGCATTTCTTAAAACTTACGTTATTACTACATTTTTGCAGATATTGTCCTAAAAATTTTGTCACATAATAACTAAACCCATAGCTAGATGCGGATGTCATAAAAAGTTAGATGCGCTATACACGGTGATCGTAGCATGCAGTAGTTTTTAAACATTTTTAAATGGCTTTTTCTTGAGATTTTTAAATGGAACACCCTGTATATTATTTGCTATTTGAAATTTCCCTTAAGTTCTTTGCAATTTATATTCACTATATCGTATATCCATTTTTACTAGTTTTTGTGATATTTGGAATTTAAAGAGTAGTATGCTACTTAGTATCTTAATATTGCACTGTATTCAGTGTGCTGGGTAGCATGATGTAAAATATTTAAAGGGTTATAGAAGAAGCGATTTAGAACCTATTTAACTAGATTTATTCATATAAAAGTAATACGGTTATCAAAGTATTACACAATTTTATAAGTATGTTTTGCAATTTTTACAGACGTAGAGCGAGTGAACCTGAGGACCTAGTACCTTCATTTGGGCTCCGAAGTAAACCAGAAACAGTGTAATTTTAGGAGGACTATCGTGAAAAATTGTTCACTTGTGTGAAAATTGTGCGGAGGCGTTCCATTGTAATAGTATGTGCGCTCATACACAAAAACAAACAGAAACGCTAAAACATGTCTTGATGAGCTACGTTTAGAACGGATTTGTATTCAGTACAAAAATAAACCAACAATATCTACTTACTATTGTTAATTGATTTAAAATAAGTTATTTTTCTGGAGAGACAATTCAAAATTGGGATAATATGAATGAGAGTATGAGTAATATTGATAATGTGAATGGAAAGTGGGTTATTTGGAAGTGTTTTTAATAGATTTTTTTTGCTATGAATGAAAATCTGAGTCTAACGATACCTATCACTTTGTTTTTGTTGCATATTTGGTTTTTGTGTGTGCGCACATAAATCACATCAAAGAAAATCTGATTTTCAACACTCAGAAGTCAACAAATTTTCACGATAGTTAACCTAAAAGTACAGGGTTTACTTTAACAGTAATTTGAAATTTTTAAATCGCGGGTTCGGTTGCCATCCAATAGACGGCAAAATATACTTACAAAATTTCATATAAAATTGTTAATATGTTGATAACGGTAATCTTTATAAGGATTAAGCTGGTTAAATCGTTTCTAAATTATCTCTTCTATCATAACTTGAAGACTTTACATTAAACTACCAAATACCTTATTCACAGCAATATTAAAATTTACAATTGCATTACATTTTCGTTAAATTGCAAATATCAGAAAAAATAGTAACATTTGGTGTATGACATATTAGATGTAAATTGGAGCGAAATAAAGGGTTATTACAACCAACCCATATTATACAGGTTGTTCCATTTAAAAAACTCGAGAAAAAGCCATTTGAAAAACATCAAAATTTACTAAGTTCAATCACCCTGTATAGTGTATCTGATATCTTTGGATACTGTCATCTACCTACTGGCTTTGACTATTGGCTCACATAGTTTAAAGGCAAAATAGGCAAAAGTGTCCTTTTTACATAGTTTTTAAGAAGATCCTGCAACGGGCATATTTTGGAAAAACAATGGAATATCTCTGAAACTATTAACGCTGTAACTTAGCAACATACACGGTTGGATAAGCAAATTTAGTAGTATTCATAATATAATAAAATATACAGGACGTTCCATTTAAAAAAATGTCCATACTTTCCGGCACAACTAAATGCAACACTCTGTATAAATGAAAATAATTTTACGTGATAGAAAATGGCGTGTCAAACAACTTTTGTATAAAATATTTTTTTCTTTCTGAAACGATTTATTATCTATGGACTGCCGGGATACTAATAACTCACTCTGTATAAACCAATAGAATGACATCACTCTGTATGGCAGTATTAATGTAATATTAACACTTTTTTATATTAACTATTTTTTTTTAATTATGAAGCGATGATTGATAAAGCAATAGTAAATTGAAATGGATATTCTGTTAAAATTCTGTTGATATGGATAACTGATTTAGTCGAGTAACTGAAGCCGACAAATCGTCAAACCCCACACCAATAGAACCAAATTGAATTATTTTCTTGTCATTCCCGCTGTCGGACTATAGGATTTCTTCTCTCCTACCACACACAACGAAACGTTGTCTCAATTCAAAGCAATTACATGAAATGCAATTATCGCATCCAAAGAAGAATATTGTTTATTACCAACTAGAGAAGAGACCGCGGTCCTTTCTAGTCTCTTTCCATCGAGAGCTGTTGGACATTTCAACGGCTGATACATTGACGGCAGCATGGACTGATGCAGCATGGACATGTATGCGTTGTATACGCTCTAAGAGATCCCTCTTACGAGGAGACTACTAAAGCACCATCTATCGGCATCCATCACATTATTTTCAAGGCAACGACTTTCTTAAAACAAAACAATCGGTTTCTTAGAGCAAATATTTAGGTTGTTTTATATTAAATAAATATTCATATTACAAGTATGTGTTCTCTTAAAACAAGCAAATTATGTTAAGAATGTCATTTTCGCAATATTAGACAACCATTTCCCTGTGTGGCATATCGCAAAAACTGTCCATTATAGGACCCATGCTGGTTTAACTTTTTGACCTATGTATTTTGCTCTCTACCATACATACATGAAACACTTTATTAGGTTATGTCTTAAAGTAGCGTTTTCTGACTCCAATACGAGGTTTGGAACCCCCTGTTTAGCAAGTTGGTCGGTCATCTGATTGCCCGGTGTAATTCTAACGTGTAATTGTAAGAAAGATAGAAAATATACTGCTTCCGGGTTGTAAACGGTTTGTTCATGTGTTTTGTCAAGGATATCAAGAGCAAAGCAAATAATTCATATCGAAGATATAGCACATGTGCTTCCCTAATATTCAGAAAGTATCGATTGCTACAAAACGTGTATTAAAACTTCTTCATAATTCAATCTGTGATCCGTCAGTGTATCTGTAAACATGAAATTGCTGAAATGAGGTTCACGGTTACTCCGTCTGGATTGTAGCAGACTAATGATTGGAAAACTTTGAAATAGGGCCAGGAGTATCATTTCCAGTGTATTTATGAACTTTGAAACCTCTTGCATGGGAAATAGAATTTTTAGTCGCTTCGG
This sequence comes from Aphodius sticticus, assembly GCA_963966075.1. Lineage (NCBI taxonomy): Eukaryota > Metazoa > Arthropoda > Insecta > Coleoptera > Scarabaeidae > Aphodius > Aphodius sticticus. The sequence goes on from OZ014506.1 coordinate 67,433,089, forward strand.
TGGTGAGAGCGAGACGTTAGTGAAACACAGTTCCGCATTTTAGCGTAGACTTTAAAGTTTCACGAAACGGAAATACGCTGCTTCGTATGTAGTGTTGCCTTGGGCAACTCTTCAGCTCAGCAGCGGGTTCAATCAACGGCGTAGTAGTAAATTCTGTACGCCAGCGCATTGTGTTGCGAAATATTGGCGGCGTATTCACGACGTAGAAGGTCCTATTGAAATATCTAAAGTAAGGTATAAGAATTGCTAGACAAGAGGGAACTATGCCGCTAAATATGCATAATAGGTATTTATGAATTATGATTTATGATACATGTGTCAAAAGTAGATGTTTATCTTTAGACCACCGACCACGAGTGATACAACCCTTTAAACATAAATATAAATATATAAGAAAAATTAATAATTAATAAAAAAATAATAAAAAATATACATACTTTTCGCAAGACATAGTGTAAGTTGTAGAGCTGGTGTAACTGAACATACTGGTATAGAAGAAATTTCCCAGGCAATCTTGATTTAAAAAAAAAAAATGTTATTGGGTACTTGCATGTGTATAAACATTCGAATGCGATTACAAAATGGTGGAGTTATCAATTTTTATACACATGCAAGCACCCAATAACGTTTTTTTTTTTTAAATCGAATACAAATATTCGAAATCGAATAAAAAATGGCGGAGTTATGAATTTTTATACACATGCAAGTACCCAAAATCGATATTTTGTAGGTGTCTGGGAAATTTCTTCTACAGTGAAATCAAAATGCCGGACCCACTGTGGCCGACTCAATTAAAATAAAAATAAATGCATTTTAAAGGGCGTTTCTATATTTAAATCGAATTTCGAAAAATATTGTATCCTTAATTTTTTTAATTGGGTTGTCTAGCACCATATGCGATCTAATGTATTTTTTTTTGAGTTTTTAATGTCGAATTTCAAATCAGCGATTGCAAAAGACAACAATTTTGAAAATATTTTACAGAAACCTCTTCCTCCATTTCGATCCGCCATTTTGGTTTTTCTTTCATTTTTCCGTCGAATTCCTAAATTTGAGTATAATGAGAACTACATTTATCAATCTCTTCCGCGCCATATTGGATCCGCCATAACCTCAGAGTTATCAGTTTTAATAATAATAATAATAATAATAATAATAATATATTTATTTGCCCAATAGGTGTACCAATTACAGGACAAAACGTACAAGCTAGAATAAGTACAATAAACGAAATATATAAACACATAGCGGTATATACATACTACAGAAAACACTAACCCAAGGGATACGCAAGAGCAACAAAAAAAAATCACTGAAAGATGTCTTCGTAGGCCTTGTTGGCGTTTCGCGACATGTTGCTCAATGGGGCCCTGAGTCCAATGTTTGTCCTGGCTGGCAATGGCAGAAATGACGCTGTATAGCGAGCTGCAGTCCTCGGCACATGAAAACGTCTTATTTGTATTGGAAGTGCTTTTTGCCTATTTTTGACTCTGTGTGCAACGCCAAGTTTGGTAAAAATAACTGAAAATAACTATTAGCCTAGGCCTTACTCTAAAAGATCATCGTGTCGTGGTGCCCTAGAGGCCCATTTATTTTTATTAATTTTTTTTCTTTTAGATATTAATGTTTGTTTATACGTCATGTACGTGATTGTACGTTTGTAACAAATACACTTTTCTGATGCGGTAGGCTGTGTGGCGGTTGCAGTGCGCACTGGATAGGCGAGAGAGTAAATGGCTTATTATTATTTTTTTTATTTATTTTTTTTACATATGGAGATTTGTTAGCTTATTTATATACATAACATTTTATTTTATTTTTCCTTAATGCAGTGAATTGCTGGTCACGGGATCTGTTTAGATGTTAGATGGTGGTAAATTTAATTAAGTTATTTATTTTGTATTATGTTTTATTCGCATTATTATATTATTTTCTTTTATGAGTATCTTAAGTTATTGTAGGTTAGGTTATGGTTAGGTGCAAAAGCAGCTCGATTTTATTTAAAGAGAGCTGACCCTCGCCAGTTGATGCAACTATGTGCTGCCATGTTAACGAATTGTAACTTTTTCTTTGTTAATCTTGTTGGGTGAATAAGACAATTATTATTATTATTTAATTTACGTTGATAACAGTTCCATGAGTAACATTATGTCTCTTATCTCCACGAGATAAGTATCATAATGAATGTATTATTGGTCAGTCTTAGATAACTCGGTCGCAAATATCAAAACATTATTTTTCAAAAAATAACAAAATCGTGAAAGTTTGACTCTTTTTTATACAAATTCGAAAAGGAAGAGTTGTCACTTCTCGTGAGTAGATTTGCTATGGGTTTTAGTTGGTTCTCCGTGCTGGTTCATGTTAAACGTATTCTAATGTTACGTAAATGTAGGAACACCGAAAATAAACAGTAAACATATGTATGTACTGATTTTATAATTTTATAATGCTAGTATCTACTTAAATATCATCAAAATTTCATAGCGAATGATTTTGTATTGTTTCAGGTATGTACACGGGAGTATTCTACCATCGCTTGACGTCAGCGAGCTTCTTTTAAGGTAACACTCGATGCAATAGGTATCAGGCTCCCAACAAGACGATTAAATTCCTAAGATAGCTTTCGTTTCCACCATTGCTCCCCTTTTGTAAACTCAGATCTGCGATTTTATTTTGCCCAACCGAATCCGATACGGGCATAGTTGCTAGCAATAAGGGTGCTCAAAGCAGAGTTACTCGAAGCCAGCCCCGAAATAAGGTCGTTGTTATGTACTCTGTTTTATTATCTACATTCTAGAACTTGACTACCTTCGATATTAAATTATTCTCTGTCGTATCTGTCGTGTGCCTACAATGGATATCTTACGGTTATAGTGATTAACAGATTATTATTAATAATTACCGGCTATTATTAATAATAGCCAAGTTGCGAGGTTAAAGTGTAGAATTTATGACATGAACCGGTTATTATTTATAATTTCCACCATGATATGGTCACTGTGATACTTCAATTCGATATTGCATTAAAGCAATGCAAAAATATCATTGGGCTTCAGATTTGGAATTTTGGTAGCACTTACATAATCGCCACCCACCATCCACACACCAAATATTCTATTCACTGGGTTTTCAGTGTTGGGTGTTAGTGACGCTAGTCGTGACTAACTTATTTAGTCATTAGTCATGACTAAATAAGGAAGATCATCAAAACGAGACTAAAAATGCCAATCCATGCTGTTTTTACGCACAACTGTGTAACTCCTTGGGTTATGTTTAAATGCGCAATTCTTAAAAGATCCCTACGTTGTTAAATCTAGATGATCCGCATATTTGTAATAATTAAGAAACTTTGTTTGTATTATTCTTATTATTATTCTTTTCAGTTCTCATTTAAACACCACTCCGTCCACTCGACAATGTTTTCTCTGGTACCCAGATGTGAATGTAATACGCAAATTTATAACCGCCAATCTGAAGATATTTCATGCGAAACATCCCGAATGAACATAACCTTTCAAATAATGACACGTGACGACTTCTTCTTTTTGATGTAGCCTGACGCATGGCCTTTGAAGACGAACGCGAGTTCGAAACCGGTAGCCATAAGTGCATAATTAAATAACATCAGAAAAAAGACTGGGGCTTTTTATTTCTACCCTTATTCGATTACAACTGGTGTAAGATGGAGGAATTCATTATTAATATTGTATTAATATGCCGACACTATCCGGCCGCCACCAGATACTTCGGCGGAGAAGGACTGAGGTATAATATTTTGGTTTTATTTTATTTTTATTTTCTTACTCACTAGAATATCAGGAAACAATTAGCGTCCATGAATGGAGATAAGAGCACAACAGCAAACATTGGCTCCCTCAAGATTCCATTTTGGTGCCTGCCGTCTTCAACATTTACGTTAAGGACCTTCCAAACTTGCTCAATTGCTACACCACCATATAAGCAGATGAAGAATATTCATGATGTAAAATACGACCTTAATAAGACCTTAAAAATCACCGAAGACTGGTTTGCTGCCAACAAATTGGTCTTTAACTAAAACAAGACGCAGAAAATAACATTTACCATGAACAGATGGAAAACAATCAGCTATCCAGTGAGGTTCTTGGGTGTATACCTAGATTCAAGACTAAACTACAAAAACCACATACAACATCTCTGCAAGAAATCAGTTAAATCAACGTACGCCGAAAAAATAATCTACAAAACAGTGAGTAGCGAAGCTTCGGCTACGGCAACTTTACCCTCTACCATTCTCTGCTCAGCTATGCCATTGAAATATGGGGACACCCCGCATCCATCTTATTATACTCATGGAGCAAAAAAGGCAGTTCAAAGGATTGAGGGATTACCCTACACAGAACACTGCAAAGGTTTCTTTAAAACATATAATATACTAACGTTTCCAGCTGAATATGCCTATAAAGTGCTGCTCGAATAGCACAAATACAGAAGAGATGATCTTGGTGATTGCGGTGAGCTACATCGACATGATACCAGATCCAGGAAGTTAATAGCGACCTCCGGCTATAGATTCCTCCCAAGCGACTACCTTAGGAGGGATGTTGCATTGTAAAATAAATGTCCAACATGCAAACTAATATGTGTCACTATCACGTCTGGTGAGAAATACTATAATTTCGTCTGCTACCACTGCCATTACCTACCATTACTACCAATCAGAACGCACTTTTTAAGTACATCACCAAATTTGTGTAATAGCAGTTAGCGCAAGTTGGCGTTATGATTCGTCTTTATGCGGTTTAAATATTTTCGCCTACTGCAATTAAGCAACCATGTTATAACAGTTTTGGATATTCAGTTTAGATCTTCTATTCCGCATTGGACAATTTGATAATGGTAGTCAATACGAAATGGTCTTGATGACCGTATCGCTTCGATATATCTACGTTAATTTAAACAATTCGAAATGTAGTGTCGATTGAATGGACTCCCCGCTTCGCAATACAATCGTAATATATTTTCAGCTAATTTAACATAGCCCATATTTTACTACAGCGAGTGCATCCGTTGTGGAGGATTATAACGGCTCGTCGCCGTCGGTCGGGTTTATTTTAGTATCTATAATAGTTGTCGGGGCTATTGTTCCCTATTAGGTTTAAATGGGATGGTATTTGGCAATAGAAGATAGTAGACTACTAAGTTTGTATCTAGCTAACTGCTAACAGAAAATGGTTTTCAGTAACCATCAACTCATAAATAAGAATAGATTTTAAGTGAAAAATTACTGTAGCTTAACCTGGATGCATATAAATACTTACAATTTATTTATAATAATCCAGTGACATAATTAGGCTCAACATAATTTTATTGAAAATAATGGTTTATTTTTATTTTTTAATGCAATTGTGATTTTATTATACAGGAATCACTTTTTTCCAACTTCTTTTAAATTTTTTCAGATAGTGAATGTCATACTGAGTATTTTAATTATTTTCACTCCTTAAAAAGTTACTGCCGTTTGAAATATGTGCATATGAACCTCTTACTATATTCTATTCCACGAAAAGTGGGAATGGCTCATCGATTTCAGCTGTTATTTTGCACATACGTTGAAAACCATCCTATGCATTATAACGAAACAGCACGCTTTTTCGTGCGTTGTGTTCTCAAGATTTTAATAAAAATCTGTACGAGGCTAGGCACATTAGTTGATCATACTATACAGCAGTGTCAAACAGTGTCAATCTCTGATAATTTGACAATACTGTCAATAGAATGAAAATTTCTGTTAAATCCTGGCTAACTAGTTATAATGCAGTATGAGCGATCTCGATGAAATGACCTCTACTTTTATTTATTATTTAACTATTTTGACGAAATTACAGAAATGGCGGTTCATTTGCAAAATCGTTGAAAAATGTAAACCTCCAGTACCTTTGAACCCTTTTCAAAAAAATCTTATGTGGTTATGCACATGCCTTTATCATACTATACAGCAGTGTCAAACAGCAGTGTAGTTTTAATGTAGTACGACCGATCTCGATGAAATAGAATTTGCTCATGCAGCTAAACTATTAATTTTACCAAAAAATGTCATAGACATAAATTATTCAGAATTTCCTCTACTTGAATTTATTATCTAACTACATATTTTGACAAAATTACAGAGATGGCGGCTCATTAGCAAAGTAATTAAAAAATCCTAAGAGTAAACATCCAGTTCCATTGGAGCCTTTTGAACAAAAACCTTTTCAGCTCTGTTTGGTGGTGAAACTTAATTTTAACCCAGTTTTGCCGGAAAATTGAAGTACGTTTAGTGAGTTATGGTTGGTGCTATTTTGAAAAGTGTCACTTTTTTAAATTTTATAATGACTTTTATCTCTCTTAAAAATTTGTCTGATTTTGACCTTCTTTCGGACTCCATACCTGCACAGCAGGGTGGACAACCGTCCCAAATTGGGCGACGCAGGTTGCAATTACAATCATCAAGATTTTTTATTTCATCAGAAGAACAAGTTTCTCCTTTCTTAAATTTAAGTGCGGTATTATATTTCATTGGTTTCTAGTAAAATAAATAATAATAATTTTAAAAAATATGCCATGAATTTTTACAGAATGAAACGATCACACTCTATGTAATTATAAAATTACTTTGTGTTGTGAACAAAATGTAAAAATGTCGTAGCTGATGAATAAAGTTGTCATACTTAATGTGTTCCCTGATTCCAGGGTAGCCTGCGACAGTCAACCTCTTTTACGGTCTGTTGCAAGTACCCCATGTCTATGTCTAAATATAATGTAGACACAGACGAAATAGTTTGTCAAGTAAAATCGTCCTGAACAACGTCCCAGAACAGACAACTATCCACTGCTATTAACGCCCCAGTACAACTTTACGTTTACAATAATATATTACGTCGGCACCCTTCCCTTGTTAGGGATAACAACATGGAAACACGACAAACAAACCAGGACAATTACTTACCCCAACTGCCACTGACACAAAGCATCTGGTCCATGTGGACTCGGATAGTTTAATTAGTAGAGTGCGGACTGTTATTAGCATAAAGCAATTAGTATTTAAATTTGGAAAATAAGAACGAATTATAATGCCATATATTGTAGGTACTACGAACATGATGGAAAACAACAAAAATCCGTTGTGCTAGAACAACATACGACAATAATTATCATTATCCGATCGCTGCTTATATTCAGCGTTCGGATATTCGGATTCCGCTATTAGTGGACCAAATGAGCGATCATCAGAACTTCAACTACTGTGCTCATTTTGTATCGAAACGACCTGTCTTATATATGTGACAAACTCAATGTTAACCTGTGCAACCCTTATGATCATCTATCAGTCTTGTGAATAAAATCACGTTATCTTCTTTGAAAATAGTTTAGTTTCTAAAACACCAACTTTTATCGACTTCTATACACAGTCTACCTGGCAAACCAAGCCATAGGTACGCCCATTTCTTTTTTTATGACGGTGGTAAATAAAATTCTGTAAGTAATAAAGCTAATAAACAAAAAATGCAATGTTTAGGGATACTCTTGAGGTTAGTATGACTTCCGGTTTTACGGAAAAAACGGCAATGTTAAATGGCACCCTATATTATCTGTGTGATATTTTTAATCAGCATGACATTCTGAACACAAAAATATCGATCGTCAATTTTTATGATCAAGGCAACGGAAAAATAACTTTTTTCTTTATTAATTTAAATGGCTATGATTGGTGAAAGTAGTCGTAAATAGTCAAATAAACGTTGCCCAAATTGATTTTGACCCATATTGTATTACTGGCGCCCTCTAGCGTGATTTAATTGGTTTTGGTCAATGAGTCATTTTTGTTGCGTGTATTTCATGGGTATACCTCGATTATTCGATAGAAAACATTTTTCTGATTACAATGATTATAAAAAAAACGTTTCGTATGATGCGACTCTTCCTGGATATAAAGTATATAACACATAAACACTCGAATTGCGGTGAAATATTGATGAGTACCTACATATTATTAGGTAGTACATCAGCGACAACACATAACAAAAATAAAACCATATGTTTGTGTGTTATGTACAGTTACGTTTGTAACTATGTCAAAGGTCAATTTGAAGCCTATGTATGACTATAAAGCCTTCCTGAATGATAGTCTATTCGTACAAAGTGCGTCAATATCACCTTGGACGAAATGAGTGTGACACAGAATGTTTTCATCCAACGTGTAAAATGGAGCTAGAAAACTAGAGTGAAGTAAAATGGATTTAAATAGACTTCAAAAACACCGACATTAAAAACTGTTTGTATTTATGTATGCAGAAATATACTACGTATTGTACAAGTGAAAAATTCATAATATAATTAACAATTATTGATTTTAAGAATTATTCATGATAATTCTGCTGCGGCGTTATTTTTTTGTAATGAATGAAATTCAATTTATCACTAAATATTATGGATAATGCGTAAGGATATTTATGAATGAAGGTAATTACATAAATGCATTTGGAACTGTAAATGAAGTAATAAAGGAAAAACACAAATTCAATATTAATCTTGCTAATAGCTTTTCGCTTGGACGATTATCGTCTATATTATCTCTAGATTACAAAAACCCTGTTTCTTAGCAGTAATCAGAGTATGCCTTTAGGCGTTTCTGAGGACCAACAATAAACAAATGCCGGTTAATTGAACCGAAACTGAACTCAAGACGATCGCTTTGTTATTTTGGGTTCACCGAGAGTTCACCGAGCATTCCGGAAGTTCGCCGCAATTATACACCAATTGGATCTTCCTAATAACTTTCAGGCATCCAGGAGCGACGCTGCGCTGTCTGACTTTCCTGTCTGGCCATTCTTAATTGTTAGTGGGCTTTTGGGTCGCTAGCGGCTAATGACTAGGCCTGCAGGCCATTAACTTGGTCATTCTTCTGGGACTTGCGGTAATTTGGTGGATGATTGTGAATATTTAACGTAGGGCGGTCTAGACTTCTTGATTCGATGACAAAAGAAATTGACAGATTGAATTTCTTATTATTATCGCCCTTTAATTATTATTATCGCCCTTTCGTCATATGTAAATAAAAAAATTATTCTTTGCATAAGCTTGTAGTATTTTGATTCTAATACCTGATTCCAAAAGTTCAAATATTTTATTTTTGATATCATTGGAATACATAAAAAATCAGCCTGTATATTATAATTCAGTTACGATATGTATAAAAAAATAAAATGTTATTAGTTTTCGTTATAGTAGAACAAATTTGTATTCTTTTATTTTTAATATGCATATGTACCTAGGTACTAAATAATAAAAATAAACTTAATAATAATAATAAATTATGATAACACAATAATAATAATTTTTTATTTACAAATCATGAACGATTAGTCAATTACATAATTAACTAATCACTCGTGATTTGTACCTTCTGCACATCCGTATTTAATTGCGGCTCTTGTAATAGCTCTATAACGTATTCATTTTTAATTGTGACACATATAGTAATTTATAAAAATAGTACATACCTTTGTAAATCAATATCCAACAAGTTAATCAAAACTGTAACACTATTTCAAACACAATTTTTGTTGCAAACAATCTTTCATCAAAACAAAAACTGAAGCTATAGTCAGACTGGCTAATACAAAACTAAACAATATGTGCATTGAAAACCATTTTTTTTGTCACAGCCTACTAACATGTTTCCAAAATATCTGTAATATTATGGTTATAGGGGCTAATGGCTCTAGTGGTACAACGTTGGTCTACTCTACTGACTAGGAGGTCGGGGGTTCACACCCAGGACCAGCCAAAAATTCGTCAGTCGTCTTTCGAAAAGACGAAAATCGTTCGGTCTCGGCAAACACCTCTGACATACATAATATGTATATATTCATATGGCAGAAATTGGACTGTACTTTTAATAATAAAGTAAAGCTAATGGAAAATCAGCCTTAAAACTTAATTTTTTTTGTCTCAACCAATATTTTGCTACATTAGATACATTATTTTATTTGGTTGTCATTTGTTCGCTTCCTATTTCGAGCAGATCATTTTTATTTAGCGACATGAGCTTATTAAACAAATTATGTGAAAATAATTGGTTACTAGACTTCATAAATAAAATGCACAAAAAAATAAAAATTTGTACAAGCATTTTCGAGTTTTTTTTATTGATACATGCATTGTCGCCGAAAATCTATCCACACGAAAAATTTCAATTCGATTGGACATTGGGAAGTGGGTATATATCGATTGAACATACCAAACCAAGCAACAAGTGAAGTTAAGATGCGCATAGTAAAAAGAACGCTGCTGTCCGCTGGGCAGACCTTGGCAGATAAAAATGCCATGACTGAACCACGACATATCTAGGCATACACAGAAAAAAAATTGCACGTATAATTTACACGTATCATGCACGTATCTACACATTCGCAGTCTATTTTGTGTACGCGAAACCTTAATGTTAATGTATGGGATTTCCGAAGGGTTTTATTAAATAATAATACAATATTTGATGAATATAGTAATTAAAAACATCAGTACAAACCTTGCTCAAACAATAGCCAATAAGTAAAATAACTAAAGTTGCCTAGAATTTCAATAACAATTTTTATTGTGCGAGCGCAACATGTCAATAAATCAAGGAGAGGAGAAGTTGGACCGGATAAAACGGTACGCAACAGACATGTCCGTAGGAATTTGATCAAAATATTTATATGACGGCCTACTCAGGTAATTGGCTGTCCAAAAAAAATAATTACCACCGTTTTTACCACTGTGCGACGTGTCGAAATCGACCATCTCATAATAACGTTTGGATAAACGACTACATCTCCAGGCTTTCATCATTAACAAGATCATTATCAACAAATGGTATCAACTTTTGGATAAAAATGGAATATGTTCGTAACATCGTATATTTTTGTTTAAACAAATGCTAATTGTTTAAACAATTTCAAATTAGTTAATAAATGACGAAAAAATATATCAATAATCCAATAATAATCACTTCTGCCAAAAACAATAATAAAACACGTAACATTCTAAAATTGTAGATTTTGGGAACTTTTGCCTCATATTTAGGGTACTATGGGGAGGGTGAACAAAAAAATAGTAGTTGTAGATTTGTTCCTTGGGGAGTTCTGACTAATTTCTGATAATCTCCCGCAACTTTTTTTCTAAATCCGAAACGTGAAGGGAAAAGGAAAAAAAGATGAATTTTTCTAATGTATTTTAAACGGGAAGCTTGCGGTGCTTGGTGGCACGTGCTAACGTTAACCGATTTTTGTCAAATTTGGGAAGGATTTTTTTTTGAAAAGGAACAGATTGGGGGATCGTTTCCCTCTAGCATAAGGTCCGTTTTTTGGACCACCCTAATGTACATACATAATACATAGCTGTAAAAGCCATATCGGCCGAGCGTCTTGATGCGATTGCATCGCAACCATTTCTGGAGAAAATGGCGTTATAAGTTTCTTGGTTACAAATCACGCAAGGAATGCACTAAAAAGGCCTAGAGGAACGTGCATAATACACAAACATTACCCAGATAAGCATGAATTTCCTTATAAACCATGGTGTAGTATGGAGAACAGCACTTCCCACGGCAATAATTTATACTTGAATATTCGAAAACTTCATGGGCTTGCTATATTAGTACGGCGGCGGTCCATTATTACACCTCGAATAAATCTGATTATAATTGCGGGCGCCAGAAATAATCCGCGGCTCGCCGCTGCCCGTATTCGCAGACGCAGATTTGATGTGGCTGTAAAATCGCTCGAGTGCGGTTAGGAGAAATGAGGGTAAATCTACTGCTGGCTAGGTCTATTTTGTACGCGTTACAAGAGGCAATGTCGTTCACCACTGAAGGGATCGACTGATTGGTGACGACCAAAACAAATTACGTCGGAGAGAACCCAGGGGACTCCATGCCGACATCGTCATCCTTGACGTACCGCCTATTTGAAGAAGAGGGTTTTGCTAAGAGAGATTCTAAGATTCTACACACCGTTCTGCTATTCAACATTTCTGTACTTTTTCGGTAGCTCGTGCTTAGGGCAACCGCTGTAATATTCTAACAGGTTTATGATAAAAAGAGAGACATCATGGTTCTTACTTTTTTTTACCTTTCTTAGACCTTCGTAGGCTTCTCATTATTCAGCATTCTCGTCAATATTAAGTAAAGTTTATCAACTCAGTGCCTCAAATGGGGCATCTTAGTTACTTATAAACACAGTGGATAGATATTTTAGGGACCCAAACGCGATAACTGGTCCTATTGGTGAATAGGGATCCTACGTCGCGTGGGTTTTCTAAATCAACCCTAAAGGGCTAATGGTCGCATATGCCATTTTGACAAGTGTCAAATTATTTTAATTTTTCGACGTATTTCAGTTTGACTTTTCTGTCTCTATATGTCAAGTACAGCCCGGGTTGCAGCCCGGCCACTCGGAAGTCGTTCGCAGAAATGTAAACATTAGGATGCGCACTCAACATTTAGTGGAGGGGGTTACTTTGTCTAATTTTGTCTACGAACTCTGAACAGTTCATATCAAAAGCGCTCGCAGCTTATCTAGTATTTTTATGGATATATCGGCTCCTTATATATATATATATATATTGCTCGATTGTAATGATTTTTGTGCTAAATCACCCTGTCTTCCCCGATGTGTTACCATTTGCTATTATATTTTTAAAGGTCAATTTCATATAAAAATACGAAATATGTGCGAGGGTTTCTCTTGTTCTGCGCAATCATCGAGGCAACTTTAACTTGGCGGCCCTGTGGTAAGTGAACATTTGTCGGTGACATAGAGGAGTCGAGGCTGAAACTTTTTAATCGAACGCTTTCATCAGCGAATACCCAACTGTTTCATACTAATCAAACTTAATCGTGTTTGCGCTGACTTTGCAACTGTTGCGTTTGCTGAACGCATGACTTAAGCCTCAATTACATTGAGCGAGTTTACAAGCTGCTAGTTGGCGAGGTTAGAAGCGAGCGTGTCGGCTAGTGGGATAGTGTTGATGACAAATCTGTCCACTCGCTCCATATCCAACTAGCTAGCTAGGAAACCACGTGTCATGAATACGTTGTTGTTGTATTTTCTGTCATCTCCTGAATATTGCTGGGCGTTAAAATGAAGTGGAACGCAAATAATATTGTGGAATTTCTTAATGTCTACCAGTAGTACCCTTTGTTATGGAATATAAAAGACCAAGACCCACACTTTTCTCTGTCTCAATTTCTGCTTTTTTTAAATTCTTTCGTGATAGCATGAGCTAAAATAACGACTCCACCAGGAACTAATTCCGTTAACATTTTGTAGACAATTAGAGATGGCAAAAACTACGAATACATCGATGTTTTATAATATCATATGATACATCGTAAGCACACATCGATATATATGATGTATCGTACAAAAGCGATAACAAATCGAAAATCGTACGAAAACATCGATGTCTGAAAACAATCGATGTTTTTATCGATTCTCATAATGAACGTACAGAATAAATGTAGAATTCTTAATTATCCGCTAAAACACCATCACTATTGTACTTTTATTGACTCTTGAGAGTCACTATCACTTCCATGAGAAATACTATAAATTACTAATAAATTAATAATCACTCATAGTAACTAACAAGTTATTGCTACAGTTTCACAATAATAGTAGTGGTACTTAATGGTAGTGTTAACACCTACCACTATAGTAATTTTGATGAATCTTGAGAATCACTATTACTTTTAGTGAGAAATGCTATAAATTAAAATAAGTAAAATAAATAAATAAATTAAACAGTTTTCTACCTTTTAACAACAGTAATAATTTTTCTTAGATAGCAACAGAAAATTATATTATTGCTAACGATACCTATTTATTTACAATATATTACAAATATAACTTCTTTGATATATAGAAACAAAAATATCGATTTTTCAACGATATATCGCAACCTAACATCGATGTAAAAACATCGATATTTTTGTGAAATTCATAGATTTATGTTTGCCATCCCTATAGACAATGAAACTAGCAACCACAAAGATACTCGCTGCTAGTTCACTAGCAACTATAATGACACATGGCTAGTTGACTAGCCAACAATCTCACACGTCAGCTAGTAAGCGAGTAAAGTAGCCCGGCTTTCAACTTTACTCGCAGATAGTTGACAAGCTGCGAGTAACGTTGTGAACATGATGACACTGGGCGAGTTTACTAGCAACTAGTGAATTCGCCAACAAGCAGCTTGTAAACTCGCTCAATGTAATTGAGGCTTAAGTTACACGGCACTTTCCTTTCTGTAAGTTTAGACATGGGTTGACCTTTGCTTTTAGGACAATCTCTGTTTTTCTTACTGATTTTCACTTGTCTTTTAATTATCTTTATGGTGGCATGCAAATGTTATAATCATACACCAGAAAATTTTCGAGAAAACGACAATTGAAGATTGTGAAATAACAGGTTTGTTTTAGTCTGAGGGTTTGTTCCTACACGAAGAAAGGTATCGTTCTTTTAATGATTAACCAAATATGTTATTATAGACAACGCAAGTATACAAAGTGCCGCTACGTCATCTGATCGTAACACATTGTATCGTACCTGGAAGGTATTTTGTGCGTGTTGGAACAGACCTGTCAAAATCTGACCTATCACGAAAGATTTTCGAAAAAACTCGAAATGTCAAATGTTGGCAATTTGCGCAAATTTATACCAGCTGAACCCCGGCTGAGTATCCTTCAAAACTCAAAATAGTCTCATAGTAAACATTAAACTGTTTTACTATTTTGGAAATTTCTCAAAAATGTTCTCATAATACCATAAAATTTGTAGGTACATGATGTCATTTTGCAGTAAAACTGCGGTTCTTTACAGCATCTCGCTGGTTACAAATACCATGTAACATGGCTATATAATTTTTTGTCTGTTCATTGCACTCTGCGTTTTAAACGCTCGTATACCTCTGGCGCTATACATACCATACCTACTTAAATAAATCCGATAAAATGGCAACAGCAACCCGCTCGAAATCACTCACTCTAATAATATTGGTTTTCTCTGCGGTAATAAACGAGAAAATTACGTGTTGCGAATGGAAGACGTCCCGCACAGATGAAGAGAAATAGTCTACGAATAAATAAAAGCCACTCGACGAAGATTTATAACCCCTTGCCGCCAAAGCTGAGCATAATTTGGAACAAACAATACTCGGCTAAGGTTGCAGGAAAGCGCGTTCATAATTACACTATTTTTAGAGTACTCTTTTTAGTTTATCATACGTAGTATGTAAAGTATTCGTGCCGTAATCGTGCCAAAAAAAAAATTGGACATTTTAGCGGAAATATGTCTTTTTGGGTCCCCTGAACATTCCTGTGTATCTGGACGAAACTTCATATTTAGAAGTTTCATAACCAAACTTAGAGCTGAAAAGCTTTCTGTTGTAGTAGCCAGGATATGTCAGATATGATTCTAATGACAGTAGGTAATGTCAAACGCTACTGTTTTCACCATCGAGCTTATATGACTAGAGGGAGCGTGCCGGGCTTTGTTTGTGGCCAAAGATAATAAGGTCGAAAGTCGTATGTAGTCTCGTTCCCAATGTAACGCACCAATGAGCGGTCAGATTAAACTGGCGGCTATATGTCAAATTTGAATTAGGCAGTCGCGTATGGCGTGAAAGGTGTAGTGTAGATCTAACCTCACAAAATAAAATACCTTTTGAATGTACATAAATTTGTAGTACCTGTTATAATTGACTTTTGTAAAAAAAAAGAAAAGGCAAATAAGCCATCCAAGAGCAATTAATTCGCTATTCCAGTTCTCTGCAAAAATCTTTTTGAGTGACATTTGTTCAACTTTTATATAGTAGCAACAGAATCCATTTTTTATAGGTTTGGACAAAATGTATTCTCGCGTGTAAGATTTTATTTGTTTCTGTACATGTTTTGCTTATTTTCTTTAATAGGAACATGGGGAATAAACTACAAGCAAAATGCAACTTATAATAGGAAAATATTTTATTTGAACAAAATGTAACTACTGGCTTTTAAAGAAACTGGTCCCTGCGTAAGAATTTCAAACTCTTTTTTCTGATTCTAATAACATGGTATTACACAAATAATGCTCATTAAGGTTGATAAATTGCACACTTTTTGTCTTAATCGCATGTTGTAACGAGACAATTGGCAAATTCGAGCAGTTTTCTTGCTTATGGTAGTTCTTGCTAATGCTAAAACTGCCCGTGCTTGAGGAGATGAAGATAAGTCTGATGTATATCTATCACCCATATATCGAGGATTGTACCTACAATAAAATAAAATTAAAATATACCTAAAACAATTAAAGTTACATATTACATAAATTTTCTCCTCTTTTTGGCGGTGCTGAAGGATGTTCCGCTGGTGGTGCGCTGTGTGACATGTTCAAACCCCGTAGTCGTGGCAGTTGACTCTTTGTGTCCCCTAGTTTCTGCTACAAGTGCATCGCTTATACTATCTGTGTCCGTATTTTCATTTGGTAGATCACTCATAACAAAAACACTTGGCACCGCACTACGGGAGAGATATGGTCTTCCGTCTTTTCCCAGTTTATAATCGCTATTAGAGAAGTGTCTTGAACATAACACAGTTGTTTTAAAAACCTCAATTTTTATAGGTATAGCTTCAATCCGTGCTTGTTTTGAGTCCTAAACTGTTGGAAATCTACGAGAAAGTATATATTATAATTTAATATTACTGTATTGCGGTAATAAAGGTTCATACCTGTGACACGTTATATTTTTTGGTCCTGCCTTTTTACAAAAGTAAGCAGTTTCGCCCCATTGTTACCTCTTAACCATCCAAGGTTACCATCTACATGCATCTGCACGCATCTCCATAGGTAAACAAATTGCTCATAACCTCGATGTAAACAAATGTTCAAGATAATGGCGGTATCTAGCTTCTGTGCGCATGCGCGCACAATATGCACGAGAATCTGTACGAAATTCGACCTTATTGACCAAGGTATGTTGGGCCAAAACAAGCCAATGCATTGGGATAGGCCGTACTCCGTCTAGTTATAGATGGTCTAAGGTTTCCACAATACCTATTGTCAATATAAGCTGCGTTCGGATATTGTACACCGTTACACTTTTTACACCCAATAACACGTAAGTGTCATTTGGACGGTGTCAACGGAGTACAATATCCGAACGCAGCTTTAATCGAGCCTCTTCTACCAGGGGTGTCGAGGCGATGGACTTTCTCCATCCTTTTCGGTCTTTTGCACTCATCTTGGCTTGATTCCAGCTTCCAGAGTCCCGTCCCTCTTAGTGCGTCGGAGATCATGTTGTTCCAGGTCTTCCTCGGGGGTCCCCGTTTTCTGCTTTTACCCGTTCCCATCTCCCATATAACCTTCACCAGTCTACTGTCACTCATTCTCACAACGTTCCCGAACCACCTCAGTTGTTGCGTTTCTATCTTGTCTAACACACTTTTTACGTCAAGCCTTTCTCTAATGGCCCCGCTCCTGATTTTATCCAACCGGGTCACACCTTCAATCCTTCGTAGCACTCTCATCTCACCAGCCTCGATCCTTCTTTTGAGAAGGTCCGTTAATACCCACGACTCACAACCATACATAAGCATAGGCACCAGTACGGACTCGTAGACTCTTGTTTTAGTCTTTTTGGATATCTCCTTTTTATTGAAGAAAGGGTTGAGGAGTATTCTGTATAAGACTGATACCTTACTGATCCATCGTGATTTCTCTGTCCATCCCTCCGGTTTGGTCTACTATTGCCCCCAGGTACTTCAGTTGCTGTTTTCTTTCCAATCCCTGTGTCTGTTCTGCGTTTTCGGCTTGGTCTGGGTCTGGGTCCACTTGGACGGTAATCATTTCCGTCTTGGTCAAGTTAATCTTCAAGTTGTAACCCTGTAAGGCCTCCTCCCATCTTAGTATTCGCTGTTGCAGTTCGATCTCAGAATTTGCAAATAACAATAGATCATCAGCATACATAAGTTCGTTCATTCTGACTGGCTTTAGCTTGTAATATTCCAGATGGACACCCTTTGTATGAAGATTCACTTTTTTTGACACGTCATCCATTACCATTATGAACAACAGCGGACTTAATACGCTTCCTTGTCTGACTCATTGCGTTGTTCTAAAACCCTCCGATGTGTTACCCCCAACCCTGACCACATTGTTCGTACCCCCATATAGGCTTTTCACCACGCTGATCGTCTTCGCATCTATTCCCCTTCTGCTTAAGGACTTCCAGATTTCTTCTCTGTTTATGCTATCAAACGCGTTTTCCAGGTCTATTGTGCATATGTGTAAGTGCTGCCTGGTAGCTATCATTTTTTCAGCTATCTGTCGCACTACGAAGATCCAATCCTGGGTTGATCTGCCTGCTCTAAATCCCGACTGTGTATCCCCCATTGAGATTTCAACCTTGGTCCTTAACTTCTCTTCAATTATCCTCTCATACAACTTAAACGACACACACAATAGAGATATTCCTCGGTAGTTGTTACAGTTATTGAATTCGCCCTTCTTATGCACAGGCACTAACACTGCCGTTTTCCAGTCCTCCGGTATGGTACTCAGTCTCCATGCCATAAGCATAATTCTATGCAAGACTCTAGTGCCCTCTTCTCCCATAAATTTTAACATTTCCGGTCTTATTCCATCTATACCAGGGGCCTTTCCCGCTTGCAGTCTCTTCAGGGCCCCTCGCCAGTGCCGCCCTTTCTATGCCTTCTTCCCGATGGTCTTCCGTTTGTGTAGTCGAATTTTCAACGTTCACTACATTGGTGTCTCCTAAGTTTAATAGCTCCATAAAATGCTCTCTACATCGTCCCATAATATTAATTTCATCTGTTATGACTTCTCCATCTTTGTTTATGATATTTCTTAGTGAGTCTTTTTTTATCTTTTCGTAGCTTTTTCAAGGTGCGGAACAGCAGCTTTGCGTTGCCTTTGGAGTCTTTTTGAAGTTTTTCTCCAAAGGTTACCCATTCTCTCGCTTTTGCATCTTTGATCATTAACTTGACCTTGTCTCTTTGCTGAGAGTATTCTTGGTAAGCTTCCGCTTGCTTATTTGTCCCCAAGTATTTTCTCCATAGTTGCTTTTTTCTCTTAACCTCTTGCTTTATTTCGTCGTTCCACCAAGCCATTTGTTTCCTCTTGTTCGTTACGTTCTGGACACCACACACTTCCGCAGCCTTGTTCGTGATGACTCTCTTAAATTCCCCCCAAAGCTCCTCTATGTCCATGCCATTCATCCTGTCCTAAATTCTCTTGCAACTCCATCCCTAAATTTTACTTTTATCTCATCCTCCTGCAGTCTGTATGCCTTTATACTTCTATATTTCAACTTCCTACACTTTGTTAAATTGTTCAACTCGTTCCCCCTCTCCAGACGAGCCATGCTGACCATCACCAGAAAGTGGTCACTTCCTATCTCGTACCCTCTTTTGACTCTTATGTCGTTGATCCTCTTTAGCGTGCCTTTTTCAGTAATTATCAGATCGATTATAGATTTTTCATTGCGGCTACGCATTACCCGGGTATATTTATGGATTTGTTTGTGCTTGTACCACGAATTTCCCACCGCCAAGTCATTCAGTATTTTCCGACCATTGTTGTTTATGGCGTTCTCTCCATGCCTGCCGATGCAGCCCTCCGAACTCACCGGGCAGTTCCCCACTCTAACGTTAAAATCTCCCAGCAAAATTAGAGTCCCCTCTTCCTATCCACTTCACCCTGCAAAATACTCCAAAATTCATCAAGTTCCCGCCTGCTTGTACCCTCATCCGGGCCGTATACTATCAGGCACGTAAACAGCTCTTTCTCTTTTTCATACTCCAATCTAAGTATTCTATCGGACACTCCTGTCCACACCTTGACATTGCTTACATTTTTCTATTAACAACACACGCTACACCTGCTTGGGCCCACTGATCTTTATCCACTCCACTAAACATCATCCCGTGCCCGCCGTGAATTGTAACACACCCGTTTCCTTTTTTCTTTGTTTCTGTGATCGCCAAAAAGTCCATGTCTGTGGCCTCCAAAACCTCCGCCAACTCGACCTCTTTTCCATTGATGCCCCTAATATTCCACGTACCCAGCCTCCACTTATCACTCCCGTCATTTCCCTTTCTCCTCTGCCGATCGTCATACTTATTCAATTTCCAGTCACACGCCTTCTCGTCATCGTTTACATCCGTCCCTTCCTCCGTGCCGATCAGTTTTTTGATTCGGAGACTCCATTGTCTGTAGTTTCCAAGAGGTCACGTCTTACTTTGTCCCATCTCCACACTACTCCATTTATAGTGATCTTCTTGTAGCCCATTATGACCCTCCCTTGATTCTTTCTTCTCTTCCTCTCTTCCTGATAAGATATTGTATTTGCCTTTCCTCCTCCGTAAAATCATTATTTATGTATACTTTGTCGTTCTGTCGTCCCAGCTTGTTCTTGTTCCTTAGTATTTAGATCTTTTCTTCGAACCGTTCCAGTTCAATCACACATGTGTTCTTGCCGATTTTCCTAGCATTTGTCACCATTGCATTAATATTCAGTTCCCGCTTAGCAAAGCCCTCTATTACACCTTTCAGGGTATTATTATCCGCGGTATCCATGCTTATCCCAGTGACAACCAAGTTGTTCCTTCTCTTATCCTTCTCCAATAATTCCACCTTTTCCTCCAACTGACCTATTCTAATGGACATTTCCTTTTTCTCCTCCAGCAATTCTTCAATCTTCTTATCGCTTTTTATTTGATTCTCTCTAATTTCTTCCATATTCTTGCACATTCTCTCGAACATGACTCGTATCTTCTCCATTTCAGACGGTTTGTTATCCTTGCACAAAAGAGTTTTCTTTACTTTGGTTTTTTGGCGTTTATCAGGGCTTTCAAGTCCCCTCTTTCTTTTTCCGTCCTCGCTAGATGAGTCTTTACTTTCCAAAACACTCTGGTTCTCCGGCAACATCAAAAACACCTGTCTGTTTTATTTGGTTGTTTATTTACAACAGCTGTAAGCCGCCCGGTTTGACCGCTATCTGAAACCCGGTTGTACAAACGTGACAGGGTATCTACGCAGCGGTAGCACCCTGCCGCATGAAAACGCAAGCGACTTTACGCCTTCAGTCGGTCCGACCTAACCTCGAAAGTACCCGTCAATTTTTCGATTATTCACCAATTCGCACACACCTTTAGCTTTAGCACACTAATTATTCCGTCCACTCTCTTTATCTTCCCGAACTCACACTTCAGCACTTGCTCTGATATCTCGGCACGATTCAAAACTGAATTTTAGCACCAGAGCATCACAGCACATGCACTCCTATCAACTCCACAAATAACCAGCTAAATTATTAATTTTATATATAGTATGATAAAGTGATGATCCTGGCCACATCAGATTTTTGTTCTTTGGCATAGCTTCTGTCTGATATAATCACTGTTGACTAGGCGACAAACTGCAGAACTACAAAAGTTAATCAACCGATCCGCCCAACCGTACTGCACAGAAACCGAATTAGCTTGCCCTATTGTGCTGCGGCCTTCCAATTTGTACCGCATTTATAGATGTTTTACTGAATTACTGCCTGGTGCAATAAATGGAAACATTTTTAAGGAATCGTGCATGCCAATTTAATTCTACGTTATTTGTATTACTTTGAAAATTACATATATACAGGGTGCTACAAAAATACGTCGCTACTTCACTGCATTCTACTGATTTTAAGTGGAGGTTCTCATGAATCGGTTGAAAAGTATTGTAATCGTACCGAGTAAAACTTTCAGATTTCAGCGGAAATATGTCCTTTTGGGTCTCCTGAACTTTTTTGGACCAAGGTACAAAAAAATGTCTGCGTGTGTGCATGTGTGTGGGTGGGTGTGTTGGGTGTGTGTATGGGTGCGTGCGAGCGTGCGTGCGGGTGTGCGCGTGGGTAGTGCGCGCCCGCAAATCCACTTGTGAAGACTAAAGTTATTCAGTTTGACAATTCATTGTCTGTATCAGTCTGTAACACGACACATGACCCACTAGATGTTATTTGACATGCCTTTCAAGATACCAAGGGTGGTGTAGATGGCGCT
Organism: Aphodius sticticus; assembly: GCA_963966075.1. Lineage (NCBI taxonomy): Eukaryota > Metazoa > Arthropoda > Insecta > Coleoptera > Scarabaeidae > Aphodius > Aphodius sticticus. The sequence goes on from OZ014506.1 coordinate 67,455,188, forward strand.
CTAGTAAATGAATGTGTAATGGCGGGAATTTTAAACCGGATATTGGACTACAAAATTTATTACCAGCAATAATTTTTCAAATATTATTGCAGTTAGATTTTTCCTGTTTTTATCCAATAAGTGCTTTAAAATCTAGCCATAATTGACTAATGAGCAACTTAATTCTAACTTATTTTAGTAGTATAACTTAAGCTAACAGGCACCCATTGATGTCTCTCAGTTAGTCCTGGTATACTGGTCACATTTTCCTTGCGCACTATGTAGCACTGTCTTTGCTTTTAGAACAACTTTCCCACATTTTCACTAACTCAAAAAGCTTATTTCTCTTGAGTCTTCTGATCAATCCGGTGTCGTCGAGGGGCTAGATGGCCTCAACGTTTACGTGATGGTGAAGAATTTCCTCGTGACTTCTTGCAATTTTTTGTATTTCTTGTACATAAATTTTATTTTGATGTCCTTATGGAGATCAGTATTCCTAATGTACCAAGGCGCGTTGACATCCATCTGTTACACGTAATAACAATAACATAAGTATAAATAAAGACGTATATTTTACATAGCCATTTACTTACCTCTCGGGGTTTTCTGGAAAGCAAAATAGTTTCTTTTCGTCACTATCAGTACTAGAACTACCGCAGATAATACACATCGGCATTGTAAGTCACTCAACACCCGCCTGTGACACCCGCCAATTGCGATCAAGTCGTAAATCGCAGTATAATTTTATACTATAATATATTATAATACACGTTTTATAAGACAAAAATTCACTCGTTCCATTTAGGCCAAACTCGTGCGCCAATACGTCTTATAAAACAAGTGTTATGTACTATTTTTCTTCTGTATGACCATTTTTGTTAATGTTGATTTTTTCCGAACAGAGAACAATAAATTTATTTTGGTTTAAAAACTTCTGCAGTATTTTATTTATTGTTTTACTACGAACTTTCTCCGACATAAGAGCTACCTAATCTAGGGAAAGCTTTTGACACAAAAGTTATTATTGTGACGTAACGTCTCACGACACGCCAGGACGTCGCGTTACAATGTAACGGGTCATTATAAATGATTCTAGTCGATGTAGGCCATGATGGCCATGAATGGAATACTAGTGTTCTCCACGCAAAATTTAAATTGGTCGCATATCCTATTTCAAGTTTGACATTTGTTTATGTAAATCGGCAAAAATTTCTTAACATGGGCATGGCCGACTTCGACTACAATCATTTATAATGATCCTGTATAAATATAATGTATATTATTTTTTCAAACCTCAATAATTATTAACTTATTTAGTATACCACTTCACATAGCGGCCACATGATATTTTGCGTATATGTTTAAGTTTTAAGGTATAGTAGTACGTATACGATTTTTTTGTACTTTCGGACTTTTGGGTACCAGATTTGTAATCTGCGACAAAGAATCTAACGGAATAAGCTGTCATTCCTGATAAATAAAAAACTGTTGCTCAGTGTAATAGGAGTACTTTTTACTCATTACGAGAGAAAATTGTTGGCTTTGGTACGCTAATCTCCTCGATTTGATTTGACTGGTTTTAACCGAACAGTATTCAGCAAACTTTCGAGATTATCTGAAACTCAAAAGAAACTTTAACTCTAAAGTGTTTCCTTATTTAAGGAGGGTGCACTCAGTTAACACGCCCGACGTCTCCAGATCTCAGTTTGTTATCTTTTCCCCATTTCTTTTCTGTTGATTTCTTTAAGTCATGTTCTATTCTAACACAGCGTCTAGGTAATATCTCATGTAATTTTAAAATTAATTAATTGTGACTCTTTTCTGCTAAGTATATATTAGGGAAGATTTATATCTTCGTTCTTGGCAATAGCCTGTGGTGACATTCTGTCGTATCTGGAAATTGTCTAGAAGGAGCTCTGTAGTTGTACATTTTCATTAAAAAGTTTGATACGCTACCCGGTTAAGTTGGGAGAGAAATTCGTTAACTTTTAGAATAATATTCAATGAAATAGGGCGGATATTCTAAGCACGTGTAAAGTTACTACGGCAGTCACAAGTTTTGTATGGTGCTCCGACTTTTATGAAAAGTTTTATTAATTAAATTACATGTTTGAATTGAAGCATTTACAGTTGACAGCTTTGATAGTTATCATATATTTATGTAAATAGAAATATTATATATACAGTTTCAACTAAATGGTATCATGTATGTTTTATTGCCTATAGGTACACCTACTACGTTTCAACGCACATCTGTGGAATTTAGGTCGTTACTACTCTGTCAGTAGCTCTTTGATCTTCGTATATTATTCACTCTCAAAGGTTACGTTATAAGGATCGATCCACCGCACACTCAACCACATTACTGACGTTACTAATGTCCTTTTTCTGCTCCGGTCCGCTGGAAATTGAGACCATAATGGTATTAAAGAGAACTTCTGCAATATTATTTTTTGATTCTTTTAAAAACCCATTTAGTTGGATCGTCCGCACGTTAGAGGTTTTACCCAATCAATCAACGTAGTCAGCTATCAAACTGATATTTGGTATTGACGTCATTACAGTATTAGACCTACGACCAGGACTATATTACAGCTACGAAAACAAATTGCAATTTAAACATTTGCACAATCTCCCTAAAATGTTACTAGAATGGACTGTTGTAACTTGCAATGTATGGAAACTTTCATTGAAATAAGTGAGATCACTTTTATTGGCATTTAGGACATGACGCTCTCTAACAATAATAAATCTGTTAAAAAAGTTCCGGTCCTATCTGTAACCTCACAATGCTAGGCCATATGGGAAACGATACCCTGGCGAGAAAATGATCAAGATAATCCATGAACATGTCCATAGGTACCTAAGAATAATATGATATGACGTACACACATTTGAACAAGAAATCGACAATATACTTCTCGAAAGAGATCCTTATCCTCATCTAAGACTATTCCAGTAATTACACTGAGGTAGCGTCTTTCTCAAAGAATTCGTACGAAAAATTAGAAAAAAAAATCATCATATGTTGTCCACCTATGTGTGCATCAATATCTCCGAAAGTATTAAGCTTGGCAGAACAAATTATACACCATTATAAAGACGAAGGGTGTGGGTAGGTACCGGTAGGTACTATCGTGAGCATAAAAAACGCGGACAGCAAAGTGAAATTAGGCACTTATATTCTCAACAATTTTAGTTGTGTAACATTTACTTCGACAGTATTTGTCAACCTATGAATCGAGTTTAAATTATTGCCTTCCGAAATTTATTCAATTGCGGCATTTTTATTTCTTACGTCAAAACTCTAGATGACATTAATGTGACATGACAAACGTACACACAGAGAAATGGTTGTCTAATACTCTAATGCATAATGTTAAAAAATGACATTCTTAACATAATTTGTTTGTTTTAAAACAAATTCTTATAATAAGAATATTTCTTTAATATAAAACAACCTGAATATTATTTGCCTTTAGAAAACGATAGTTTTGATTTAAGGAAAGCGTTGTTTTGAAAATAATGTGAACGGGGCCGATAGATGGAGCTTTAATTTCTCGTCGTAAGAGGGGTCTGCTCGAGGGTATATAACCGCATACATGTCTATGCAGCATCAGTAATTGTGCTATTATACCGTCAATGTACATGACGTAGAAATGTCCAACAGATCTAATGTTAATGGAAAAGAGAGAATGGACACCGGGTACTTTCTCCAGTTGAAAATAACAATATTCTTATTTGGATGTCTTAATAATAGATAAAATACATATACAGGGTGTGTATAAATCGGCGGAAAAGCTATACGTGGCGATGTTCTTCGTAAAATTCTGAGTAAACAATCTTTATACTAAAATCTTGTAGCGTCATTATTGTGCCCTCAGGAGCCATTTGAAAGAAACATAGATTTGGCAACGCTGAATCCAACAGGTGTTCGTGTTACTATGCACGGTAAACAAACAAGTCAAATTACTTAATTTGATTATACAACTGTCAAAAGTGACAAATGCCAAAATTAAGTTACCCATGTTCTACAGTGTTGCCGAATGTATTTTTATGACAAAATTAACGAAATACCGAAATTAAAAACAAACTTTTTAGGCAGAAAGATAACATTTAGGAAAAGAAAAATTTTCAATATTGTTCTTTATTCTAAACTGCAGCTTCTCCATCAATAGATTTCAAATAATAACACCATTCAAGAGATCGGATATCATGACTTTGGAGACCTCGTGAAGACTCAAGAAGCACGGTACAACATTTTAGATTATAGATTGTCTACTCAGAATTTTGCGAAGAACACCGCCACGTGTAGCTTTTCCGCCAATTTATACACACCCTGTATACTAATATAGATTGGCGCCTCAAGGCAATCTTTGTGGACTCTATTTTTAGTTCACCCCCATCCGCTAGGAGGCGCTAATAGCACTTCCCACTTCTAGCCTTTTCTCATATTATATTTTAATTAATTCATAAGATCAGGAAAACCGCGTGATGGGACTAATACAGAACAAAAATTACCACAGAAAATTTAAAGTTATATACATCACCCATATATAAGTGAAAAATATGCGTTTAAATGTCTGTGGTAAAAATTAGCAGTGTCACTAGACAGTTAATTGACAGAACATAATGGTTGTTTATGGTTTACTAACGCCATGACTACGCAACACGCGACATCCACAGTGACGGTTTGAACGAGCCAATAGGTATCAAGCATGTGATTTGGCCGGTATAGCAGGGCGCTAGCCAGAGATAGCGCGTGGGGGTGAACTAAAATTTTGCTATCAACGCCTGCGTATGGGAAGTAAGCACCCCATGGTCTTAATTACATTCCATGTAAAATATTATTGCTTTCATAATAAAACATGGTCCACATTCAAAAGATGTCGGTGAATGTTTAATCCACGCATGTGAGCTGATTAATCTAACTACCCAACCTTTTGATTTAAAGAACAAATTCTTAAGTCAAAAAAGTATAGTATCCATTTAAAATTCTACAAGCTTAAAATAAGACAACCGCTCAAAACAACGGTTTTCTTCAATGAACGATATATATTCTGGCGTATAACGGGTGATCTAAAATGACTGAGGATAGGTTGAATTTCCCGCCACAGTTTTGAACTTATTTAGTGTTACTAAGATGGTATGCGTGCATGATACAGGTTATGATCACTATCAGATACCATAGTGAACTCGCCAGTAAGGGTTACGTTCCTCTGCAACGATATTTCATCTTTCTCAATTAATTTGTTATTGGGTTCATGAAGAGTCTTTCTAAAAATACATAATATTGAGGATTTTTCATTATTCTGGTAAGTTCATTCAGTTTTCTAAAATTAAATTAACCTAATTATGATCAGAGAATGAATCCCTTTACAAGAAGGAACACCTACGCCACTGGACCAAAATAACAGCTGTCATTTGCAACCCTTGCCAACATCACAATTATTCAAATTGGCGGGAAATTCAACCTGTCCTCAGTCATTTTAGATCACTGTGTATATAAAACAACCGTTGTTTTGGAATAACAAAGGTTGCTTTGAAATGAGGCAACGTTTTGTTGTGTGTACTGACATGACATTACGAAGCCCAGCTTAATTAGTGCAAATTTGTGTGTCCCCGTTTTTAGTTTTTCAATGTCCTATAAAAAGGCCGTCGTTGGGAACGTTGTCAATAAACATGATTAAAGTATAATCTCTATACATAATAGTACGAATTATTTAGAATTGTGGTAGGTGACAATAGTCATCTAATTAACGGAATCTCCGGCGAATATCTGAACTGTAAACACGCATAAACTGTCTATTGCGGGTTAGTAGGCTAAGCTGGGGACGTGTTTACCGACTTGAAATGTGTAAACGTTTTGCCAACTGTGTAAAGCCATGCAATAGCGCCACGTTCGCGCAATTTAACCAAACGCAAACAGAGCTGCCTAAGTGCCCCCCTACTGGCAAATTACATTATTAATTTTATTATTACAACCGGGGTTACTCTGGTCAGATTATACAGCATCACATTGTTGGTTAGTTTGAGTATATAGTACGTCTAATGGATTGGTTATAACTTAAAAGTTGTACTGGCGACTGTCCGCAGAATGAATATAAGTACGTGTTCTGCAAAGCACTGCTGGTACAACAAACATTGTTGCAATATTTTGATGAACCCCTACATTGTGTTCCGTTTTCAATACTGATAATGTAAACTAATGAACAATACGCTTTTTTCCTTTCAACTTGCTAGTGGACGACACTCAAAAGTTTAGAATTTATACGCGCTGTACACGTCCCAGTGGCGACGACAGAGCAACATAGTATATTATTATACTATAAGTTTTATAAGACGTAACATTGGCGAATAAGTTGATTTTTATATGATAAAACCTAACTTTGTGGCTACTTCTTTTAGCATTAAGTAATTACGATCTAGTCCGGTCAAATTAGCTATAAAATTGCAAATTCGGATTGCTGAATCATTTAACATGCAATATTTTATCCGAGATCAATCGGACAAAACTTAGTAAAGTTATAAAGCGTCGAACAAAACTACTTTTTTAGCGGTAGAAATCGGTAAGCTTGCGCATATCTTGCAAAACCACGTAAACTTTCCCAATGGCCTTTAAGCTATTTATTCATTGAAAACTTAAGGCGATACACCAAAATGTAGCTAGATAACTATACAGTGTGTTTCAGAAATAACGTGTAACCTTGAAGGAGCATATGCCCTAGGACGTAATAAGCATGTTTTGTCAATTAACGTATGGTCTAACTTAACGTATTCTTGAGAAAAGTAATAAAGAAAGACGGAGTCCGTCCCTGATCAGCGGAAGAAAATTTACAACACTCCACTACAGTTGTGTTGCAACTTCTGACAAATCAACGCCGCCGGGAACATATCGGTATCCCCCACTCATATGAACGGACACAAACGTGTTCGGCTGTTTGTTTTTTTTATCAACAATAAAAATCATGTGGATTGTGGAATCTTAATGTTGGTTTATTTGTGTAGTGATTGGTGTAGTACCAGAGACGGATGAATGACAATTCTATGGCTAGAATGCGACATTGTGACACAACTTTGATCGGCCGCGACGTGTAGTTACTGTGTTGAGTCGGTTTGTTTTGTTCGACGGATATCGCTAATTGATAAATGTTTGTACGGACGTTTGCAACCGTAATCGGGTCATGCGCGATCGGCTATTTACCAGGGCCGGCCTTAGACGACTCCTTCAATACAATTTTGTTATGTAGTACTTAAAACTTTGAAATGGACTATAGGTTATTTGACCAAAATTGCTTCTCTGTCCTTGGTGAATATGCTCCTTCAAGGTTAGCCGTTATTTCTGAAACACCCTGTATAATATTTTGGTAACTGTGGACCTTAAATATTTTTATTAAGAAGAAAAATGAAGAAAAAATAAAGAATGGTGCAAGGTTTAAAATGTATACCCGATCAAACACTAACTTTTGCACACTACATTTGCTAAACAAAATCCTACTTTTATGAAATGTTTCAATAAGATTCGCGGCTCAACTCTGTCCGTACCGACCAACCAATCGAAATAATTTACTATTATGGAGCGATTCAATGAGCCGTTGTATACTGTAAATACGTTAAATGTACGCCAATATTCTCATATCGTATATTGTAACGCTAAATACCGTATATCGGGCGGCGTACGTGCGTTTCGACAACCACCTGAGAAAGGCTGACGCGTTTGTACCACCTTCCCCGAAGGCAGCCGTATTAGCGTAATTGAATCGTGCCGCATAATTAAGATGCTCGGCGCAAATACAAGATAGCATTTCCGCACGTTCGCAAATTGCATTTCTATAACAGGGCGACGGTCGTCGCGCGCGTACAACTCCAACGGCCGCTATCGCAACTTGGAAGCTGCGAAGCCGATATAGTACACACCAAACTAATTGAATTGTTTCGAACATCCCATGAATTCTAAGCCTGTATCGAACTCCAAGCACAAATTCTATGCCTGTTTGGTAATAGGTATTGTCAGTATAGATAGGTTGAAGTTCTAAACCGTTAAAGGTTTAGAGTGAAAAGCAAACTCCAGCATATCTTGTGAAACCTAAATAGGCAAAAGGTGTGAGTTTCATGAAACGTAATAACGTCAGGTTTACGCATAACAAATTGAAGATACGCCAAGCGCACACAAACGATATTTAGTGCTCTCGATTATCAGACTTTAATGCAAATGCACAAATGTGTAGCACATGTGGGCAAGCAAATTGGTTCACTTATGTGGAATTAATTGTTAGACAATTTTAATCACCATAAAAACTCGTGTTCTCCTCGTCCTAAATGCATAACAAAAAGGCCAACACAAAATTATTGTTGGTGAATAAAGATACCTCTTTATATTTGCAAAGTTAATTTAATTTAAATAGGATACATGTTTCGGCTCACGCCATTGTCAATCCTAAATTTACAAAAAAAAAAACTAAAGGCGTCACAATACATAATAACATAAACTAGGAAACGCAATAGCTTACTGTCGATTTGGAGGAATACGTTAATTACATGTGCACGAGGACAAATGAATGTTACAATTGTGCGAACAACAGAAAAGCGAAGTAGCAAAAGTCTTGCAAACACAGACATAGACGTGTGCAAGCGAAGCGCATCTAGAAAGCAATGGCGTATGACAGAATTAAATGTGTATGTATGTCTGGTGGCCTAACCGCAGGCAGAAACATTCAAATAGACAACACAATCGAATGACAGCGCGTTGGGTAGCCCATCTCCATAAACATGAAACATCGAAAATAAGGAATCAAAACCAAAATGCAAGATTAAAAAATTACAATATTTATATAACTATATGATTGTTATTCAAGTTATTCATGATTGAAAATCAAAATCAAAGTAATCAACATGTGTAAAGGTGGTATGTCCAAGAACACCATAATACTAAAGAGTGTTTAAATAAGCATATAGGGGTTTGATACTGAAATCTACCTGTTCGTTCATCAGTGAAATCTGTGGGCCGTAAATGTATTTGTGTATTTGATATTGTTCGAGCAGGTCCACTCTATAGCCTTTTTTCACATTTGTGGAGCAACCGATCATTGTGAAAATTAACTTAATGACCCGTTAGTATAGTGTTATTGTTGATTTAAATGTCTATAAACTTAAATAAATCTTGATGATTGTTGGGTGTTTATCTGATAGGAAAAGCTTTTAAAACAAGGAGACTTGTAGTTCGTAACAATCCGGTTTTTTTAGCAGTTTACACTGACAGCGTTGGCATGCTTTAGAACAGTTTGATAGAATTAAAGAATTTAATACTAATTTAATACACTTTTTCAGCATGGATGCCTCCTGATAATTTCAGTAGTCACGTTAATTACTCAATGTACCATATAGTTCCTTTCCTTCGTGTTTCTTACCTTCCTTCCTTTCCGCTCCATTCTCCCCTTTCAATGCCTATTTTTGGAATTCTGATGTTTTCTATCCTGATTGAGGGTAAAAACAACGTTGCTGAGATTAATAGAGAAAAATGTTACTCAGGATTCTGTAATTCTATTAGGTCGGTAGTTACAAATATGTGAGTACGGTCGGTTCCTCCAACTGCGGTAGACATATACGTTGATTTCTTTAGTTCCGGTCACATATGATGGTCAGAATTACCAACATTTCGATATGAAGCAGATATAAAAAATAAATATTTGTAAGGATCATAATAGTATTATCATATGTGATGCGAACTGGGAAAATATATTACCTTTTCGGGATTTTTTTCTTAGTTTTTTACTGTCTATAATATTATAATTTGTGAGGATTATTAAAAAAATGGTTCAATAATTATGTTCACAAAATCTCAGACAGACGATAGTTTGCTCTTCAAATTGTGTTACTATTTGTGTACCCACCAACTATCAAATGGTGTAGTAAGTATGCAAATATTCTTTTTACGGATAATATGATTTAACATGAGCCCGAAAATAAACCGCGTATACAGGTGTCCGTTTTAATGTGAATGCAATGATATTTATTATTTCAAGAGATAAAAAACAGCGGTCACAAGCGGTCAAGGATGCATATATGCATGTGATTAAGTATCAGAAACAAAATTTCATCATTTTTTTTTAATTTTGAAATAATCAATAAAAACTTTAATATCAATAAAATATTGAATTTTTAAGATTTTGTCAATTTGAGAGTTATCTTAATCTTATTAAGCAAGCAAATTCTTTCAACCAACGTTTCTTAAGAATGTTTGGTAAAAATATCGAACACAAAACGTATATGGTGCAATTTAAAATATTCAAATTACGTCACTTCCGAAAAACGTCCTAACCAACCTTAAAATAGTGACCGCTTGAACTTTTTTTTTGTGTCCTCTAATTTCATTTTCATTACTTCATAAATAAAAAAAAAACAGCCTCCCCTATAGACCTCATAGATCATCCGGTTTATTATTTTCAACATTGCAATTAAAAAATAAAGGATTCATAAATACATGACAAATGATAAAAAAAAATAGCAAATATAAAAACAAAAAAATCGTACCACATGTCCTGAGTTTTTGAGGATCTACAGCAACGTGGTCGTAAACGTTGTCCACACCCTACTAAGACTGAACGCTACAATGAAACGATGTATTTTTCATACTCGCATCTCGGAGGGCAAAAAAATGCATGCATTTATTTATACCAGTAATTAGCGAAGTTCAGGGGTTGTTCTAGCAAAAGTGGAGATAAGCTTCTTCTGTCATTTGGTAGATGTATATTATTGTTACAATGGGATGAAAAAAAAACTTATGCAGTTTGCTTTTCTGATGTATTATTCTATACTCCCATCTCTGAGGATGAAAATGATCAGTTCATAATTTTTTTAGCCACTACTTAGCGGAATTATGACTACAATAACTTACTATGGAAGTATGGGGTAAATATTTGTACTTTCGATTGCTGTAAAAGAAGTTGTAGTTCGTAAAGGGTTAACTGATATATGAATTTCTAAAAATTTGGCTATTTAAGTAGAGGACTTTCTTTTTTAGGCAGTAATTATGAGTTGACCCCTTTTGCAATCAATAACTACTGTAGCCACAACTCGTTGCGGGATTTCCGAAATCATGTATTAAAACTTGTTGAAAAAATGTGAAACTTTCCCCCGAAAATATCTTTTACCCAGTTCACATTTTTAAGACACTATTTTAAAATGATAATTTTATTGTTTGAAGTGATTGAAACAGTGAACATTAGTGTGTGATAGTTTAGTTTAGCGTACTTTTTGTGCGGAGTCCTAAATTTTCGCCGGAAGCATTCAGTACTCAAAAATGCGACAAAAATCGAATAAATCCTACTAATTTGCCAGCGAGGCTCGTTGCCATTGGGGACCAAAAACATAATGATAGGCAGCATACGCGCACAAATAAAATGCTGGGGAATCAAACAGGTGCACTAAATAACATTCTGCTGCGTGTACATCGTATTTTCCGCCAAATTTGCAAATTGTCCGCATATGATTAACATTTTCATGTTCAATATATTTCCTGTTGAAGCCGTTCGGAAAATATAGGAGATATTTCTAAAAAGAAACGGTAATTGGTAAAAACTAGTATAGAAAAATCTATTGCGAAAATAAAATGTTCTTAAAATATAAACCAAAGCCTTGCTCACTGTATATTTGTAACCCAAATTGTCAAAACGTAATAAGGAGATTTTTGATATATTCAATATAGATTTTAGCTATTTGGTAACAAATATATTATACCGCTCAAACTAAAATTGTTCTCCTTTCCAATTAAATTTTGATACGGTACAATAAATAAATGGTTTGAATTTAGCTAGCGCTTTATGTGCGCAGCCACTGGCCATAATTAATGGCAATAATTAAATTCACTCTAAACTCGCGTTAATTTAATTTCTCGTAAATTGACACCGTTTGTTCCGCGGTATCCATGCGCATTATTACATGGAAGCCACCATCACAACCAAGGTGTGACTGTATTCAAAATGATTACTTCTATCACCGGAAATAGTTAATTCTTAAGTAATTTGTTAGTTTTCGAGAATAATGACGTACGGGCAACTCAGCGGCGCAAATATTTAAAAACAAATAAATGAACAAAAATGAAAAATTGTACAGCTAGTATATTTATACCCCCCACATTTAATGTGCTGAGGGTATATTGAGTTTGATACAACATTTATAACACCCTTAAGGAGGCGTGGCAGATATAGACTTATACAGGGTGTTCCTAAATATCCTGTAAACAGGAAAAGCGGTAATTCTTTGGCTTATCAAATGACTAAAAATTCATATAAACATAGGTCCGCAAACGCTTCGTTGCCGATATACAGGGTGCAGAAATTTCAAGATTTTTTTAGTTTTTTCTTTATAGCTCGTGTATCCTAGTATATATGGATTTGATCAGAATTGAAAACTGAATCGATTTAGCTATGTCCGTCTGTCTGTCCGTCTGTGTACACGATAACTGCCGCAATTTTGGAGTAATTGTTCTGAAATTTGGTATACAAGCTTATCTCTTAAAAAGTAAGGACAAGGTCATGAACGGGCAAAATCGGTTCACTTGTTTTTTTTTTTAATATTTTACGGTGGAGGTATTTTAACTTCAGCACGGCTGACGATATTTTTCTTACTAGTTTCTGCTAATTTTATATCAAAATAGATTTTCTCGATTTTTGAGACTACCCACCACCATTAAATTAAGTTAAGAGTAACTAGGTCTTCATTATATAAAATGGATTTTATCTATTTATTTTTTTTGTAAGAAATAGATGAATTTTTTAAAATCATCCCCTGTCCGAAAAATGAATCCCTTCTCTTGTAGAAAGTTCGAAAATTATTTTCCACCCTTCATTTATATGATCAACCGGGTAGCTATTTTTTTGTGCTTTTTTTGTTTATGTGGCTGGGAAAATAAATCAATATAAAGCTCTCTCATACTAAAAATGTTGTACTGACATAAAAGAACTAAACTCAAATAAATATTGATATATACAGTGTGGTAATTGGTAATTGGTAATTGGCTTGGGATTCTTTTTAGGAATACATATATGAAATAAACGTGGGGGGACTTTTTGGATATTTTTACCGAGAGGGCTTCAATTCTTGTGGCAATGGGGTTTATATTGGTGGTTTCATAGAGGAGTTCGTTGGAAGGGTTGTGAAGGAGGTTGTTAGGGTGTCTTATTCGAGTTATGGTGCGGAGAGAGCTTCTTTCGCCCACATTTATATTATTCAGTGCTATTCTAGGTATCTTATTAAATAAGAGGCATCCGTATTCCAGAATTGAGCGGCAAACACTTTTGTAACTATGCACTGCTCTCTTGGTGCTAATACCTCTATTTCTGTACATGAGTGATCTAAAGTGCGATGCTCTGGATTTTGCTTTTATTTTATGAGGAATTTAATGGGTTTAGTGGTTTAGTGTGGGTTGATTTTTATTCTCCACTTGCGGTACCATGGGGGGGGAGGGTTCTAGGTAGTAGGGTAGTAGGGAAAGGGCACTGAGGACGTTAGCAGCTGAGTCTAGGGAATGGGAGTGTGAAATGAGAGCTGTGTCGTCGGCATAAAGGAGGGAATATATCTGAAACATTTGGATCGGGATCATAAATATCGTAGCAGAAGATGTTATATAGTGAAGGAGAGATGAGAGAACCTAGTGGAATACCTTGCTCAGGATGTATGGGGTGGGAAATAGATTAACTGAATTTGACGCGGGAAATTCCGTGTTGTAGGAATTGCCGGATGATATTGGCTAAGTAAAATGGAACTTGGAGAACGGAACGTTTGTAAAGGAGACCTCGATGCCATACGGAGTCAAATGCTTTTTGTATGTCTAGGACTAGAACAGTGGATCGTTGTTTGTTGAAATGAGCGGTTTGCAGGGATATGAGATTTGAAATGAGAATGGATAAGGGATGAATTGTGGAAGTCTTTTGGCTAAAACCGAATTGGTACTTGGGGAATTGTCGGTCGGGAGAGGAGCGCGGACTTAAGGAGTGTTTCGAAGAGTTTCCATACTACTGGGAGGAGCGAAATAGGGCGATAGTTTCTGGGATCCGTTATGCCATCTTCTGTTTAGGAATAGAAGATATTAGTGCTGTTTTCCATTCTGTTGGAAAGTGTTGCTTCGGGAGACAATAGTTAAAGATCTTTAAGATGTGGCCATCTATTTCGGGCTCTAATCGTTTGAGGGTGTTACGAGTGATCTTATCATTTCCTGGGCTTGTGCTTTAATCTTCATGCCATTGATTGGCAAGATCGTAGTGTTATTGGTTGAACTGGGGATCGTTACTTTCCTTAAAAACTTTTTGCTGATATTCGGCGTGCAAGTCTGCAATATGTTGTTGGTCGGTATGTGTAATATTAGTGTTTGGATCAGTTAGTTCTTGCACCGGAATAGTCTTCTTGTATCGGGATATTATGTTAATTTCCTGCCAGTACTTTTTTTTCTTTTAGATTGCTCTATTTTGTAGCAGGCTGACATATATTTCTCGCCTCTATATTGGTTTATTAGGTCTTGTATACATTTATTGAGTGCATTGAATTTATGTTTTAGGGCTGTAATCTCATTTACTTTAAATTCTGTGTATAGTTTTCTTCTTTTGCTTTTATCAGGGGGATAATGAATGGAGGGAGTGCAAGGGAATAGTAATGTTTTTTGACTTTAGGAGAATGATGTAGTGACTGATGTAGTGAGTGTTTCGGTGAAGATGGATACTGATGTCTGGTCTATTATTCGGTTGATACTGATAAAACTGTGCATTTCCCGGTTGACATTTTTTAAATTACAGCGAAAGGAAGACTATTTCATCTGAAACAATCAGAACTATTTCAACAATTTCAAACATCTATCAGAAGTTATCAACGTTGTGGCTTCCAAGATAGTTACAACCAGGGCTGTGGAGTCGGAGTCGCAGTCGTGGAGTCGGAAGTCGGAGTTCAGACAAATTTCAGAGGAGTCGGAGTCGGAAAGAATGTACCGACTCCGAGTCCATGTTTAAATAATGTAAAAACAGACATGCGAGATGGCCGTTGCCTCAATAGATAGTAAACAATTAACTAAACATTGTTAGGTCTTTTACATAGTACCTACCTACATATGTAACAATAATTAAACTACAAAACACACAGGTGGATGGTGAGTGATGATTAGCAAATGATTATTGTCAGTTGCTTGCGCGTCGCATATATAGTTTATGTCCACTTTCCAACAACCAACTTCAATGTGCTAATCATGATAGCTCGATCATCTGCAAATAAAGAATGGCTTTTCAATGCATACTTAGACGAATTAGAACTTTCCAAAGCGAAGCGACAACGTCTGGTTTTCCTTATTCATCAAAATTAAGAGGATTTTCTCGTATTCGTTCGGCCACAAAGAACAGCTGAACAATTCATTAAATATTGAAAAAAAGTATTTTAATGATTTTCCCTTGCAATTTTAAATCGAAAAAAGAATTTCCTTTTGTACCAGAACAAACAGCGTGGTACGACTGTGATACCAGCCGTATCAACTCTCACATTTTTTAAAAATTTATTTTGCCCCAGTAACTGAATGTTTGTAAAAGATACAGCTTTACCTACTAGCTTTACAATTTTAGCTTTAATGTTTAATAACTTTAAACCTTTAACCGAAATCGATTCTTTTTTTTTCGGCACATGAACAAATTTACCAAAAGTATCATCTCTTTGTATTTAACCAAATATGTAGAGATTTTAAATGGTTACTGAGATTGTGAAATAGCACCGTTTATTTAAGTTGAATGTAGGAATATCCATGTATGCAAGTCACACTCGTTGCAGCCAGAATTGTGACGTCATTGCCACAAACAGAAGTAAGAGTTGAGATTATTTTCAGCTTATTTTGTTCTTAATTTTGTATTCATTGGAATGAGTTTTACTTTGTACTATACAGTGGTTTGTCATTACTTTTGTTATTATTAAAGATAGAAAATCTGTTAAATTGACAGACTAGTTCAGAATTATGTGCTCTCTAATGAGAAAACGGTTGAGTTTCTAATGATTTCAGAGATATTTTGAAAAAATTAAAAAGCGTCATTTTTAAATATGGTCATAACTTTGTGGTCCGATCAACAGGTCTTTTTACTTTGTCATACGTAGTACGATAAATTATTGTAATCGTGTCGAAAAAGATGTTTGAGATTTTAGCGGAAATATGTCCTTTTGGGTCCCTTGAACATTTTTGACCAAGGTACAAAAAAATGTCTGTGTGTATCTATGTGTGTCTGTGTGTGTGTGTGTGTGTACCGTTTTTTTGTGGCGACGATTCTGGAAAAACTACAAAAGGTATCGGGACGAAACATCATACATATTTAGAAATTTCATGACTAAACTTAGAGCTCAAAAGCTTATTGTTCAAAGAGTCCAAAGGAACTGGAGGTTTACTCAGCATTTTTCAACGATTTTACAAATAACTGCCATTTCTGTAATTTTGCCCTAAATAGTTAAATAATAAATTAAAGTAGAGGAAATTTTGTATAATTTATGTCTATGACACAACCGCCAGTTACAACGCTGCGCTTGCAATAAAACCCTCTTCTCGCAATAAAAGCGGCAACTCTGATGTCCGAACATGGCTTTTGCATGGTACATAGTAGACGTCGACCATAGACTGTACGACTGTACACGATGTGTTATCAAACGCATTCATTTTATTCTTTAATTTTGACTCCAGGTATTGAAACAGTCGTTACATTAACTAACTTTTAGCGATACCCAGCAACGACAGGCTTGTTTTCCGAGAGTTTTCTTATTATAGCATATACTCGAAAAGATAACCTTCAACATCAATTTATTTATTGATCCGACATTGCTTAAAGACCTAAGCCTTCATGAGCGACTGAACATTAATTTGTCAAAAATTCACTAATCTAAGCTATGTGACTAATCTAACAAGTGATAAGTGTTTCTGGTATGCTTTTTTCCGTAATCTGAATCTGAAGACAGAAATTTTGACTGATCGTAGTTTTTGAGTAAAGCAGTGCAAATTTCTGCTTTTAGATGCAGATTCAGGTATGGAAGAAAAAGATACCAGAAACAGTTACACCCGTTCTCGCACGATTTTGTTATTTGTTGGCCAGGATAGTCACTTAGCGTAGATTACTCGAAAATGTATGATATCTATCCTCGAAAATTAAACGATATATGTTTTTAGATTCTTATAATAAAAGTGGTATGTACATTTATTGTGGTAATTTTTTTTAATATTATTAACTTGAACTTGAGATTACCAGAACATTGGAAAATGGGGGTCTTGCATGATTTTACCTAACTTAACCAATAAAATCCTTAGGTATTAAGAAAACCGTGTGTAAAATTTTTCCGCTTTATATTGTTGCAGTCAATTGTTATTGAACATCAAAGTTTAAACCGGACTAAGAGCGCGCCAAAACGCTCCGTGACGTCATAAGAATGGTGAGAAGCTGAGCGAGCCTAGGTTGTAGAGAGCGGCTGAAAAAAAAACAGGATCTACGGGCACGAGAATGGAATCGAGTTGAATATATAGTATCTGGAGGACGTTGTGTGCGTTGTGTTAGCGAATAAGTCTAGTTGGGTCAAGGGTCTTTGCGTGTTGTCAAAAGTGACAGTCGTTTGAGAAGACGTACGTCCAACGTTAATGTGAATCTAATTAATGAAGGCATGACAATCGCATCGTACTATCTCATGTCACGTGGCCTTCGACCAAACATGCTATGTCACACCAATCACAGCGCGTTCTGGTCTGACTCATATTTAAAGAGGCGAGACCGATTTTAATGTTATTAATTGTGTACGATCCGATTTTTTTCTTAAACAAATAACGTCTCCGGACGGTTGTGGTATACGTTTGGCACGAATAGAGCGTATTAATTTTTAATTTTGAGACTTAGTGCAAGTCCCCTATTATAGCGGCGACCAAAATTGATTTGTAAAATATCACCACATAAGATAACCTGTATTACTAAACATAAAATGTGAAATAAATGAAATCGAAGTAAATTGAGAGGAAAGTGAGGCTGAGAAACTCCTAGGATAAGGCAATCTGTACGTACGTATCTAAGTACATAATACATTAATTGAATCTAAACCAGCAATTATTCGCATACGAGTTCAGACTTTTTTAGTTTTTGTTCTCTGCTATCTTTAAACTCTTAAGTACCTACGCTGCTGCTTTCCCCATTAACATACGTACACAAACTTGTCAGAGAGTAGTAGTCCGACGCAGAATTAAAAATTCCGCACAGAACAATACCGCTGAAGTTTTCGGTGGAGCACCTAAGTGGGACAGCGAA
This sequence comes from Aphodius sticticus, assembly GCA_963966075.1. NCBI lineage: Eukaryota > Metazoa > Arthropoda > Insecta > Coleoptera > Scarabaeidae > Aphodius > Aphodius sticticus. The sequence continues at coordinate 67,473,454 of OZ014506.1, forward strand.
AACTGCACCGGGGACGCATTAAAAATTAAACTGCGAGTGATCCCAACGCTCTAATGAAAGTTGAAAGTCCCGGTGGTGGGAAAAGGGCAACGTGTTCTCTCCCCTGTCTCCCCTGTCTCTCCTATATACCTTAATAGCGTCTGTATTCTCTAACGTTCTGTATCCGTTGTTAACAGGAGATCCAGTGGGGGCTGTATGTCCGCCATACATGTACCGTTGCCCGGAGGGCAAATGCATCCCGCTATCGTCGGTTTGTAATTACCAGAAGGACTGTGATAAGGCCGAAGACGAGTTCCAATCTTGCCGTAAGTACTACTTTTCTATTCTTTGTATGGTCGACAATGCTGGGCTGGTGGATGGAAACAGACTCTGTATTGTTACATTTCATACTATGCCGTACTATAGCCATTCACTGGACAAACGGTCAAGGTAAAAGCAAAGGGCACAGGGAAGCAGATCGCATGGCAAAACACGCTGTGACGACGCCCTATATAGGACCTAAGCCAGCAATACCACCATCCTTAAATACATTACTCAACGCTCTAACAGAAACACCCTCTCTTCAGGAGTAGATGGAACGAAACCACTGAGTGTTTTTGCAAAGGAAACCCTACGTTTCCCTTGCCAGAATACCACATTGTACTACCTTTAACTCACCAGAAGCAACCTCAGACTGCTAACTGGTATCTATTGGCCCTGTGCTTACCCCCTGGAAGGGAGATGATAATCGATCTAGGCGCCCATAGGGGAGACACGGAGATATACCGGCCCACACTATGTGCAGTAGTTTAAGGCATAATGCACAACATGCATAACATAATGTATGTTTTCTTGCTTATCTGTCATAAGTTCACAGATCGTTCGTCGATATCATCGTAATGGGGGGACACAATAAGTGCCAATCCAACGAATATAAATGGTTCGTAAAGTTCACTACTAACAGCTATTCGCCAAAAAACAATATAATAATACCAATTTGATTGGACCACTAAAACACAATACAGATAACTATAACATATAGTTGCGAACTGCTCCATTTACGCCTTGTGGACATACTACCCGCCTACCCCGGTACAGGCGCTTGCATCACGCACCCGGCCAATACAGGGCACTGCAGACTAAAAAAGTATCTAACCCGCATCGGAATCCTAGAGGACCAAATGTGCAGAGGATGCGAAAGCGAGGAAGATACGGCAGAATACTTTCTGTGCGAATGTCCGGCACTTTCGACATTACGTGAAAGTTTCCTGGGTGAAAGCTGACTGGATTTATCCTGTGTCAGAGGGGTTCCGCCGAGCGAAGTCCTCGCCTTCACGAAGGCCGGAGGATGGTTCGAGGCAGTCACAGCCTAAGCCATAAGAACCCCTCGGAGGTTAGCAAAATGGGCCTAATGAGGCCTAGATGCTGTGGGAATCGTCCCACCCTCCAAGATATCCATAAATTTCATACCAATTTAAAGAAAAACTTTAAAATTACTGATTTTGTTTTTTTTCTATATTATCTATAATGATCGGCATCTATATATGAATGAATACGTCAAATTTAATTGAGTATCATATGATAGCTGACTTAAAACTAAATAAGTTTTCTGAACTTTTTTTTATTTAACGTAAACTGAGAGCGTTCTATTATTTTTAAAATTGATAGCAATACCACCAATTATTGGTTTTCTTTATTGTGTGACGTTAAGTCAAGAAAAGTTTAAGATTAAACTATAAATATTTATTTTCAAAAGTGCTATCCTATGATGCTCCACATGACCTACCTCTGTGTTGTTTTTTAAGTTGATGCCAATCGCCATCCTCCGTTTCTCTTCAATTTTCTTCAATAAAATTATATAAAAGGAAGTTTCAGATAAAACTTATTGGGCTTTAAAGGAGCTTTCTTTCCTATCATACATCATACCACCTACTACATCTATCTTATTTTTCGTGTTGGCAACAGTTACACCAACTTCCGGTGCAAATCGGAATTTGACAAGGATCCTTTGTACGTACCTCTCGAAACTTTTAATTTGCTTAAAATATTTTCTCGGTGAAGCTGTACAGTTAAAGATATTTCACGATATTCTTTAAATTAATTAAATTAAATTAAACTTGTATATGTATTTCGGGGGGGGGGGGCGTGTGTGAGCAAAGGCAATCCTTCCTCTCTCAGACAAAGCTTTTGTCTTAAGATCCTTCCAGATCATGAAAAAGAATAAACAAAAGAAAAAGAGAATGAAAAATAATGAATTGTCTAAATTAAAATTAGTTCAAACACATCAACGAAATTGTATAAACCACGAAAGGGCTTTTATACAAAGCGAAAAAGATACAAAGCATTTGCGTCTTTAAATCCAAACATAAATAAAAATTATAGATTACATAAATCAATTTAAATTAGCAAAACAGTATTGATTTATGTGGTCTAACTAACCACTAAGCAAAAGATCTTTTTTATTAATATTATATGTTTGCAAATGTGTAACTATTTTAAGGATGTCTTTGAACGTCTAGTTTAGAAATAAATCCAATTTATTTATTTACATATGATTATTGTGCGAAACGTTATTTTCTCGCAATATACTTGAATGGGAGAGGTGTCTGTATAAATTACTATTAGAATTGTTTCGTACGTTTTATTATTTTTATTTTAATTTTCAAACGGCTGATTTAGAAATATACCGAATTTATTAATTTAAATTTGATTATTCTACAGATATCGTTGTTTTCTCGTAAGACATTTTAATTTTTAACATTTAAGTGATTATGTTGTTTTCCTTTCTAACACAAGAGCACAACCCGCGCTCAGCGGGGCCTCACTACTTTGTAAAAATATTAGCTCTGTTCGCTGAGCGCGTTCGGAACGTGTTCGGGACGTAATTTATATTGGACCAGATGTGTTGTGTGATAATGGTACGGAAATCATAGCGAGACATCGGATTGGTCCAATATAAAAGAGTACCTGAACTAGTTTGGGATTCGCTCAGCGAACAAAGCTATTATATCAGCAGCTCGCTATTCTGTACGGCCGTGAACGACTCTCCGGTGAGCGGATGACGTCATCCTATAGTACTACACTAGGGAGAAACTCACGTGACTCCAATTGGACATTTCATTTTATTTTCCAATATCGATGATTTTGTCGTAAAATAACATTCATGTATGTAGATATATTCTCAGAGCTCGTGAATATTGTATTCTTGAAAGAGTTTTTAATCATTAATTCTGCTGTAACTCGAGCAAAAAATGTATCGAACTTGCCTCCGGCGCATCCGCCACAAGTCTATAAAATACCAATTTTAATATTCATTGCCTCACTTCCATCCGCCCGAGATGAAATACCCGTGTGTATACCAGCACAAGGGGAGCATAAATATCGTAGCAGCCGGGCTAAACTAGAGACTGTATAAGGACCGCTTCTACGAAGTTAGCCCGTTCAAACGGCCCATTACTGAAGCCATTTCTGGCGTAAAGGAGATCTAGGAATCTTTACGACTGCCATTATTTGGAATGTACCTTTGACACTGCGTCGGCCACAAAAGGCCCGTTTGATCTTTCTACTGGCGGGTGCATATTGTAAGCGTCCAATATTGCACGTAGTCAATCGAAGAACTTCCTATTTATTTTATATCTACTTATTTTAAATTGCGTGACTGTAGATTGCTTTGTCTACACATAAAAACGTAGCATTGCAATTTTGAACCAAAAAATGTTATTGCATATCGTAAAGGCAGAATGTTTTGGTGGTTCAAGTTTGATATACCAAAATCGATTATTAAGGATAAAATACTTGCATTTTTTTGTTTTTGATTTACACAAATATCCGAATTGATGAAGTAGACAGTACTTTGAAGAGAAGATTTGCAATTTTATATGTGACTGAACCTTTTGGCAATTGTTACTAAAATATAGTGTAATCCGCTATTGGTAATTTTAAAGTAATTTAGATTTAGTGTAAACCGCAACAAAGTGCAAACACGAATACGTTAGAAAAGAAAATCGTTTTATCCAATTTGTTATATACAAACGTATTGAAGATATTTCAAATTTGTTCATTTTTACTATGCTTATATTAACTTCAATAGTTGATTGTTTGTTTGTTACGTTCAAATCTTGTAATCAATATTTTACCTACTTCCCAATGTCCAATCGAGTGGAAACTTTGCATGTTGACAGATTTCCGGTGACAAAGCATGAAGCAATAAAAAATATTTGTAAAATTTTCCAAAATTGAGTTGAAATGTTGCATGTGGACAGATTTCCGGTAACAATGCATTAATCAATAAATAAATGTCGGAAAATAACATAATTTCAAACGATATAAAACAAACGGTGCCTTGCGCCGTGGGCGCTTATCTGAAATTGTATTTAACAAATTTGAAATCTTTACTATTTACCCGCCAGTGAGTGAATAGCTTGGCGGGTAAATTTTTAAAGCAAACGACGATAAAACGATAACAATGCTTTACAAATATATTTTAAACGTTAAACGTTTTGATCTAAAAATTATTGAATAAAACACGAACACACACTGCACGTACAGGCAGCTACCGCCACCGCCTTCGCCGTCTCCTTCGTTGATCGGGCACAACGTCATCTTCATCGCTGACGTCCCGCTCAGCATCTAGTTGCAGAGGTCCTGCATCCGCATCGCCTTCGTGCTCGTCTCCAGGCTGGTCGGGTTTATTATTTAACTGTTTTGACGAAATTACAGAAATGGCGGCTCATTTGCAAAATCCTTGAAAAATGCTTGGAGGAAACATCCAGTTCCTTTGGACCCTTTTGAGCCAAAAGCTTTTCAGCTCTACATTTGGACATGAAACTTCAAAATATGATGTTTCGTCCCGATACCTTTAGTGGTTTCTCCGGAATCGTCGCCACAAAAATCGGGTACACACACACACACACACACACACACACACACACACACACACACACACACACACACACACACACACACACACACACACACACACACACACACACACACACACACACACACACACACACACACACACACACACACACACACACACACCGCTAAAATCTCAATTTTTTTTTCGGCACGTTTACAATACTTTATTTTTTACTTTATCATAAAAGTAAAAATACCTTGGAAAGTTATCCAAAATTTGGAAAAAATTTCAAAATTTGAAATATTTGTCCAAACGAGTTGAAATTTCGCAGTGGACACATTTCCGATGGCAAATAATCAATAAAAATAAATCTGAAAAACTTCTTCAAATTTTTTGAATTTTTGTATATAAAGCGTCGTTACTAATAGCTTTTATTTTATATTTATTAATTTAATAAATGATGTTCATCAAGAACTTGTAAATAACATTGGCTCTTATATTTTTAATTGAAAAGAGAAGTAAGAACGTACATATTGACAACAAATATCCACTTTTAAAAAATCAAACTTTTGGTTATAACTTTTAAACAAACGATAATACCTAATATTGGTTTTCGCCATTTACTTACTCTCAAATTTCTCGAAAAACAGGCTCTGCATAATTTGCATACAACTTAGTTATCACTGGAATGTGAAATGTTCTGAATTAACATAAAAATTAATGAAAGAATGACACCCAAACGAAGGAAATCAAAATCTTAAGTGTACTACGGATCACTACCATCGACATATTTAATAAAATTGTAGAAAATAGGCTGCGAGTACAGTACCATGGATATTCTTAATGCGGTCGCATAATACAATTTGATTACACACACATACATATAGCGTTACTAACACCAGTTTCATAAGTGGCCCACACACCATCTGGTGGGCCATCAACTCATATTAATGACAATATTTAATATACACCGGCGCTGCAATATAGCACATTAACCTGCGGAAGACACGCTCAGGATTTTTATAGCCAAAATTCACACGACACGACTCTTGTCATTGCAAATTTAAAGATGCGCGACATAACTGAGCGTCAACGACGAATATCGTGAGTAACGACCTCTGGAGCCGTTTCATTGAGTGGGCCCTCGTTTTGCGCAAATTGGATGGCTGACGGCTCGCGGACGCCTCTTCTTTTTACGCCGTGGATATTTTTTATCTTGATTAGGATTTCTTTGCCGTGGTCCCGGCGCGAGCGCGGCGTTGATGTATGTCATGCCCGCAAAATCTTGAATACCTCATTCCCGGTATTGTTACTCTCCGTTTTTTCCTCATCTTTTGCTACTGTTTTGCGTGACAGAAGCTAAACCATAACTCCTTTTCACAACGAAGGGGCCGTGGCCACTTTATTTTTCTCTCCAACCTGAAATTTATTCTTCTGCATTATAAATTATAATAAATGCAATAAAGTTATGCACGTACTCGTTATCATTAACAGTGTAGTATTATTTAAGATGGCTCGTTTTGAATTTTTTTCGCGAATCAAAATGGCCGTCTCCATAAAAGTTTTGTTCTGGTCGAACAATTTCTTCTGTTCGTTCTTAAGACCTTAAGTTCTAGCTGATTTAAGTAAAATGATGTAGCATCCTAGTGTCATAGGTATTTAATCTACGATAACACTATAATACCGCATGTTGAGGAGACACTTATGTGACCTTAACCTTAAGAGGAAGCTGAATTACATTAAGTTGCGTTCGGCAATTATACTCCATTTATACACTCAAAATAACGCTAAACGTAGGCAGTCCATTGCATACCATATGCTACACTGAGCTGTACGAATTCTATTGTTTTAATTACAGGAATGCATATAATAAGTCGACGGCTTCGTATTGAACGAATGTTTGGTACAGCATAGCACCGCGTAACATAGCATCACATGCAATGGACTGACGACCACTTATGACCGATTTTTTAATATTCATTTAAGCTGAAGTTTTCCCAAACTGAAGATTAAAACGCAGATTAATTTTTTACGTTTTAGTAACACAAAGTAAACCAAAGATTAACTAAACCGCGTAATGTCAGTATTAGTGATGTAAATTTTCGTTACTTTCGAGTACTTGTAACTACCCGTTACTATTAGGTACAGTACCCGTTACTTAGTACCCGTTAGTTACTTTTCACCCGTTACTTTATTACAGTTACTTTTTACCCGTTACTTTGTACCCGTTACTTTCTACCCGTTACTTTGTTCAAGTAGTACCGGTTGAATACTCAGTACTGTATGATTTTGAGTACTCGCACTATCGTTTACTTACCTATACAAGTACCTGTATATCGTATTTGTAAAAAGTAGCTGTGTTGTTTTAAGCTTGAAATGCAAATATTAGAATGTAATTATTTGCTTGCATGTACAGGGTGTTACTAAAACTATGAAAATATTGAAGAGTAAAATACCTTGATGTTCAAAGCTATGCAAAAATATTAGTTGAAAAAAGTATTTGGAAATATTAGATGTCTTTAAACACTAAATTATAATCGCCTTCTCCGTTGCATACACCGCGTGTTGCTAAAGAAATGTAAATGACATTAGTGTAAAGTACCTTCATCTTCAAAGCTATGCGAAATAATTATTTCAAAATATTAGAAGGCATTAAATATGAAATTATAATCACCTTAGACGTTCCATATACCGGGTGTTCATGCAACGACGAAGCAGTTTATAACTTTTTATTTAATACCCTCTAATACTTCTAAACACACGTTTCAAATAACATTTTTGCATAGCTTTTAAAATAAAGATAGTTTACTCTTTTTGAGTTTCTCATGTACAACACCATGTACATGCAAGTAGATAGTTACATTCTAATATTTGCATTTTAGGTAAGACAAATCAGAAAGAAGCTTTATAAAGAATAAAATTTTCTGTAAAATTGATATTAAACATGTTTCCCATGTGTATCCAGGTTAGTGCCGGACAGAGCATAAATATACGCCAACTGTCAACTTGACAAATAAAAAACCTAAAATTACATGATGTAAAAATTAGCTGTACCACTTTTTTGTGAGCATAGTACATACTACATAATATATTAAGCGACAACAAACAAACAAAAAAATCATACAGAAATTACCTTTTGATGTTGTTGGTTGTTTTGAGCCAGTCCCTGACATTTCTTTGAGAATTGTGGGATCTTTTGAAATTAAATGTTTTCTCAAATTGGTTGAGTTTCCCCCTCTACATACGAATACTTATTTTTAGACATATTGCAGACGGCTTTTTCATTTTCTGTCGCAGTAAAATGAAGCCAAATTTCGCTTCTTTTTTGTGTTTCTTGCTCCGCGGACATGGTATGTTTAGACATATGTTTAGTTAAACTACCTGATCTATGTCTAATTTGTCAGATTTATTTATTATTAAACCACAAAATGTTTGAACGCTCACTGACTTACTACTTACTACAACAACTTGTCAAGGGTTGAACTAAATGGAGTCACGAGTTACGATTTACGATACAATGTTTTGGGATTCACATAAATGTTCAGTAGTTTTTACCCGACGACGGCAAAGCCAGAACGAATTCCTATTAACTGAACTATCCTATTTCCTAATAGATGGCGCAGGTTCAGTTTTACAATCAAACAAACTAAAGGGGAACAGATAATTACTTTTAAAAAGTAATACCCGGAAAATTTTACATAAACACTTTATTCTAAAGTTCCTATCTGGTATTTACACCAAGAGGTGACGGGGTATGCTTGGTTGCATAGCGGAAAGTTGACGTTCAGTTGTTATTGTGCGGGTAGTATCGGTGGTTAGTTATGTAGTGACTAGTGACTCTAGTGAGTGCAGAGCCAAGTGGAACAGGCGACCGGCAGAACAGTGAATACGCGAAACCAGTACCGATAGTAAAAGTAACGGGTATACGTTCATATCGGTACCCGTTACTTTGAATCTCGCCGAGTACCCGTTACAAAGTAACTAATAGTTACTTTTTTTACATCACTAGTCAGTATACATTTCAGTTTGGCAGCATTGGGCTTGAATTACCGAACTTCACTAAGATTGCGCCAGTGTTGCCAGATGTTCTCCTTTAAACATTAAACTCAAAAATCTTTCCAACAGAACTATTATAATGATCAATTTATTATTTATTATTTCATTTTCTTGTAATATAACATTATAACTTATATTATGAAATAGCTAGGTATGTCACAAGACATTTTATTTATTGCAAATTTACATTTTACAGGGGTCAGAAAAAAGCTAGTTTTATAAAAGTTTTTAAAATAACATTTATTTAACACTACAAAAACAAAACCAACATATTGTAATGTCTGAGATTGTAAAATCTGGTTGAATTGTCTCCCTGATATTAGATCTACAATGTGGCAAGATTGACTTTCGAGTTTTAGTCCAGTTAAATTAGACGAAAGCCGAAAGAGAAAAAAATCCAATACTATTACCCGTCACAGCAGCAAATGTTCTACCGCCACGCTATTACCCTTTTGCTATCCGGTGGGGAAAGTGTCGAGTTTCAATATTCTATGGTGTTCGCAAATTTTAGTAGATCCTTGAACCCCTAAAAGTAACGTGCACGTTCGCGGATTTCCGCGATTTACCGCAAAACGTTCACAATTTTCCATTTTTATTAATCCTTATAAAATTCTGCATAATAAAGGTATTTTCTGCATTTTCTAAATGCATTGGATCTTAAATTGCAAGTGCCCCAATATAGGAGTTTGCAGTTTAAGAACCAAACTACAGTGAGCGCATTAAGTATGAAACATGACAAAATCACGTCGATTGTTAATTATCAACTTTAATTTCCGATCTTTAATTGTTTATGACTTTTGACGTCATCGACACGGCATTTTTAGCACCGGTATTTATAGATCCGTCTTAATTAGTCTGAAAGGTAATTCACAAAATGTATCGCCATATATACGAAAATTTTCGAGAAAAGGTGAATTAGGGTAATATTGATAACTTCTGTTTGTTTATGGAAAGTGAATAGGCGTTTTCGATTGAATTCTTTTATGGAGCCGAACGTACGTAAAGGATTGCTGTAAATGCTTCAAGAACATTTGGGAACAAACATTTGGGATTGCAGGTAAAAGTGCAAAGATTAAGGTTTACTATGAGACCATTTTGAGGTTTCTAGGATAATCGTTTCAGCTGACATAAATTTGTATAAATTACCAGAATAGTGTTTTGACACTATAATTTAATTTATATGTACTATTTAGGATCTCGCAAAAAATCTCGAATTTTCTGCTCTTACTCATCTTAGTAAAGAATTCGCCGATAAAAAGGCACGAAAAGTTAGTTTCTGATATTAATAGAAGTAGTTTCAAAGTATGTTTGTAGTGTTGTAATATACGTTTTTTCAGTTGACATAATCGCTGATTTATTTTTTCTTTGTACTGACAATGAAAAAATTTTAATTTGTAATTTTGAAAGGGGCGCCCGGAAATACTCCGCCCGAGGGCGCCGAGGAGGCTAAGGCCGGCACTGATACCTTCAAAGTTCGGTCTTGATCGAAGCATTCTGGAGCGGTAAATACAAAACATAAACCCATCAAAATCGAACAAAATTGGATGAACCATATTAGGTTATTTTTAGTTTACACAGTTTAAACCGTGGATGTACATTGTTTAAGGGGTTATATCTAGTCTATTTTTTTTCATTTCTTTTTGTTGGCTTAAATGGCGTAAAAATATCTCAAAAATAATGTCGGACATCATCCATTGTTGAAAGAAATTTATGTTTTCGTAAAAGAAGAATTTTCGAAGCGCCGAGCGCTTCAAAATGACAAATTGTGTTTCGGGGTGAGTTTCGCCCCTTTTTGCTCATTACCGGCGGTACGAAGGTATACTATATATTTGGATAAAAATAAAAGTCCTGCTCTCCTTTATTAGACGTGCAAAAAATTTAAGGTAGGTAGTTCACAATCGATTTCGATCCTATTCACGATCATCCTCAGGTGAGGCTGAAAAAGATACAAAACACAATAAGTTAAATGCATTCCGTTCCGCCATTTCAAGGTAGTAGTCTACAGTCAATGCATTTAAGAAATGTGGTAGTGTTCTGGCAATGATCCACATACAAGCAAGTAAACAAAAAGAGAGACAAAGTCACCATCAGTTATTTGGCATAGGGTATAGAGATAGAGAGGTAGAGAGATATAATTATCGGTGTTCATTGAAGTAAAATGCGCGTGCATGAAGTTCAGAAATGTAAACAAGGAATGCAGAGATGTCAGAGGGCGTCTGAAGTCTAAAAATTATGCGATCGTGTAAGTAGCGTCATCTGTCGGCAATAGTTTGTAACTCGAGGTTGTGCGCTCGTTCTATTCGCGTTTGTCTCTCTTTTTGTTTGCATGTTTTTATGTGGATCATCAAAACACTACCACATTTCTTAAAATGCATTGACTGTAGAACGACATGTTAACTACCTTGAAATGGCGGAACTGCATTTTACGTTATTGTCTTTTATATCTTTTACAGCCGCACCTGAGGATGATCCTGACTGGGATCAAATACGATTGTTAGCTACCTTAAGTATTTTGCACATACATTAACACAAATACATTACTGACGGGCATAGAAAATTATATCACCAATGTAGTACACTAAATTGTTTCTAAATGAGGTAAAGATGACGTTAGTTGGCAGTTTAAAATAAATATTGAACATAATGTTGCCTGTGTAGCCATTTTAACCGTTAGCATAGAACTGCGAACGCGTGTTGCGAGCGTTCTGGAAGCAGTTTTCTCGAAACCATGATTTCAAAAACGGCTAGCAGTAGAACTCGAAAATTTGTTATCCGATTAACTTGAAATTTTAGCTCTACCTTCTTAGATAGATTACTATCTATAGAAGTACACACGATTTTTGAGTTTGATAAACAATTACGATTTTTCTAGGTAAATAAAGGCCCATTTGTTAGCCGAAAATTCGGCTAACAAGATTTCTGAATATCCATGGGTAGTTCTGTAGCTATACTCGTGTATACCATGAAAAAATTGTTCGAGATACGTTCGTTGGAGACTTGTACTTTTAGCCACGGGACGTCTAAATAAAATCGGCATTCTTTCCGTGCACTGCTGAGTCGGCATTGTATCATAAAAATTAAAATAAAAAATGTTTCTTTGAACCTCAAGACAAGTCTAATGAGCCCACAATTTCACATTGATCGATTCATTAATAAAGTCACAAAAAAATCACAAAAAAAACCTTCTCATTTGTTGCTTCAGACTAGATATTATCCCTTAAGTTTTTTTTTCTATAGTTTACGTACTAAACTTATAGTTGGAAAGGCGAAAATAATTTAACCTTAGTTTAAATTGAAAGTACAGTTTAAACTGAGATGGAATAACTCAGCATTAGTGTCGTGTCAATATTGAATACCCAAACGCAAAAAGAGGGTAACATCGACTTGCGTACAACAAACGCCGATAATCCAGTTTTATGTTTTTTTTTATTTATTATTTTTTTATCAAGATTAATCAATATTTGTTTTGCTGCTCCTCGAACAAACCGAAGAACAATATGAACCCAAACCTATATTTCCTGCAAGAATTATTGGTCTTGTTGGGAGAGGTTAGTACCAACTATTACAAGATAATAATGCATCGCACCATCATAAGTAGCAGACATGAACGTTAACGGAATTCGACATTTCGCTGCAGATGATCTAATCTAATCTTTAGCCCAATTGCCGATTCAACACTTCAGGAGCGTCTACATAACTGCTTACAATTCGCTTTTATGTCGTTCACGTTTCAGTCGTAACAATTAATTTCGGCGTAATCTGCCAGTTTAAAATATACACCGACAATTTTGGCGCGGCCAAACGGGAGTTCGGCAAAGCGGCATACGACGTGCTTAACCGTGTTCCAAACTTTAGTGAACGCTTAATTACAGAACAGAGCAGAACGCGAATTTCCGACGTGTCGTAACATATAATTCGTGTAAGTGTAATTGGATGAAAATTGATAAGATCCCCCTGCAGTGTTATCCGAGTAGATTAAATTACCAGTTCCCAATTTTGGTTACTTAGTTCTACTTACATTAGAAACTACTATCCCATTTTTTTTTTTAAATTTAACAAAAATTGCAGGGAAATGAGGTGTCCCCGAAGCATGGGGAACAATTAGAGTAGGTGAGTTTGTACACTTTGCAACTCCAGTAATCGAAGGACATTTCATTCCGCTGAACTTTGTTTACTTTGTGAAAACTCGAAAATAATGCTGCCTGACTTCCTCTTCTACTGGTTTCCTTACTTCGTGCGGCAATGGATGGTTTTACTTTTGGCCACCATAAGGTGAAACAGTAGGTGATTTTACTACCGAGTTATAGAGCCCATATCTGGTGTGAGTCCCCATGTCTTCCCGAGTGCCTGTTTGGTTGTCATTAAGATTTGGCTCTGTCGGTTATGTTTTGTCGCTTCCAATTGCGTTTTGAGTACAGGTATATTCCAAGAAATTTTTGAGCAATTTTCGGTTATCCCCACTTCCCTGCAAGAGGTTTCTAACTTTTCCAGGGAACTAGTCATGAGCTCCGATACCGTAGATCAGTGGTGTCAAACTCATGTAGGCACATAAGCCACAAAATTTAGACTTTAGGGCCCAAAATTTAATACCTACATAAGAAGGTAATTTTTCCTGTTTTCTGCATTTTAAAATAAAAAAAAAATTATTGCGAATTATAATGACAAAATACCAAACGTGGTTGAAACTAAAAAATCTGATGTGGCCAGGCACATGACTTTATCATACTATATATAAAATTAATAGTTTAGCCGCATGAGATTCTATTTGATCGAGATCGGCCATGTCTGCATTAAAATAAAACTAGTAGAACTAGGCAGCTGTGTCGATTAAAGCTGCGTTCGGATATTGTACCTACTCCGTTGACACCGGGTACACCGGTCAAATGACACTTACGTCTTATTGGGTGCAAAAAGTGTAATACAATATCCGAACGCAGCTTATATTGACAGAAATTATTGTCAAAACATTAGCGTTTGACACTATGACAGCAGGTGTCACTAGAATCAAAAAATGTGACAAATCCTGGCTACTAGTTTCAATGCAGTACGAGCGATCTCGATGAAATAGAAATTGCTCATACAGCTAAACTATTGATTGTACCAAAAAATTTCATGGTCATAAATTATTCAGAATTTCCTCATCTTTAATTTCTTATTTAACTATTTCGACGAAATTCCAGAAATGGTGGCTTATTTGCAAAATCTTTCAAAAATGCTAAGACTAAACCTCCAGTTCCTTTGCACCCTTTTCAACAGAAAGCTTTTCAGCTCTAAGTTTGGTTCTGAAACTTCCTAATATGAAGTTTCGTTCCGATACCTTTAGTAGTTTCTCCGGAATCGTCGCCACAAAAAACGGGTACACACACACATACACACACACACACACATACACACACACACACACACACACACACACACACACACACACACACACAGACATTTTTTTGTACCTTGGTCAAAAATGTTCAGGGGACCCAAAAAGACATATTTCCGCTAAAATCTCAAAAAAATTTTTTGGCACGATTACAATACTTTACATACTGCGTATGATAAAGTAAAAAAAATCTTGATTATTTCTTGATATTGCCATTTCTTAATATTCACTTCCCAATATAGTATCACCTCTATGTTCATAAACACAACATGTATTGCAAACCTCTGTGAATTTCTTCCTCGGCTTAACTAGTCTACTATTTAGCTACATGTAGTTTTCAGCTACATGCACTATATAGTTTGTGGCAAAGGAATATTGTATTTATAATTTATCAACTAATGGAAAATTACGTATCAATGTTAGTATGTTAGTTTCAACAGTTTAAGTTCAGTTTTTTTACGATTTTGTTGTCATTTAGATATTATAATAAACCCCCTATATTGGGCCCCTTGAAAAAGTGGAATATATCTTTTTACTTTATCATACGCAGTATGTAAAGTATTGTAATCATGCCAAACAAATTTTTGGAGATTTTAGTGGAAATATGTCTTTTTGGGTCCCCTGAACATTTTTGACCAAGGTACAAAAAAATGTCTGTGTGTGTGTGTGTGTGTGTATGTGTGTGTGTACCCGTTTTTGTGGCGACGATTCCGGAGGAACTACTAAAGGTATAGGGACGAAACTTCATATTTAGAAGTTTCCTAACCAAACTTAGAGCTGAAAAGCTTTCTGTTGAAAATGGTCCAAAGGAACTGTAGGTTTAGTCTTAGCTTTTTTGAAAGATTTTGCAAATAAGCCGCCATTTCTGGAATTTCGTCGAAATAATTAAATAATAAATTAAAGAAGAGTAAATTCTGTGTAATTTATGACTATGAAATTTTTTGGTACAATCAATAGTTTAGCTGCATGAGCAAATTCTATTTCATCGAGATCGGTCGTACTGCATTAAAAATAGTAGCCAGGATTCGTCAGATTTTTACTTTATCATACGCAGTATGTAAAGTATTGTAATCGTGCCAAAAAAAATTTTTGAAATTTTAGCGGAACTATGCCTTTTTGGGTCCCCTGAACATTTTTGACCAAGGTTCAAAAAAATGTCCGTGTGTGTATGTGTGTGTGTGTATGTGTGTATGTGTGTGTACCCGTTTTTTGTGGCGACGATTCCGGAGAAACTACTAAAGGTATCGGAACGAAACTTCATATTTAGAAGTTTCATCACCAAACTTAGAGCTGAAAAGCTTTCTGTTGAAGAGGGTCCAAAGGAACTGGAGGTTTAGTCTTAGCATTTTTGAAAGATTTTGCAAATAAGCCGCCATTTCTGGAATTTCGTCGAAATAGTTAAATAATAAATTAAAGATGAGGAAATTCTGAATAATTTATTACAATGACATTTTTTGGTAAAATCAATAGTTTAGCTGCATGGGCAAATTCTATTTCTACGAGATCGGTCGTACTGCATGAAAACTAGTAGCCAGGATTTGTCAGATTTTTTGATTCTAATGACAGTAGGTAGTCTTGGTGTCAAACGCTAATGTTTTGACAATAACTTCTGTCAATATAAGCTGCGTTCGCATATTACATTACACTTTTTACACCCAATAACACGTAAGTGTCATTTGGACGGTGTACCCGGTGTCAACGGAGTACAATATCCGAACGCAGCTTTAATCGACATATCTGTCTAGTTCTAGTAGTTTTATTTTAATGCAAGCATGGCCGATCTCGATCAAATAGAGTCTCATGCAGCTAAACTATTAATTTTATATATAGTATGATAAAGTCATGTGCCTGGCCACATCAGATTTTTTTGATTCTTATGACAGTAGCTAGTGTCAAACGATAATGTCTTGACAATACTACTGTCCATATAGGCTGCGTTCGGATATTGTACACCGAACACTTTTTTCACCCACTAACACGTACGTGTCATTTGGACGGTGTACTCGGTGTCAACGGAGTACAATATCCGAACGCAGCTTTAACCGACATATCTGTCTAGTTCTACTAGTTTTATTTTAATGCAGACATGGCCGATCTCGATCAAATATAATCTCATGCAGCTAAACTATTAATTTTATATATAGTATGATAAAGTCATGTGCCTGGCCACATCAGATTTTTTAGCAGAATTTTGTAAGCATTGATTTTGTTCAGAAGATAAAAGAAAAACGCGACCGATAAAAGAAATCGTGCGGTAAAATGGGTAATAGGTAGGGCCGGCGGGAGGCGTGTGGGAAGTGTGCAAGGCATACAGGCGCCTTAATAAAACGGCGCTAAGGGCTAGATTTTGCAATGCCAGTTTAAACGATAAGCTGAGTTCAACTACACAAAATCGGCACTAAAAAACCCCAGTAAAAGAGATCTTACAAATAAGTGAGAAATGTATTTATATTAAAAATCAATGATGATGATTTAATCATCATCATAATGATTTTCCCAAGTCAGACTTGTACTGACTTTGCCTGTTTTAATTGCTAAGCCTAGGCGCCCAGGAAGGATTTTTTTATCGCCGCGGATAAAAATTTGCACCACGTATACACACCGAAACGTTGCCTCAATTCAAAGCAAACTTTGTTAATCCAAAGCAACGGATGTTTTATATATACGCAAGAATATATATTGTTCATTGAAGGAAACCGTTGTTTTGACCGGTTGTTTACTTTAAGATTGTACAATTTTAAATGGATACTATACTTATTTGACTTAAGAATGTGTTCTTTTAACTGAAAAGGTTGGGTAGTAAGATTAATCAGCTCACATTCTTCTATTAAACATTCACCTACTTCTTTTCAATCTGAACATGTTATTATGAAAGCAATAATATTTGACATTGAATGCAATCAGCGCATTCAAAGAAGAATTGTCCTATTTTCCAACTAGAGAAGATACCCGGTGTCTCTTCTTAGTCTCTTTCCATCAATATTAGATCATTTGGACATTTCTACGTCAGGTACATTGACGGTATAATAGCACAATCACTGATGCTGCATAGACATGTATGCCGTTATGTACCCTCTATGAGACCTCTCTTACGACGAGAAACTAAAGCGCCATCTATCGGCATCTTTCACATTATTTTCAAAACAATGACTTTCATAAATCAAAACAATCTTTTACTTAAAGCAAATATTTAGGTTGTTTTATATTAAAGAAATATTCTTATTATAAGTATGTGTTGTCTTAAAACAAACAAAGTATGTTAAGAATTTTATTTTCTTAACATTAAAATTTCTCTGTGTGTCTGGGCGCAGCTCTTTACAAACCGTGTCTTCTATAACGGCGGATAAAAAATCGCTGTAGGGAAAAAGACAAGTGGCGCCTGGGCTAAGACCAATAGAAACTTTTCCAAATTCAAAATGATGTAAATGGACCAGGAAAAATAGAATAGTTAGGACTATTATTACAGTTGAAAAGGCGATTGCACAGTCAAACAAAAATGATAAACTACCAGAGACATTTTAAAAATTAAAGCAGGATGTGTTCCTTTCAAATAAATATACAGTATATCTCCACAGATTGCGGTACATAGAGGAAACAAATTTTTATTGTGATTTTTCAAAAATGCCAAACTCCTAGTTGTGGGTTATTCCTCAGTAACGTGTCACACCCGTGACGCCCGTTTAACGACTATACATAAGCAATGGGGCCTTTTATTATTATTTTTATGCAACATTTTAACAAAAAGACGACTTATCTTTTAGAATTGTTGTAGATAGATGTTCAAACTGATAAGTTTTATGAAAAACATTTTTAAATAGCCGTGAAGGTCGTTACCAGAACAACGATCTCTTGGTTTTGGGTACCTAAAATTAAAAATTCGCGGAATGACCCTAGTGTAAAGTTTCTATTCTAATAAAGTTAATAAATAATTCTAGTGTCATCATGTGTAGTAGCTAGAGTAAGCATATAAATAAGCCAATAATCTTGTCAAAGACATTAATAACAATAATGGGAGTTAAAATCAAAGTTCTACCTGACATTTTCCTAATTATATGTAGATATGGTGACATCACAAGATGAAACTTGGTATTTTTAAATTTAGAAAAATATCAAAATCTATTAAAAAGAAGTTCTAAATAACTTTTTTTGCCAAAATTTTTACGGTAGTTTTTCTAGCACAACCTTGCTTTTTTAAACAGCAAAACTCCGAAGTTAAAACTACGCCATGGAATAAAATCTCATACAAATTTACAGTAGTCTTAAGGGGGTTTTATCTTATTTTGGGAGATCTCATGTTGATTAAAAAAACTATTTTTATGATATTGCCTTATAGTATTTCAACTCTACATGCAAATTATAAAATTTCAGATTATATTTTAGAACCGATTGATACCAAGGTGAGTATTTTAACCGTGCCATAATACCGGTGAATTGGCAACTGAATTTTTTCCGAAAGGCGCCAGAATTCTTTTTTCGCACACACACAAGAAAAATATCACGCGCCGGGCCTGGTAATAGGGGTACCCTGCAGCTTTTAATGCTTTTATGACCCGGGTAACCCCGCTAGGTTGTTGGCATGTAGTTATACAGATACAAAATCTATTTGTAAAAAAAATAACGGTATCAAATTCGTGCATAAATCGCTCACCTGCCACCGGTCTATAAACTATATGACATTCCATAAACTTAACTTTCACGTCAATTGGCCGGACGATGTGGAATATGTAATTGAACACATTAGCATATACATATCCTCGCTACAGGGAAATAAGAGTGTATTAATCGAGTAACATGTGGGAGCATAGTATTACTCACGGAATGGAATTCTAGTTCACGTATACCACGGAAGACAGATTTCCTTAGAAAGTTATAATTGAATTACATGCCCCAGAATTATTTTGCCAAACTAATCTAGCATGTTTTTATTGTAACAAAAGTGATTCGGTTCTGCAGTGCTTTAAAACCCCTCTTTACATTCCTCATCCTTCTAAACAATTTATAAAGAGACGACGTTTAATTTTAAACCAAAAGTATGCCTTATGGTAATTAAGAGCACTAAAGTTGCAAGAAAGAATAAAATGCAAAGCTCTTTAAAAATGTTGGTAATCTACTACTTTTTTGTCACAAATCTAGCTTAACCAGCGGGTCTCTTCAGGCAGTGAACAAAGATTTATGAAAGCGACAAACTCGCCACGTATAAATCATGAAATTTTAATTAAACCAAAATTAAATTTTCGTGGACGTTACGCAATACGTTCCGCTTGCCATCATCTTAATTCTGGTTTCTTGAGACATACCCCTTAATTAAGAATCCTTATTATTCCGCCAATTAGTACACAATTTATTTACAATTAACTTCCACAAGGCGCTTTATGTCGGACAATGCCTCAAAGGTCACAACTTTGAGGTACACCACGACAGTGTGACGAATGGGTTACATAACACCAAGCAATAAGAAAATACCAAGATCATCATTTCTTTAATTAACTGTCTACATTATTTATAAAGCACAATGCGCACAAATAATAGTGTTGTAATATTATGAGATTTTTTAAGATTCATATTCTTTTACATAAAAAACAAAACCTATTTCTTTGTCACAACAACACTGTATTGAGGACTCCAGATTATTTCCTTGTAAAGATTATCTGTTTTGAAATATGTGAAATATCGTGCCGTTAACATATACCGGGCGACCCACGTTATGCCCGTCTATTTCTTTTATTTATGCCGCTGGACAAATGAAATGTGGAGGAATGCTACTGGACAAATTTGTCATTTTTTTGGTAAATTTCTGAGGTTAGTATGACTTAAATTAAGTCATAATTGAAATTTTAAATGGTACCGTTTGTTATTTGTGTGATATTTTGAAACATTTTTAAATTTCAATTCAAACAACAATAATTGCGATGTAAACAACAAATTAAATAACAGTTAACGAACGAATAACGACAATAATTATATTAATAATCTAAAATACCTGGCAATCACCTCAAATAAGAAGCTATATAAAGAACTGTCAAATTCGGAAGTTAGCATACACTACGGTGATTTATTAACCCATAATTTATCTTTTTCTCTATTTCTCTGCTTTAAACGACATTTCCACGCTACGATTTTCAGCAAAATATCAAATATTTGGTGTCATTGTAATCGGAAAATTGTTATCTATGGAATAATAAAGAAATCAGGGTGTACCCATAAAGTACCCGGGAAAAAATGATTCATTGGCCAAAAACCAATCACGCTACAGATCGCCAGTAATATAAAATGGACCAAAATCGATTTAGGCAGTGTTTATTTGACAATTTTGGACTATTTTCACGAATTTCACGATTAATAAACCAAAAAGATTTTTTTGGTTTATTTTTGGCCTTGGTGATAAAAATTGACGATCGATATGTTTTTGTATTCAGAGGTGTTAGGGTGCCATTTAAAATTTCTGATTATTTGATAGGTAAGTATTTGGTGTCATTGTAATCGAAACTAGTAAGAAAATTATCTTCAGCCGTGCTGAAGATAAAATACCTCCACCGTAAAAGATTTAAAAGAAAATATGAACCAATTTTCTCCATTCACGAACTTGTCCTTACTTTGTAAGAGATAAGCTTGTATACCAAATTTCAGATCAATTACATCAAATTACGGCAGTTTTCGTGTACACAGACGGACAGACAGACGGACATAGGTAAATCGATATCTGCCAGGCCTCCTTAAGGGTGTTATAAATGTTGTGGCAACCGCAATATACCCTCACCACAGTAAATGTAGGGGTATAAAAATGTTATCTATCTAATAATCAAAATTTTTAATGGCACCCTACCACTTCTGAACACAAAAACATATCGTTCGTCAATTTTTATCACCAAGGCAACGAAAAAAATCTTTTTGGTTTATTAATCAAGGTGACAGTAGTCGAAAATTGTCAAATAAACACTGTCTAAATCGATTTTGGCCGATATTGTATTACTGGCGACCTCTAGCGTGAATTGTTTTTCGCCAATGAATCATTTTTTCCCGGGTACTTCATGGGTGCACTCTGATTTCTTTATTATTCGATAGATAACATTTTTCCGACTACAATGACACCAAATACTTAATATTTTTCTAAAATTCGTAGCGTGGAAATATCGTTTATGGCTCTGTTCTGAAAACATCGCAGCTCCGAAACGAAATATTTCGTTGCGATGTTTTTTTTTGCGAGTGGTCACCCTGTCCCCCTCCAACGTCAATTCGTAGTCACCAGTTATAAGCAGTGTTTAAGCTCCTGACGTTTGCTGTCTACACCAGACAGCACTAATATCGGGAAATAGATACATTTCTGGCAATTACGCTTTATTATCGCAATTATAATGTTTGGCTTAAAATTGTACTTAAATAAAAATTCTATTTTTGTATCATGAGTTGGGCTAGATGTTTTATATTTGAAAAAACCAAAGATGTAGAAGTAAAATTAATCTTTCCAAAAAATTATTTTTCATCCAGCCCAACTTGTTATTTGTCTAAGAAGTTACACTGAAAATTTCATAAACTTTGAACAATAAATAACGGTTTTATTTGAAAACGCGTTTTAGGAGAAGTGGAACTGGGTCTTAAAGGAGGGAAATAGAAAAAAATTAGGTTATTGATCAAAATCAGCGTAATGAACTGTGGATGAATGCTAACATCCGAATTTGACAGTTCTCTGTGTGGGTATCATGCATAGACAACGTATACTTATAGACCGGCAACAGTCGGCTTTGGCCGTGACCCGATTTTTCTACGCGAGAGAGATAGAAGAGAAAGAGAGGTTGTAACGCCACTCTCAAACAGAGATGCTCAACCGCCTCAAAGAAAGTTTCATTGACAGCAATTATGACGCAAGGCCTGAAGACGAAACGAAGCTTTCGAAACATGTAGCCTTTAAGTACAATAAATAACACCAGATACATACTCCTTGAGTTTTATTGAAGTTTTCAAAGAATCCTACTTTAGCTACGTACAATTTATAGGTCCGGGAAATAAAAAGCGCGTTTTTCGAATTAACGTCTTGTCCGATATACATACTTAAAACAATATTTAAATGATACTGTCATGAGTAGACACGCAAAAACTATGGTATCTACGATGAATGACTCATTTAAATACAAGCTGGTTTTCGAATGCAGATTGGACAAGACGTAGTCAATAATTAGTTATTAATTAAAGGTCTTGCAGTGCAAATGTTAATTAATATGTCATTACTTCGAAAAACGCATCTTTTTATTTCACCCACATAACTATGCTTTGCAAGTCCTATGCATTCAATTTATTTAGTGGCGAAATAAGACGCAATCATTGACAATAATACATATTTATTAACAAAAATACATATATAAACATTTAGACAGTCGACTTTGGGCTAAATACCTTTCTAACACTGGTAAGGAATCGCATCATGCATTAAATTTGTCCTACAGGTTCTACCAGAATTTGGAACTTTCCACTTTGTTGAAAAGTGCAGGTCACACTCTGTAATTCTTCCTGAGGCGCACAAGCCCCAGGTTTCACAAATCCGCTGGATTAAGTTGATTCAACCAAAAACCAAAGAGCTGCAAGTCAAATTCAATGTTACTTAGTTTAATAGTAAAATGATATATCAGTTGCGAACAGCTCTGAGAATATAATACAAACAATAAACTACTTTATCTTTACTTACATTTGGATCCTTTGCAAAAGTATGCTTATGCATTGCTTTCGTAGTCCGTACGCAGCAGTGACATATCATATTGACATTTAATTCAAATACCAACACGACGAACCACTACGCATGTGTCACAACGACAAATAAATTCTTGCGGTTCGATAGTACATTGCCGATATTATCGACAGAGTGACAACAACGCCATCTCGGTTTGCGAGTGGCGGAAGAAAAATTGGGGTATGTCAAAAGTGCCGGAGTGCCAGCCGCATGGTATCATGTGCGTATTAATTGAGGTTATTGTCAGGTATTTTAGATTATTAGCATAATTATTGTTCGTTATTAATTATTGGTTATTGTTATTTCTTATTTAATATGTTGTTTGCAGCGCGATAATTGTTGTTTAATTGAAATGTTAAAAATTCCTTTGCCAAATACAATATATATTGCATCAAGACGGTGACGCGCCATACAGAGTTGTTCACTGCGCTGATTTTAATCATTAACCCAAAATTTTGCAATTTCTCTGCTTTAAACGACATTTCCACGCAACGATTTTTAGCAAAATATCAAGTATTTGGTGTCATTGTAATCGGAAATCTCTCGAATAATCAGGGTGCACTCACAAAGCACACGAGAAAAAAATAACTCAGGCTAAAAGCTAATGATATCGCGCTAGAGGGCGCCAGTAATCCAATATCGGCCAAAATCGATTTACACAGTGCTATTTTGACAATTTTCGACTATTTTCATGAACGCCTAGTTTAATTAAAAAAACAAGTAATTGTTTCGTTGCCTTGCTGATATAATTGACGATTCTTTTCAGAATGTCATCCTGATTGAAAATATCACACAAATAATATAGGGTGCCATTTGAAATTTCAATGACGTGATTTCCGGAAAAAATACTCACTTCAAGAATATACGAAAAAATGGCATTTTTATCTATTAGCACTTCTGAAAATTTTATTTGTAAAGCGTCATAAATAAAAAAAAAAATAAGCGGGAGCACTTATAGCGTGGGTCGCTCGTATAGGAATTGAACTAGAAAGAAGTAGAAATACACATTTAGATGTGCTTTTGCTTATCATAAGTTTAGCTGGGCATTTTTTAATGAACCCTATACTAAATCATGGGGTTATTCAACTCAAGAGGAATTGATGGATTTTTGATGTTATTGTTTTCGCTATTTTTTTTTAAATCAGGTTCTCCAACTTAAAAATGTTTCCAACAATGAAAAATAAACCACCCAGCGCATGATATACTCCTACACGATTTAGCATGACATTATGACGTGATTGATTACTAGTTATTAATTATTATATGTATTTTCTTATTGTTACAGCTCCACCAGAATGCGACCAAGGACAGATTATGTGTCGGCAATACATATGGAATAAGACATACTGTTTACCTCCACACTACAGATGTGATGGCACCGTTGACTGCATTGACGGATCAGATGAAACAGAGTGCAGTAAGTAACTCTTAACTTTACATTAAATAAATAAATTATTATTACGGTAGATATTGTCCGATAAATAGCAAGAACATACGTATATTTGCTAATTTGTGCTATTTAATTTCTTCTATTCTAAATAGAACTTGGAAAAAATTGTCTTAATGCGGCAAGGTGGAGGCTAGGCAATATAAAGAACGTACATAAGTTTTAACAAAGTAGAACCACGTTCAAAATAAGTAGGCGAAGTGGTCGAGTAAGGCATTTGCCTGTCCATTCTACAGGTCCTGGGCAAAGATAAAAGAATATAAGATTCGACGCTAGACAAAGAAACTCGGGTCAGAGACTGAGATAGATTCTGTCAACGAGTTAGAGGGTCGCTGCACAACGAAACAACCTGACAAACGTCTGGTGTACGTCGCCGCCCATCATGCGCTGCATTGGTTAGTTTAAAATTCCCGCTATGGTTGGTCAACTATTTAAAACCCTCAGGTCGTTTGCACACACGCTGGCAAAGGCGGATCCGATTCCGGCGCCGGCGCCGGATGCAATGTTTTTAAATGAAGAATGGCACACACAGCCGGTTTACCTGACCGGCAAATTGATATCTGGTTACATTGCAGTCGGTGCCGGCGCCGACACCGGCACCGGTTTTACCGGTGTGTGTGAAACGCCCTCAAGCATTCAAGGTCATCAAATGTGGACCCCACTACATCAAAGGAGCCGACCCAAAACGTCGTATCTTTATATCATTTATCTTTGCGCTGGGTTCGAATCCCAGGTTAGGATATGGATTTTTTACTCCGCCGCCATAAGGCACGGTGGTCTTGTAACCAGTCTCGATCTCTGATTTTGATAACATTGTATTGAAATATTGAATTGTGTAACGTGACAACTTGCGTCACAGGCAGAGACAGCCCTTTCTGGATGGAGGCTTGTATGCGAATCGTAGTAGATATATACATCCGCCCATGACCATACTGCGACTAGTAACATCTATCTCGGAGCAGGCACATGTCGCAGCCACAATAATAGCTAACATCACAAAATCCATAATCCAAATCGAACCACTCGCAATAGTACATTTTCTGCTCCAATATTTTGATTTCATTATAAAAAAAATATTTATCATGGCTTGGAACTTAATGTATAGATACTCCAATTATGCTCGATGCAGTAACTAAGTATTAAAATGCACATAAACTAAGATGTAAAGATCTTATCTAAAGATCTTCTAAATCAATAGATTTGAAAAGTTATTCAAGAAACAAGTTACAAATGAGTCAATTCTCATTAATAACGTAACTATACTGACTGCTATATTTCCAGGCAGTCCACCGATTTTGCTCCGGTCCCATTTTCCAAGATCCGGCCCCTGATCTAGACAGGAGGTTTTTTGAGTCTGTCACCACAGATTGCTACTTTTCGCAAATCGATTAGAACTTTCCAAATAATCACTAACCCAATTGTACCACCAACCGCGGAACTAGTATCTATCTCAAGGGAACATTCCTAATTTACGAGTTGTTCTTTTGAACGTCACCTCAGAACGCCACTTGTCGAAAAACAACTCGAATCTATCCTAGTTTTTGTAAGGATTTAGCACCCAATTTGTACCTTCTGAAAAACCAACCTCTAATCTCTAGCTCAAAGAAACACCTGTATTACGGGTAGTTCTTTCAACGTCTCCTCTGAACGCCACTTGTCGTAAACCAAGAAGCCACATCGGATTCAATTTCTTCTGTATATATCGTGCTCTAAATTGAAATACATACAAAAATAATTAAACACCGCGTTAAAAGGTTAGTTCAAGATGTAAAACTAAATGGAAGTGATTTTTTACTTTCGACAATATAGGTATTGACCAAAGGCGAACAGTACTTATTTTTGTAGCTGAAGCTTCAGTGCTCCTACCAAAATTTAAGCCAAAGCTCCGGTATTCGGCTGTTCGGCCAAGTCACGCTCCGGTGCATGCACGCCCCTGTCATGCATACACTGAGTATCCATTATCGTAGGAAGTTTCAGTCCCCTGTAATTAAGCCGAAGTTGGACAAACACGTTATCCTACGTCTATTTTTACTTAATGCTAATTTTAGTCAAAGTTTGCTATTAGGTATATTTTTTTACTTGCTTTTATAATAGTTACCCTCACTAGCCATTAAACTCTACATGGTGTCCCGTAATGCGATGGACATCACTTAACCACAGTTTCTAGGGATGAATATAAGACAATTTAACCCTTAACTTATCTCCCTATATACAATAGTTAGCCATGGATATAAACTACCCCGATCACCAGCAACAATTTGTGTAAAAATTATTATCATTCATAGCTATATATTATGCCTACAATGTTTGAAAGTTATATTGAGATACTTTTGGTCTAAAATGCCGCGGAAACGATATATTAACGAAATTTTGAGACACTCTTCAGAAAAACAATATATAAATATTGATATTTCGTGGTGAAATTTAATTCACGTATAGACACGTATAGATGTTCTCTTGATCTAGTATTTGGGACTTTTCTCAACTTTATATCATATTTTATTTAAGAAAATTACATTATTTAAGATCCGTACATTATTTTGTCAGATTTGATTACACATTTTGCAAAAACTAACAAAAATATCAAAAAAACCACCATCAGCAGAAAGTTGTAGGTACATTCTTTATTTTTAATTTGACATAAATTTATTGCTTTTAAGTTTCTGTGAATAAATACTGATTCTTCTTATATAATAAGTCGAACAGACAATATAGTTTTTCAAAGTATTTCAATTTTATCCTATAAGTGGAAGACAAAAATTATTCGTAACAACATTATAACATTATTTTGACCTATAATACCATCCATTAAAACACAAATAACAAGATCCTATACACCCTGTATGACATGATATTCTTTTAGTTTATCATAGCACATGTTTTTGCTATTAAAATATCGGAAATACACCTAAAATATTAAAATTATGTTTTGGTAAATAATAAAATAATAAACCAGTGGTTTAAATAAACCGCCGCTTCCCTACTATCTTTGTATGTCATCGATTCGCCTGCGTGATTTTTATTGCCTTCGTTTAGAATTCCCTGGAGAAGTTTACGTTACCGACCGACGCCAACGACGGGAAAATTTAAATATACGATCACAGTCCCAATGGAAATTGGAATAACATCTCGACGCGCTGCCTCGCACAGGAAATCGGAAAAGAAAATAATTTTTACCGTTAGCGGTGTGTGACATTTGAATTTTGCACATTTCCTTGAACGTATCTTTTCCCTATCTGCAAGATGCACTGCGGTTTTCATGTAAAAATTCAATTCAACTGAAATGTTCAACAGATTCGTTTTAGTTTTATGAATATTTGAATGAATTTTAATGTTTATAAAATGTTTTGTCCAGTCTGGAGTGCTATGTTTTGCAGACCAGAAATACATTTGGACATATTTTTATTTAAAATCAAAAAATGAAACAAAATAAAGACATTTTTTCTGTATGTAACACAATATATCAACTTGCAGACAATTTCCAGTATTTTTTGCTCTTTATTCTACATTCTCTTTGCCTAGAAGACAATATAGACAATGCGACTGAAACGTTGGTGGCAAATTATCCAAAAAAGTTTCAATTTCAATCCCTGATAAAAAATTCAAATACAAAAAACTTAAATAAAATTCAAGATACAATTCAATACATTAATCTGGAACCCGTAGTGATGGCGACATTCTTTTGTAATCTTGAAGGTCTCTTGTCTCTATCTCGGGCAATTTTGAGAAGGTACATTTGAAACAGAACAAAAATCCAGAGGTCAAATTCCTAATGCATATGTCCGAAAATGAACGTGGTAGGTATACAAGATGTTTGTTTTTAGTACGAATGCATGGGTATATAAAATATACCTCTGAAGATTGAATTGAAAAAAAAATCAATGGACACAAAAACAAGCAAGTATGATACTCGTGCCCGAGTTTTTAAAGCTGTATTTTACCGTGTATATTGTTGCAATCCTTGTCCTAAAACCTACACTGTCCGATAGCTTAAAATGTAGCGGAAGGTTTATAGAAAAATCTGTTGATAAGACTTAAAAATCGACTATTTTCGGTAGCTGTCTACCGAATAAAGACCTTACTACCGAACGACGTTTCTGGGTTACGGAGTGAGGTTATATCAGCCTTGTTCGCTACCACCATTTTTAGTAATAGTAAACATTTCTCTAGTGCTATAATTTTATTTTATTTTTTTTTAGTATACCGTAAATGTCAAACTGACGACTTTCGGTGTGGACCTGGAGGTTCTGGAGCCCATTCCGAGCAATGCTTACCAAAGGATAAACATTGTAACGGATACTTGGACTGTCGATCGGGAAAGGACGAACAAGGATGCTCTGGGGTTGCCTGTAGATTGGACCAGTTCAGGTGCATGGACGGACAAAAGTGCATAGATCTCTCACAGAAGTGCGACCACAAGGACGACTGCGACGACAAATCGGATGAAGTGGGCTGCAGTAAGTACAAAATCATGTAGCACTCGCATTGTTACCACTAAAACGTACACAGTCATCAGGGGTGATGAAATAGTTGGTGAACTGGTTGGAAAACGTGAATCCATGCCGGGAAAAATATACTGAACTTGCTTCAGTAATGTACATGGTGTCTTTGAAATAAAGATTAAACAAACAATTTAACAAAGAAGAGACACATTAAGTTAAGGTCTGTGTTCTACAACTACTACAACTAAGATGTTTGTTATAATATTATACATATTATTTATACTTCCCTCGAATCATTATATACGAGTTGACGTTCATCCTATGTATCCTTGGAAGCAAACTAATATGACCCTCATTAATTTCCTATACCTTTGCCGAGACAGCGGATATATTTCACCCCCAGATTTATCATTATCACCTTGATTATTAGGGATCGGGCAGAACCAACGAACGGCCATGTACTGTGTCTACTACCGGCAATTTGTTAGGCAGTGTATAACCTGATCATATTAGATATTAGATTAACATTCATGATCGGTAATCTGCAACTTACTACCAAGTACTATAATATATAAGCGATAACTATTAATTAAAACTTAACTTGTTTGTTATTTGAAAAAGTTATCGGACACGTCTATATTCTTGTCCTTTCGAAGCTTTTAACGTAAGTGGGAAAAAACAACAAGAAAAAAGTCATGAAATTCAGGCTGATTTATAAATAGTTTACGAGTTATCAGAACTAAAAGTTAGATAACCAGAAAGCTTTACGTTTATTTCAGCAAATATATAAAAACAGTATACCGATATAGATATAGGCGTTATAGATATAGACTGTAACTGATATAGGCGCACGCACGGATGTGAGAAGGTCCCTTAGGATTTTGTAATAAGTGTAGGAAATATCAACAAGAAAAAAGTTATGAAATACATTTATAACTAATGCTAAAAAATTGAAACCTTACATGCCCAATGCCCATACATAGAATATAATTTTAAAACAATTAACAAAAAGTAAGTTTTGTTCAAATTTGGCTTGCTTCGGTTGCGAGTTGACTGTACCAATTATTAAATAATATTTTGGAATGAACACAGAAGAAAAAATACCTAGGCCCATAGCTAGGGGTGTACCGGCTTTTGATAATTAACAAAAAAAATGTCTCATTTAAGGTACTTTGTATATTTTATGTCCTACGACCTACATGATCATAAAGTGACATTTTACATCTTAGATACCGGGGCAAAAACAGCTACTTTATGCCCGCGAGGGCATTAAGGATTCTTAACGCCCGCGCGGGCATTAAGCGTTGTCATGGTTTATATGTCAGATACATCAAATATTTGACATTCAAATTGTAAATTTTAAATCGTCAATGTCAATTATTGCAACCAAGAACTTACAGTGGGCATTCGTATTACAAATTAAATACTAGCACATGAAAAGCACTTTTGACATTACATATAATAAGTAGAGAAACATCATTGCGTTGGATTTCATCACAAGTATTAATGTTAAATACCTTTCTCCTTATATAATTCACCGTCGATGAACCACTTTTCCTATTAATGTTAACGTTTGTAAAACTAACTATATAACATATACACTAGCTATTGTTGGTATTACGGTGTGGTATTGCAGCTAGGCCATCAATATATAATTCGAAAAGTATTATCTGGCTGCCTTAGTTCGGGGACGTCGAGTTTGGCCAGAAAATTTCCGGAATGGACTTCTCACCTTGGATGCCTATAAGCCCCTTATGTATTCGCTAGTGGTCAATTACCGCTGAAATTAAATTTATTATTTTTAAATATCAAATTACCACGTAATTAAAAATTCAAAATTGTAGATTATATTTGCTTAAATTACCAGGTTATTAAAAATAATAAATTATCGACGATAGTTATTAGAGCTACTTATGTCAATAAAAATGAGTTCCCTGATGTTATAAAAGAACAGTGTAAGTCAACAGCATAATTAGAGTATAAAATACTTTATTTAATTCATTACCGACTCACAAAACAACAACGCTCGCTTTAAAAAATAATACATAATCATTTTTTATCCGAATTGCCGATTTAAAATTTGCGGAATTGGCTCCGCTGAATCTATCTTCCGCTTTCCACCCTCTATTCATTCAATACATTAAAATAATTGCATTCGGCAGGTGAATTGAGGATTGGAAAGGGCTTTGAAAAGAGTATAAAAATGTACTGGTGTTAAGAAAGTATGCGTATAAATAATAATAATAATAATAATAATCTTTATTGGTGCTAGATACAAAAAAAAAATGTGTACACAAGTCAAAAGAATACATCAAATAGAAGAAACCACTAAAGAGAAAAAAAATTTACATATGCTTCAAATCATTGAAGCCACTTTCCAGAATTTTTTTTTAAATTCTTTTGGAGATAAAGACTTGATTGCAGTCGTAAGAGCATTATAAAGTTTCAACGCCCAATAACTTAATCCGACACGCGACTTCTGCAATCTGAGAAAAGGTTGGCGCTATTGTTGATTTGCACGAGTATCATAGGTGTGAATCGAATTTGATTGAGTAAAAGTCTCCGAATTTACTTTTGCATACATCAAACACTCCAAAATATAGACTGAGGGTAGAGTTGGGATTTTAAGGTCGCGGAAGTGCGGTCGACAATCATCTCGGTAACCAATGCCATGTATCGCCCTTATGCATCGACGTTGAAGTGAGAAAATCTTTTTGCTATGGGTCGAGTGGCCCCAATTAAATATTGCGTATATCATTATTGAATGAAACAGTGCGAAGTAAGCAACTGTGAGGTAATTTATGACCACGGTTTCCCTCAGCATTCTCAAAAAGTAAATCACCCTAGCAAGTCTCTTTGATACTGATTCAATGTGATTATCCCACCTCAACTTAGAATCAATTAAGACACCCAGAAACTTCACATATTCGTCATCTGCACTATGTAATAGTTGATCATGCCTCAGACTAAACAGCAATGACATGCATTTGTTAGGATTTATATGCAGTCTGTTTGAGGAAAACCATTCCTTTATATTTTTGTCACCCACATTTATCGTCCGAAGTAGCTGTTCATAGTTATCTCCCCCATCTACTACAGTTGTGTCGTCAGCAAAAAGGATGATTTTGGAAGAAGTATGTGCATTCTGAATATCATTAATAAAAATAAGGAACATAATAGGACCCAGAACCGAACCCTGTGGGACTCCGTACTCACAAAGTTGATTTGTTGAAATTCTGTTTTCAAACTTAGATAAGATTTTAATAACCGGATACTGGTATTGCTAAAGTTATAATGCTTAAGTTTGTCTAACAGTATTTCATGAGACACTCAATCGAACGCCTTTGTGAGGTCATAAAATGTAGCAACTGCGTGGTGCCCATTCTCAAAGTTTCTTAAAATTTCGGATATGAGGAAGTCTATGGCCATGCTGGTCGATTTACCGTGCCTAAATCCATATTGCGACTCACTGAAAAGTTTATTTGTTTCAAAGTGCTCATTAATTTGTTGTTTAATAACTTTTTCGAAAATTTTGGAGATTATGGGCGGTAGAGATATGGGTCTGTAGTTATTACAGTTATCTGTGGCGTCTTTCTTGTGGATAGGTATGACCGTTGATATTTTCAAAGATTTCGGAAAATAACTCTGCTCAATGCAAGCGTTGAAGAGCGGATAAATTATAATGTTTAATGCTGTTTTGATTATCTTGACATTAATACCGTAGCAGTCCTTGCTTGGCGAATTTTTTAGTGCAGTTATTACATCTCTCATAATATTAAAAGAAATTGTATCGAATTGAAAATGATCAGTGTTAACAACGTTCATGTAGTGAAAGGGACCTGCATCGGACTGATTTAAATTCTGTATAATATCTCTAGGGATATTAACAAAAAAGTTATTGAACTGCTCAGCAGATGGAGTGTTTTGAACATTAGTTTTTGTAGTATTAGGGATACTATGTTTGATGATCTTCCAGAGTGTTTTTGGCTTGTTGGTACTGGAGTCTATGTAGCTACCAAACGCTGTTCTTTTAGCCTCAACAAGTTGGGCTCGATACTTGCTTTTAAAAGTTTTCAACTCATTCGCCGAAACCAGATCAGGGTACTTACGATTAAAAAGATTTAGTGATCGCATATGTTCTCTCATGTCATACAGATCTTTTGTATACCAATTTACCAGAGGTTTATTTTAAAAAGTTTAGTTTTTGTGGGAAAACTGGATTGAATGGCTTCAGAAACGATGCTTATGAATTTGTCTGTTCTTAGATCCTGATGCATGGAGTTGTCACCAATAAAAGACCAATTTGTGTTTTCCAAAGTATTGTATAATATCAACATGCCAAGATTAGTCATTGGTCTATATGAAATCCTCTGGCCTTTTGTTGTTTCGGGCAAACAACGTAATTTAGCGATCAATCCGGCATCGTCGGATGTTAAACTATCATCTACTTAGATTAGGGTTGCCAACATTGCGCCTATGCTGACCCGGAGAAAAATAATTATATTATGGAACAGAAGTTTAAATTAATAACAGCCGCCACAAAAATGTGCGGCTTCGACACATTCTTTTTAGTAACACTTTGGTGTGAAATTTAGGTATAGGTAGTGTAGAAAACGATGAGATCTAGATGCTAATTACTAAGTAAATTAATTTATTTCAATTAATGTCTACTAGTTTTCCCTCTTTTCGTTTCTGCCTCTTATTGTCGACTTTTTTACGACACAACCAACCTGAGACAAAATGTCAATATTACCACCAAGCATAATTTTGATGTACTGAGAGCATTTTTTTAAGGGATCATGTGTTTTTGATTGAAGTAATTATCTACACGTTCCCTAACTAATTTTAAATTTTCATTTTCTTCCGATAATATTGGCGTTTTGTATAAACCCCATAATAAATGTCTCTAGACAAACATGATATCTCTGTATTTGTAAATATATTAGTCTAGCTAATAATAAAATTTTCAAATAAAGGTATCGCTGTCGTCATCCTCATGATTTAATAAATACTGTTTTATGGCAGACCAGTACGATATTGTTCTGTGAACTGCCTTGGACAAACTCAAACATATTGTTGGGACATTTCTTATCATCTGAACAACATACATATTAAAATAATCAACGAAAGTTCAAAACAAATTTTGTTAATTAATGTATCAATACTAAATGTTGATTTCTGACAAGCAAAATTCCTACCTTTAAATAGTACCCGTACCAGTCTCTTTAAAAGCCATTTTTGATATTAGATTTGTCTATGATCATCGAGGCAGGATACAATCTTCTGCGTTCGTCGTGCCGCTACAGAATTCCTACTGTATTCACGAGACATTTGACAAAATCTAAAGATGCTACAATTGCTACTTACAAAGTTTCTCACATGCTCTCAAAAAGTAAAATTAAATCGTTGTGAAGCTTGAGTAATAGAGTGCTTCTTATTTTGAGAAAAATTCCTTTTTTTTCAATGGAAATCGCTGCAAACTGTATGATTAGGATAACAATTACTGTTTTATCATAATTTTTAAAAAATATGTAGGGGTCGCCACAGTTTCTCAAATGATCGATGATTACCTTTAGTTAACCCGGAGAATTTAACTGAAAACCCGTAGCCCGGAGAATGGTCGCCAAACCCGAAGTCTCCGGGTCAAAATGACCATGTTGGCAACCCTAAGTCTTAGATGCTGGTGAGCAATATAGAATTTGAAATAAAAATATTGTCTAAACATGAATCCTTTCTAGTGGTGTGTTTATTGGTTAAGTGTATTCCAAATGTTTTCAATGTATTGCATAAAAGTAACGCGTTTGCGTCATTGGAATAATGATCATTGTTCGTGAAACCAGGCAGAAAAGTAATAAAATACAAATAAATAATAAGAAACAGAATAAAGTATTTTTTAATAGTTAATCATTTTTCAGGCCTTCGAAATAATTATATATTGCGGTCAATTACCAACGGTAATACATGCTGACGGTAATTTACCTTTGGTAATTTAAGCCGTAAATTATGGCAATTAAAAATCCGTAAATTACCATTAGTTTCGGTAATTTATTAGGTAATTTACCAGGTAAATTACGCTTTTACATCCCTGAATGTATACGTATGTATCTATGACTATACAAAATGATACACGCCGATGATTATAATGGCGGTAGCTTTCTATAATAATAACAACTCTTCTAAATAATGACTTCTTTATTTAAAGAAACTATCAATATTATACAAAGCTACTGTCAACACCTACGTGGTTGACAGTTCGCCTCGAAACCATTGATAAAATGCATTTAATATGTTTGATATCAAATGGAATTATGAGTCGTAGATAAAACGTCGGATTTGTTATAAATCGCGAGCATGAAACAAGCAAGCATAACTTAATTGCGTGCTCGTCAAATAATATATTGCCATTATTTATGATAAAAGGACCAAATGGGTAAAAAAATGGTATATTTTTTTTATGGATATCTGTCAAACAAAAATTATGTAGAATGCAAATCCATCCGAAAAGCAGCATTAATTTGTTTGCCTATTCGGTACCTTTTATCAAACACGGTCACACATAATTCCTACTAAATGATTACTGATAATGATTTTGTTTTATTCCCAGATTTTCCCCTGTGCCATGCATTGCAATTCAGATGCGCGAATGCGGTCTGTATACCTAGAGCATTCCATTGTGACGGCTATCGTGACTGCTCTGATGGTTCAGACGAGAGAAACTGCACTAGTGTACCATGCCCTGAAAATAAATTTATGTGCCCCAAGAGTCACACCGACGACAAGCCGAAGTGCATCGACAAAAGCCAACTGTGTGATGGTAAAAGGGATTGCGGGGATGGCGCTGACGAGGAAACAGCTTGCTGTAAGTTAAAATACATTTCATTGTTATACATTATTTAGATGTGGTTCGCTCTATAATCATTTTCACTCAGAGTGTTCTAAATATATGTTACAGTAAAAGCATCAACTCCGTAAATGGATACACTTACAAGTCAATACATACATTTATTAATTTGTATAGTAGAAGTATTTACAACCACTAAAACGTACACTTTTAGTAGTAGATGCACATTAGAGTATGCACAAAAGAACACGCGAGAGTCTAAATCTCTAGTTTTACTAGTGAAAGTGCTTACGAACAAATAAAACATTCTTGATTGAGAGGAAAACTGCATAAAAATAATATGGCGTCTATAAGATGTAAAAGGTTGTATATAACCAAACTAAACTTGGCGAACAGACATATGTACGAATACGGAATTTCGAGTTTCTGTTTATCCTCACAGGGAGTAGATAAAGAAAAAAAATAAATTTTTTTTCAGAAAAATGTAGTGATCCATGCATTTTTTTAGCAAATACTGTTCTGAGAAGGGTCGCAGCTTTTGTCCCATTTAACTGACAACGTAGCTCCTACAGTTTCCGAAATCCCTATATCAACCATGTACCATGAGGTACCCTGCATATATCCTCTCCTATACGTACTATATATTGTAACGTTCCTGGGTTCGAGAGGTGTGAATAAGACACGTAACTTGAGTATTTTATTGGCACGAGCGACTTCAACGTCGAACGACAAAACTGACAATACAATCTCTAACGAAAAACAACAGTAATTACTATGGTAATCAAAAGAATCATCATGGATGAGATCAACTCCGCTACATTGCCCCCTCCTTAAAGTCGTTTCGTCCCGAAATGAACTCTGGGGTCCCTGCGACGAAACCAACAGAATGACCTGTCTTCGAAGGACATCTCGCCGGTAGACGGTTGCAGACCTCTAATGGCATCCTGAAGCATCCTGTTTATCTCCAACATACGGTGCTAGACGGTTGAAGTGAACTACTCTTGGCTTCCCTCTTGGTGATTTCTGGATCCGATAAACGACGTCATTAATTTGAGTCAGGATGGTATATGGACCTTCCCAAGAATTTTGTAATTTTAATGAAAAACCACGTCGTCTCCGCGGGTTATACAACCAAACCAGGTCCCCTGCTTTGTATCCACCATCGCTAGCTTTGATGTCGTACGTCTGCTTCATCTTGTCACTGGCATTCTGTATGTTCAGACGCACTCGTTCGTGGATATCGTTCATTATTTGACGTAATTTGCTAACATAGTCTTCTCCAGCGATATCAACTCCTGGCGGGCATTCAAACATGAGATCACAGGGTAGACGCATCTCGCGACCCATAACGATGCTAGACGGAGTCTGTCCGGTTGATTCGTGGACTGCAGATCGGTAGGCCATCAAGAACAAGTGCAAAAGTTTATCCCAGTCCCGTTGCCGATCAGAGACTACCTTTGCCAATTGTCTATTGATTGTTCTATTCATCCGCTCTACCATTCCTTCAGACTGAGGATGGAGTGCAGTTGTCCTTGTCTTCTTGATGTTCAAAATCGTACAGATGTTCTGGAATAAGGTTGACTCAAAGTTTCTACCTTGGTCCGAATGCAACTCCATTGGTACACCAAATCTGCAGATCCAGTCCTTCACCAGAGCATCAGCTACTGTTGCGGCTTCCTGATTCGGTAAGGCATATGCTTCCGCCCATTTGCTGAAATAGTCCATTACCACGATGATGTATTTGTTACCATCATCAGTTTCAGGAAATGGGCCGGCGACATCAATTGCGATTCTTTCAAATGGACTGCCGACGTTGTATTGTTTCATTGGCGCTTTTCCACGTTTCTGCGGTCCGTTGCTCGCCGCGCAGACGACGCATCTTCTACACCAATCCTTCACGTCCTCTTTACAGTTTACCCAGTAAAATCGGATTCTCAGCTTGTTAAGGGTTAAGGATCTCTCTTAGCACTTCCGGCACCCTACATCGAGGTACTATAATCTGTGTCTTTATGTCTCCACCATCAGAGCCTTCGATTTGTCGCTGTAGAAGTCCATCATTTAGTACCAGAGAAGCCCACTGAGCCCAGTATGTTTTCACATCTGGTGAAAGTCTGGCAACTTCACCCCAAGTAGGTCTGCGATTTCCTTTCTTCCAATCCATTATAACCTTCAAGACGGCATCATTTCTTTGATCTGTCTTGACCTGTTCGGATTGCCAGTGGTCGTTGATGACGGTTGTTCTGTGTACTTGAGCGTCCTTTGTCTCTGTTCGTTGGCAATGTCTGCAGTCCTCAGGGCACGGTCTCCTCGACAAGGCATCAGCATTGCGGTGAACAGTGCCTGCTCGATGTTCAATATCGAAGTCGAATTCTTGGAGTCTCTCAATCCATCTTGCCACTTGTCCCTCAGGATTCTTGAATTGCAGAAGCCATTTTAAAGCCGCATGGTCGGGTCCTTACTAAAAATTTTCTACCATAAAGGTATTTGTAGAAGTGTTCGACAGATTTCACGACTGCTAATAGTTCTCTCCTGGTCACGCAATAGTTCCGTTCAGACTTCGATAGAGTCTTGCTAAAATACGCAATGACTTTTTCTTGGCCAACTTGAATTTGAGACAAGACTGCTCCTAGGCTTACATTGCTTGCATCTGTGTCCAATATAAATTTTCCATTTAGCAGCGGAAAACTCAGGATTGGTGCGCTGGTTAATAGGCCCTTCAGACGCTCGAATGCATTCTGACAATCCTCCTCCCACTGATATCGCCGGTCTCCTTCTGTTAGTTTTGTCAAAGGCTTGGCGATGTTGGCGAATCCTGGCACATATCGCCGAAAGTACGTGCACAAACCGAGAAAGCTTCGTAGCTCGTGCTTATTCCTAGGTACTGGCCACTCTTGCACGGCTCTTATCTTCTCCGTGTCTACTGCGACACCTTGGCAGGAAACAATGTGTCCCAGATACTGTACCTCCTTCTGGAAGAGGTGGCACTTCTTCAGATTCAGTTTTAGTTCAGATCTTCGTAGTCTCTGAAACACTTCTTCCAGATTTTTAATGTGATCCTCGAATGATTTCCCTACCACTATGATGTCATCGAGGTACACCAAACACGTTTTCCAGGACAGACCTCTTAAAACTGTTTCCATCAGTCGTTCAAATGTCGCTGGAGCATTGCATAAACCGAACGGCATGACCTTGAATTGCCACAGTCCCGTACCCAGAGAGAACGCTGTCTTCTCACGGTCTTCGGACGCCATCTCCACCTGCCAATACCCGCTCTTTAAGTCCAATGTCGAGAAGATCTTAGACCCAGCGAGGGTATCCAACGTGTCATCAATTCTAGGTAAAGGAAAGCTGTCTTTCTCTGTTACATTGTTCTGTTGACGGTAGTCCACACAGAATCGAGTCGAGCCATCCTTTTTCTTAACTAGAACGACTGGTGATGTCCACGGACTGTTGGAAGGCTCAATCACCCTATCATTTTCCATTTCTTGGATGATTCTCTCGGCTTCTTCTTTTTTTTAAGTAGTAATCTTCTTGCCGTCTGACGAATGGGCCGTGCATTCTCTGTATTAATCTTATGCTGAACAACGTTGGTTCTTCCTTTCTCACCTGTGTCAAAAACGTCTTGATACCTCTCGATCAGACTACTTAACATCATGCGTTGGTCCACTTTAAATCCAACAGATGATCTTGTGACCAAGTCCAGTAGTTTCTCCGGAATTTTCTGGGTAGGCTTGTGCATTGTCTTCACATTCCTAACGATGGAGGAGACGGATGTGCAGTAACCCAACATAGTTCCCTTTTTCAGAGTCAATGATTTGTGTTCATTACTCTAACAGGTATCGTACAGCCGGTTTGCACCAGAGATTTTCCTACTGCTATTCCTTTTCCGATGTCACTATCATGAGCCCTGGGTTCAAACATCATGACGCTTCCATCGCCAGCTGTCGCATCTAAACAGCCATCCAATATAACTTCACCTCGCTTTGGCAATGGAGTATCTACAGCGAGAAGTACACGAAGAGTTTCGTCTTTCATTTTCTGCAAGATTACTTCTTCTCCATTAATTTTCAATACTCCGCGTTTGAAGTTCAGTTCGAATCCCTTGGAATTCATGATGTCCATTCCAAGTATTACTTCATCTTCGATGTCGGCAATCAGCGCAAGATGTTGGATCAATGTATTTCCGAAGACAATCTCAATTTTTACTTCCCCGCAAATCGTTGCACGTTCTCCGGTCGCAGTGCGCAGCATCCATTTCGAAGGGTTGATCTTAGTCGACTTTTGTACGATGTTGGGCTTAATAATCGTTTTTGTCGCACCTGTATCCAATAGCAAGGTCCGAGGTTTTCCATCAACCAATCCATTTATAAACACGCTGTTAGATTGATGTTCTAAAGAAGCAATTTGAGCGGTTTCTTCTGGGGCATGTTGGTTGCAGGTCGAGTTTTGCCCCTTTCTTTCGACCCGCTTCAGTTTTCCGACGTCGGCGATTTCGACATCTCAACACTATTTTGTCTACACCGACTGCGCACATGACCTAACTTCCCACAATTCCAACATCGGATCACTTTCTTCTTGGACTCCAACACCTCTTCCATGACGCGCCGAATCCTATCTTCTTCGTCCTCCTCTTCTAATTTTCTAATACTGCTTTGGCTTTTTCTCCCGTACTTAACTGCTTCTATCTCCAGAGTATGGGCTAGTGCATCAGCCAGAGTTCTTGGACGAGCAAGTAAGACTCTCTCCTTTGTATCTCTGTCAAGGAGTCCATCCAGGAAATGATCTATGGTGATTTGTTCAAGCATTTCCCCATTCTTGTCGAAATAGGCCAATCGGGCCAATCGGAATATATCTGCTTCAAATTCGTTTGGCCTGCAACGATTCGTTTGGCTTCTGGCGGCGATTCCTCAACTGGGAGCGGTAGACGTGCTGCAGATGTGTCTGACCATATCTCATTTCCAAATGTTTTATTAAAACGTCTAAATCATTTAGCTCTTCAGGAGACAATTTCTCTAGGACTTCAGCAGCATCTCCACGCAAAGAAAGAGTCAACGAAGTTGCTTTCTCACCAAGGGACCAACCGTTTGACTTTGCAGCAGCTTCGAATTGTCGAAGATAGGTGCTCCATGATGACTTTCCATAAAACTGGGGTGGTTTCAGGCGGACTCCCGAGGCATGGGTTGACGGGCTGTGATTAATTTTTTCGCTCTGATTTCCAGAAGTTGCAACTTTGTCTTCTAACTCCTTAATTTTCTTTCGGATATTTTCTTTCACGACTTCTAATTCAACTGTTACCTCTGTTAACTTCCTTTCAAGTTCAGTAGAATTTCCCTGAAACTTTTGTTCCAATGCACTACAGTGTTCAAGAATTCTCTTTTCGATGTTACTCGAATTCTCCAAGAACTTCTTTTCGAGATTACTAGAATTTTCTATCATCACCTTCTCTAGATTTTCGAACTTGCTAGAATTTTCAACCAAAAGTGCATTGATATCGCACTCTCCATCGAACAAGAATGTATCTGGATCTTCTCCTTCCGCTTTCAACGCTTCCTGAAGCTTTTCTTGCAATGCTGATTTCCGTCCAGAATAATCGCATTCTCTCTCCTCTAATTCCTTCTTTAATTCCGACACTTTCAAATCCTTCAGCAACTTCTTGGAAGCCATTTTTATTATACAATTATTCACACCCCACACCTGACACCAATTGTAATGTTCCTGGGTTCGAGAGGTGTGAATAAGACACGTAACTTGAGTATTTTATTGGCACGAGCGACTTCAACGTCGAACGACAAAACTGACAATACAATCTCTAACGAAAAACAACAGTAATTACTATG
This sequence comes from Aphodius sticticus, assembly GCA_963966075.1. Lineage (NCBI taxonomy): Eukaryota > Metazoa > Arthropoda > Insecta > Coleoptera > Scarabaeidae > Aphodius > Aphodius sticticus. The sequence continues at coordinate 67,515,010 of OZ014506.1, forward strand.
GTAATCAAAAGAATCATCATGGATGAGATCAACTCCGCTACAATATACACTGTATATTTTATTATAAGACTATTAAAAAATACTATGTAAATTCAAAACCACGGCGCCTCCACCAAAAGTGTATTTCATCTATCGGACTTCACTTTCGCTTTCTGGCATCTCTATAACCATATTTTGTTACTGTGCACGGCGGGTGTAAACGCGAATAAAAGGGTTTTCAAATTAATGTTTTTTTTTATTTTTTTTTGCTTCGAACAGATAACTCAAAAATATAGATTTTATGTTAGTTTACAGGAAAATATATCATTTCTACAGGAAGGTTATAGGCAGTAAATTCTAATGTTGATTATGAATTTATTAGAAGTATGTCACATCGCAACCTTTGACAGTTGCCAAACGTTTACTATAAATCACCTATAAATATTACAAAGACAAATTTTCATAAATTTAAAGCATTGTTTGTAAATATACAATCAGGACGCCATAGACTTTGAAAAGTAAAGAATCATAATTGAAAAATGCAGTTACTACTCAATAATTTTGCTACGAATATTACTATTAATTTCTCGAAAACTATTTATTCAAAGTTCTGACTGGAGTAGTCTCGAAAATAGAGATAAAGGGCCGACATGCTCCGTCATGCTAGTGGTTTTACCTGCGCAAACCAGGTTTGCACCATTTTTAATAATTTTTAATAACCATTTTTCAGGGATGGAACTTATCGTTAATAAACACAGTTTATAGGTAGACGCTCTCTTCCTACTCAACAACGTAAAAATGTAGTTTGCACAGGTAAAATTATCAAAAAGACGTACCGTTTAAACACATGGAAATCGCTACGTTTTGCCTGCGCAAACTAGACGTAGTAAAAAGATGGAGCCCTTTAAGGCGGCTTGTAAAGAGCCAAAAAGAACTGAATTTTTTCAACTCAAACGTCCCGGGAACGCTTTGACATATGATCGTGAAATTTGGATATAGTATAGATATGGAGATGATCCAAGTACTATCAAGAGCAAAAAAACATATTTTTAATGAATTCATATAGAAAAAAAAAACGCTAAAAGTCCGCTATTTAGTCTAATTTATAGCGGCAAATGGAAGCGAGTTTTGATCAAATCCCCATGTGAACATCCAGACCAGTCTTTTACCCATCAGTAAAAAAAAATCGGACCTTTATTTGCGTGCAATCACGAGAAATTATGAAGAAAAAAACAGGAATGTTTTGCTATAAATAAGCAGTGGTAAGGTGCTGCCATCTATTCCGGTGTACTAACTAGGACCGCCTCTATTTGGTTGGAGACACCCACATTGTTGTGGCAGTTTCTATAAATAGAATGAATCGTACTCGGTGTTACACATATTTTGACGAGGGAAGGATATGCTCACCGCTGCCGCTGACCAACTAGTTAAAAGGATGAAAAAAGTGGCGCCGCGGTATGTCTCGTCAAAGGTACTAACACTTTGGCGGCTCGGGGCTGTTCGTCATTCATAGCGCCGAAACAGGGACAAAAAAATATGGGATTTACGACTATATGCGTACCTACTATCCTAACACGCAAAAAATATATGTTACCGTGAAATACGATTACTGACAACCACATTATGTTTATAGTCGGCGTATGTGCTATAAAAGAACACAAAACGCTATTATTCTTACTTTTTATTTCGACTGTTAAAATCTGCACAAAGATTGTGAAATTAAACGAAAAAAAAAATTAAAAGCAAGTGACAATCTTCATGAGTTTCATTCTCACTATGTACCGGAAAATAATCAAATCAAAGTAGTTCAACAGGTATTCGACGTCAAAATATCTAGATAAAAATATTAAATTTGTTTCAATTATTTATTTTGGCATAAGTATAGATTGCCTAATTCGTAAGAAACGTCTTACCACGTATGTACCACGCTGAGATCACTATCCGTTCACCTCGGTAGTCGAACAAACAATGTCCCCCACTTTATTGCTAGTGACACAAGACCCGCCCAGTTATCCTGTTGCATTTCGTAGCAGCTGACGTGTACTATTAGAGTGTCTGCACGTCCCTTGTTTAGGGGACGTGCAGACACTCTAATCTATTCTGATCCAATCTTCTAATCTATCGTCGCGTCATTTGCTTTTAGAAAGCGATAGTAGACTATGTCTTTGTGGCGTTGACCATAAAAGTTTTTGCAAACCGCAACGGCACAATACCTTCCTGATATTTCTTTATCGATAATAAAAGCAAACTCCACAGCACACTCGAAGAAATCTACTTTGTTTGCGAGAATGCATCATAGTATCGCGTTATAATTGGTCGTTTTGAAATCCCCGCTTTTTACGTGTCAATTGTAACAGTTCAAACAGACCAATCACAATCATTAGCCCGGGAATAGTTCGTGTTGACTCCGACCTTTTGACAATGACCAGGTATTAAGTCATAGCGCTGATAACATTTGAAGATAGGGATTGAGCAATCCTTGTAAGATTCTAGTATTCTTGACCGAATGGTCTGTCCAAACAAAACACAGCCGTTTGCGATTAAAAAGTCAACGTTTTTTATTGGTCAAAACAATATGTCAATGAATTAGTCTTTAGTCTTTAGCGAGAACGGGCAAATTTATGATGATATTGTTGTGTATGATAAATAGTTTTATGTCCTACATAATCATAAGACATTTTACACCTTAGATACCGGGGCGAAAACAGCTTCTTATTGCACGCGAGGGCAATAAGGATTCTTTCTTATTGCCTTGCCATGGTTTATATGTCAAATATATTAAATATTTGTCATTCAAATTGTAAATTTTAAATCGTCAATGTCAATTATTGGCGATTAAGATTATTCTCGTTATTCTGTTTAACAATTAATTGTCTGTATTGTCACTCAACTCCGAATTGTTTGTATTGTTATTCAACTCTATTGCAACTCCGTAGATACGCATGTCACTTGATTATGTCAAAATATTTATTAATATTATTAATATTATTCAAACGGAGGAACAAAACCATTGTAGGACAGAAAATTGTGTATGTACCAACGGCTTTTCTTGATGTTTATACCCTCGGGCAACTTAAAAAAGCTCGAGGACCGATATGCCCGTGCCACCATCGGGGCATAAACATCCGAATGACCTTGGTACATAAATAACTAATGTGTGCAACACGCCCAAAAAGTGATTTTCCGGGCCTCGAGAAGTGCCCTGGCTCGCTATGCTCGCCTGTGCATCTCTACTGTGGATCTCTTTTCTCAGCTCGGAAAACAATTACTTTCTAACCTTGGTACAGAATATACTATTTTCTTCGGAATGTTGTAAAGAAATTCATCAAAAATTTTACCAGTGTTTCGGGTAGTACAACAATGCAAACTACGTGAAGCCTCGCTTCTCAAAAAATCAGATATTGGGATCAATAATCTCTTGCGCTCCCCACAATATGTAAACAAAGACAAGCGCCTCTCTCACACCGGCTACTTTAGGCAATGTATGAACATTAAAGGTACGATCAATTTTTGGACGAATTTACGACCGCTACTGCGCATATATAAGGCGATTTCGCGTGGCTTAACGGTTCGATTTGGTTCCGGTTGGCGGTTGGATGTGGTTGACAGAGCGGTTCTAAATCGTCATCATTTTTAAAACGTCAGTAACCGCTCGACGGAAAATGACCCGGTTCGATTCATAGGTTAGGTGCCCCACTTACTGTTAAATATGACAGTAATGACATACGCAGTGGTCTACCGCGCATTCCGACAACGACATACGTATCCATTTTACCAGCATTTTCAAACTTATAACCTAAAAATGACAACCCAAACGAACCATATGTCAAACATAGGGGTTATGTCACTTACAATTTGAAGAATATAACAGACAACCACAGACAACTGTACTTGTATAAAAAGAAAACTTTCAAGCATTTGCATTATGTACGCAGAAATAAGAATAAATAAGCAAAAATTGGTTTGGTCCTAGTTATGTTTACGTTATTATTCTTCAACCATGCAGCGGATATTAGCGTAACGAAGATTTTCGCAGATTTTCATCCCCACTCCACATGAGCATGGACATACCTCTATTATACTTTGGGTTTTTATTTGACGTAGGTCTTATTGAAACGACTGTCGAGGTTTAACTAAAGTCTTCTTTATTTGTTCAACAATACAAGACATAAAATATATACAATGCTGATAGAAAGTAACTTGTTATTTTGGTTGCCTAACCAAACGAATATAAACTTAAACTATATTATAACATCTCCCTTTTTTATTTATTTAAACTAAAATTTTTAAATTTTAATAAGTCATTACAAAGTCCTTAAATCTAGTCGGCACAGTAATTTTACGACGATTCGGATTCGCGTTACAATTATTTATCGGATTTGGTTCGTCATTTTCGGGTATCATATTTTGTTCCAAATCTAAATTTATCATGTCGCCATTTTGTTCACTATTACTTTCATCGTATACGTAATTTAACGATTTTTGATTTGTTTCATGATTAGGTGTTACATACTCTGCGTTGTCGTTAAATGGTTTAATAAATTGAACATTTCTAATTATATGCCTTCCATCCCCTTTCTTAATTTTGTAAGTTCTATCTCTTATTTTATTTATAATTATTCCCTTTTGCCATGTAGTTTTAGGTTTTTCTTGAAATCTAATTTTTTGTCCTATTCTGTATTTTGGTAATGTCCTTTGTGATGTGTTTTTGTTATAATATTTCTTACTGTTTTCCTTGTCTTGTCTTATTTTGGAATTATAAAATGCTTTATTTATTGTTTTAGGTTGTAATTTATTTTCAATCATCGGTAAATTTTCTCTAAGGTTTCTGCTCATTAAAATTTGAGATGGGGTGAAACAATGTAATACGGGTGTATTTCGAAATGCTAATAAAGCTAAATAAAAGTCTTCACTTCCCTCTAGTGATTTTTTTAACATTTTCTTAATTGTTTGAATTGTTCTTTCCGTTTGACCGTTTGATTGCTGATGATAAGGTGAAGAATTTATATATGTAAAGTTCCATGACTTAGCAAAATCATCATATTCTTTACTCCTAAGTTGACTTCCGCTATCAGAAATAACAATCTTTGGAATTCCATGTCTCGAAAAAATTGATTTAAGATTTTCTATTATATTTCTTGATGTCATATTTTTATTTAAGTTTATAACTTCCGGATATTTGGAATAGTAATCAATTACTAGTAAGTAAATTTCGTTTTTTAATTGAAATATATCTAGACCAACTTTTTGCCATGGTTTCTTTATTATTTCATGTGGTTTAAGTGGTAACCTTTGATTTGAATTTTCATATTTACTGCATATGTGACAGTTTTTTACAAAGTTTTCTATTTGTTGAGTGATACCTGGCCAATATACTGCATTTCTGCTTCTTTCTATGCATTTTTGAATGCCTAAATGACCTGTATGTATGTTGTCAAGAATTTTGTGTCGCATTGATTTTGGAATAAGTATTCTTTGACCAATGTATACTAGTCCATTTCTTCCTTGCGTTATTTCATGTCTTAATTTGTAAAATACTTTCAAATTTTGATTTATTTTATTTATGCTATTAGGCCAGTTATTTGATATTTCGTCTATGTTCGGTAATTTGTATGGCTGGGAAATTATTACTTTATTTAATTCTCGAGGGTCAAGACAAAGTCTTAAATTTCCTGTTGACTTTTTTACTAAAACAAATGAATTTACCCATTCTGATGTACCGTGAACCCTTTCAATTATATCGAGATCTAGTAAGTTATTAATGCACTTTTTAAATTCAGATTGAAGTGGAAAAGGTATGCTTCTAATCGGTTGAATCTTTGGGGTGGCATTTTTATTTATTTTGATGTGATACTGTTTGTCTAATTTTCCTATTCCTTCAAATAAATCTTTATAATCATTTATTATTGTTTTATAATCATTTATTTCATTTATAGAGTTTATTTCTTTTAAATTTTTATTTATTTGAATTAAATTTAGGTCTAAACTGGTTTTTAAACTAATAATGTTTCCATAATTTTCTGATACAATATAAAATAAAATCGTATAATTACATTTGTTGATTTCCGTGATCAAATTAATAGTGCCCAAAATTTTAATTGCATTTTTTGTATAGGAATATATTTTTTGACATGATTTATTAATATTTTTAACATCTAACCCTAACTTTTTGTATGTTTCTAAACTAATTACATTTACATCCGCTCCTGTGTCAATTTTAAATTGTTCACTTTTGTTATTTATTTTTAAATTTACATAAATTCGTTCTTTACTTTCACTATTGCTCATACTATCAATGGCAAGATCATTACTTAAGTTGTTAATTTGTCTATTTTTGTTTACATTATCTTTACATAGTTTTCCAAAATGTCCTAATTTATTACATACATTACATTTTTTCCCAAAATAATAATAATAACAATAAAAAATAAAAATAAAAACAATAAAAAAAATAAAAAATAATAATAATACTACGACTTTAAGTGGGTGTCCACTGTGAATCCACAAAATTGTATGCGCAGTAGGTTCCTACGCGTTGTAGTGTATTTTTATGATTTCTGTGGTCTGCTTTTGACGTTTCAAACAAACATAACCACAACTTGATTATTGCGCTACTGTGGCCTGTTTGAAATCCCCGCGTTTTTACGTGTCAAGTGGGACAGTATAAACAAATCTGGGTAAGCAACCCGTTACGCCGACGGCAAAATTGTCCGATTGTTATTGTTGTTTCGTGTGTCCCGACAATTTCACAATGACCGTAGTGACGTCATAGCTGTTAACATTGAAAGATGGGGATTGAGCAATCCTTGTAAGATTCTAATATCCTTGGAAAACAGTGGCCTTCAATTTAAATAGAGCGGCAACCAGAAATATTTACATTTGATATCATGGCCTACTTCGACTACAATCATTTATAACGACCCTTTAGTTGTTCTGTTGTGTGTAAGTGACCACTACTTCATCTACTTTTTAACATAACATACCTTACATTTATTCTAGTTTTTCCCAGAACATAATTATACACAAAACATTTATTAATTTACAATTAGTCATTCACATGCTCAATATTAAACACATGTTATTGTGGATGTTCATTCAAATTGTTAACAATATTATGTTGACAGGTGAGTGTCAGAAAATAGTTATAGTTGTCATGCCTTGTCTATTGTCATTAGTCATTACATTAGTTCTTTATCTTTTTGTTTTAATTAAACTTTGGACTTCCAGTCAGAGTTGGCTTGTGCGTCTAATTACCGTCAAATGTTATTTTTCTATTATACCATGTCAACAGAGAGAACTACTTATTTTCTACGTAAAAAAACCCAAAAAAGCAACACTCAAAATGATAACTTTTTTTCGGATACCTCTCGCTGTATTTTGTTATCATCGAAAGTGCGCCTTTTGGGGGACAAATCATGGGGATATTATCAACTTCCGGAAGATCATAATATTGGTACCAACTTTTAATACATCATATAGGGGAAGTAGGTCATGTGAGGTATCATAAAATATCCCCTTTAAATGCCAAATAGGGTTTGTTTAAAACTTTTTTCGTAAGATGTAATCTTTTGTTTGTAAATCACGTAAAAATCTTCCGGGCTGCAATACTACATAAAAAACACTGAAAATATCATATCCATACCAAATACTCCCTTCGCCAGTCTAATAAATATAAATCAAAAGTGTTTCTAATTAAAGCCGTATATAGAATAATTATATTATGTAGATATATGTATTAAAAAATTTAAAAAAGCTAACTTATTTTCATGTATACTAATAATAACAATAATAAAATTGTTTATTCAATTTTAGCGAAAGCTTCTTGTCCTGTCCTGGAGTGCGAATACCGTTGCAGTCCGTCGCTAACTGGTGGAGTTTGCGATTGCCCGAAGGGTAGAAAACTTTCGTCCGATAACAGGACATGCGTCGACTTGAACGAGTGCGAGGAATGGGGCTACTGTGACCAACAATGCACGAACTCGGACGGTGGATTCACTTGCTCGTGCGTGCGCGGTTATCTCCTCAGCCATAGTGGCAACAGATGCTTGGCCCTGAATGCAAGCCAAATGTTGCTTGCATTTGCACATGACAGCGCGGTAAATGTGATGAATTCGCAGGGACAAGAGGTGAAGAATGTGGCAAACGCGAGCGGCGCCACAGGACTCGACTTCCACTACCAGAAGAAATTGCTCTTCTGGTCTGATACGAAGACAAGAAGGGTATGTTTACTTTTCAAATGAAAAACTGAAGTAGATCTCAGTAGATAGTAGATAAGGGTTTCAAATAAATGCAGGTAAAATCGATACCAATTACCAAGTATCGCACAGCTAAAAGTTTCACCTCATTTCAGTTACCGATTTTAGTAGGATTTTATCCATGTTCATCAATTGAATATCTGAAAATGTTTACTCTTAAATAATGTACTTGAATCTTTTTGATTTTAATAGACTTTGATTTGATTGATTTGAATAACAAGCAACTGACTACCTATACAAAACCAAACATGAAGCCTTTATTGAAACAGTGGCTATCTGAGTGCCTTAAGGTTCCAAAATTCCGATTAACATTTTATGGTATTTGTAGAAATTAAAAAGTTGATACATACTTTTAAAACCTTGGTAGGTTCTTTTAAAGAATCATAATAATGTACCCATATACATTTTCTTCTGCTTTCTATAAGCAAGAAGAATTAATATTTGTTTATGTTTACACTATAATTAATTGTTATTATTTCAGATACATGTTCAACAATTACCCTTAAAAAACTCTGGCATCAATATACTTCCTACTCAATCGGATTATGACATCATTTCTCCTGGAACATGGTTACCAATTGCTATCGCAGTTGACTGGGTTGGGAATAAACTGTACGTAGCAGATGCCATTGGTCAGAAAGTGGATGTATTTGAACTAAGTGGAAAATCTCATGCGATTGTGTTGGGTTCCAACTTGACGAGTCCGTCAGATATAGGATTAGACCCATTGGAAGGCTACCTATTTGTAGCAGACACAACACAAATTATTAGAGCGGATATGGATGGGACAAACATTAAAACAATTGTTTCTGAAGCTGCCTATAAAGCTTCCGGTATTGCTGTTGATATTATCGCAAAACGGGTATTCTGGTGCGACACTCTATTAGACTATATTGAAACTGTTGATTATGAAGGTCACAGCAGGTTTATGGTTTTAAGAGGACAACAGGTACCATCTCCGTCAAGATTGGCCATTTTCGAAAATAGAATTTTTTGGACAGATAGCACAAAACAAGGCATTATAGCAGTTAATAAGTTTGAGGGAAATTCAAGTCTGCAATTATTATACCGCACGACAACATTAAGGGAACCGAAAGCTGTTAAAACAATTCATGGCTTAAGTCAACCTCCAGCACCTAATCCATGCGGAAGCAATAATGGTGGCTGCGCTCATATGTGTATTTTAGCTAGAACTGGTCACGGACTTGGATTCCGCTGTGCTTGTAAAATTGGTTTCCGCTTGGCACTGGATGGTATGAACTGTGAAATTGTAAACGAATTTTTAATGTACTCTCAACAAAGGTTTATAAAAGGAAAAGTATTGAGTCCTGTAATTGAAGGATTCAGCGATGCGATTTTACCAGTAGTCTCTAGACGTGCTCGTTTTGTAGCTTTAGACTTTGATGCCAAAGATGAGTATATTTACTACTCCGATGTATTACAAGATGTGATCTATAGAGTACATAGGAATGGCTCTGCTAGAGAAATTGTGTTGCCATCTCAAAATGAAGGAGTGGAAGGTCTTGCAATTGATTGGGTAGCCAAAAATCTGTATTATATTGACAGCAGAAAAGGAACTTTAAATGTTTTATCAACAAGAAATGTAACATATAGAAGAACATTATTGAGCAATTTGAAACGACCAAGGGCTATTGTAGTGCATCCAAATAAGGGATTTATATTTTATTCCGAATGGGATCGTCCAGCTAACATATCGAGAGCTTATAGTGATGGATCTAATATTGTAACATTCAAAAACTTTACATTGGGTTGGCCAAATGGCCTAGCGATCGATTATTCCACTGACCGTTTATATTGGTGTGATGCACTACTAGATCATGTACAGCATTCGAACTTAGATGGTGGTGATGTTAAAACTATTAGTTCCAGATTATTGAAGCATCCATTCAGTATCGTCATACATAGAGACTACATGTACATAACAGATTGGAGATTAGACGCAATATTAAAACTTAATAAACTGGGTGGCGGAAATGAAGAAGTTTTGATTAAAGAACCACAAACTAACAGATTGTATGGTGTAAAAATATACAGTGAAGAAGAGCAGAAAGTTGATGATAAACATCCTTGCAAAAGGGACAATGGTGCTTGCCAAAAGTTATGTTTTGCAATTCCCAGAAATAACTCGCACAGTTTGACCGTGAAATGCGGTTGCCCCTATGGTGAGACATTGCAAAGTGATGGGCGTACATGCCTTGCCGATCCAAAAGCTGAACCACCAATCAAGGCGTGTCCTAATGCATGGGATTTCACTTGCAATAACCAAAGATGCATTTCAAAGTCTTGGGTTTGTGACGGTGATAATGATTGCTTGGATAACAGTGATGAAGAACAAAATTGCACAAGTAAGTAGGAACCTAGCAGGTCATGAACACACAACTTTAGATCTTGTTGGGCCCAACAACAGTAGTAACTATAATGTAGAGCCAAAAATACTAACTATTTTATTTATTCTAGTTCCAACGTGCAGCTTAAATGAGTTCCAGTGCAAGAGCCACAGGTGCATTCCAAAAGCTTTTAAATGTGACGGTGAAAATGATTGCGGCGACCACAGTGACGAAGTAGACTGCCCACACGTTTCATGCAGTGACTCACAATTCACTTGTGACAATGGCCGCTGTATTCCAAATTCCTGGAAATGTGATTCTGAAAATGATTGTGGAGATGGCTCTGATGAAGGTGACACATGTGCAGAGAAAACTTGCGCCTACTACCAGTACACTTGTCCAAGAACAGGACATTGCATCCCTCAAAGTTGGGTCTGTGACGGTGACGATGACTGTTTTGATAAAAATGATGAAAAAGATTGCCCACCAGTTACCTGTTTACCAAATCAATTTAAATGCGCAGATTTAAGACAATGCATACAAGAAAGTTACAAATGCGACGGTATTCCCGATTGTAATGATAGCAGTGATGAAAAAGGATGTCGTACGTACAATTTAATACATTTTTACTTTACAAACATACAACATATACATTTTTAGCATTGCTGGAACCTAACCAATGCAACAATGAAAAACAATTTCAATGTGAATCTTCAGGGATTTGTATTCCAAGAGCATGGTACTGTGATGGTACTCCTGACTGTGATGACCAATCAGATGAACCACCAACATGTGGTGAAATCAGTTGCCCAGCAAACTTTTACAAATGCAATAATACACAGTGTATATTTAAGGTAATATTGATGCATTCGATTAAGTGCAGAATTTAAATAAAACTTAAAATAGGCTTACATCTGTGATGGCAAAGAAGATTGTGCAGATGGATCTGATGAAAGCTTTGAACATGCTTGCGGAAGACCACCATTTTCATGCCCATCTGGACAATGGCAATGCCCAGAAGTTACCGAACGTTGTGTTAATATTACAAACATATGTGATGGCAAACCGGACTGTCCAAATGGTGCAGATGAGGGAGAAGGTTGTGACTTGGCAGAATGTGAGCATCAGAAAGGATTATGCAGTAATGAATGTAAAATGACGCCAAATGTAAGTAGATATGTGTATAAAATAGAAAGACCTGGGTCGCCTAGGTCTTTCCAAACCTCATTTATTATTTTCCATTTACTGTATAGAAAAATTATGATTTCAATATTTACAGGGGCCACTATGCTTATGTCCGGCAGGCGAAGTCCTGAAAGATGATTTCTACACATGTGAAGACTATAATGAATGTGATCCACCAGGTTTATGTTCCCAAGTATGTACAAATACTAAAGGATCTTATTTTTGTGGCTGTGCACCTGGATATACCCTGGATACAAACAAGCATTCATGCAAAGCATTCAGTATGTGTGACAAATGTTTAAAAATATACATGATAAGTATATTATCTACTTTTTTTAGATCATAGCTCAGCATTCCTAATTGTATCCAACAGGCACTCAATCCTTATAGCCGACTTACATGATCACAGCATCGAAAGGGTTCCAATTAATGTTGAGAACGTAGTTGCAACAACTTCAAACATGCACACTGGAAGAATATTTTGGTCAGATATGAAGTTAAAGAAAATTTCTATGCTGGATCGTCTTAGTGAACCAGTTGATATTATATCCACTGGTTTGGATCTAGTTGAAGGATTAGCTTATGACTGGATTGGTGGAAATATTTATTGGTTAGATTCTAAACTTAATACAATTGAAGTTGCACAAGAGAACGGCACAAACAGGATAGTTTTAGTGAAAGAGAATATTACCCAACCAAGAGGAATGTGTTTGGATCCCAGTCCAGGTGCTAGATGGTTATTCTGGACTGACTGGGGTGAAAATCCTAGAATTGAGAGAATTGGAATGGATGGCACAAACAGATCCACTATAATTAGCACGAAAATCTATTGGCCCAATGGGCTAACTTTAGATACTGCTACCCAACGAGTCTATTTTGCTGATTCAAAATTAGATTACATAGACTTTTGTTATTACAATGGTTCCGGTCGTCAACAAGTTCTAGCTGGAAGTCATTATTTGCTTCACCCACATTCTCTAACCTTATTTGAAGATACTCTCTACTGGACAGACCGTCAACTGAACCGTGTTTTATCTGCGCATAAATTTAAAGGAAACAATCAAACTGTAGTTTCCCACTTAATTTCACAACCGTTGAGCATTCATGTAAACCACCCATCGCTTCAGCCTACCTCAGAAAATCCATGTCAAAACAGAACTTGCCAACATATTTGCTTGCTATCACCGAGTGCCCCACAGGGTTATACTTGTAAATGCAAAGCTGGGTTTAGACTGTTATCAAATACAAACTGCATTGAAGAGGAAGTATCATATATAATGTTAATAAAAGGAACACAAATAGTTGATGTTTCTGTAAGGCCAGGTGATAAGACCACAGGGTATTTATCTCCAGTTGTTGGTGTTGATCATGGTATGCAAGTTGACTATGACAGGAAAGCTGGAAACATAATATGGGTGGAAGGAAAAGACGATAATGAAGATAATGTATGTATTCACGATGTAAAATATATATTTTAAAGTATAATCAAACTTAATTTTTAGTGCACCGTTTGGACAATGCCATACTCTGGCGGAAACAAAACTCAACTGTTTGGTTTGGATACTGGTATCATAGGCACTCCATCTGCTATATCATTTGATTGGTTAGGTAGAAATATATTCATTGGTAATCGCATTGCAAGCAACCTAGAAGTTATAAAAGCAGATGGAAAAGTGAAATACCGGGCTGTAGTTCTTGCAAATGATGGGAAACCAACATCTGTTGCTAAGCCAAGATCAATTTGTGTTGATCCTACTGAAGGAAAAATTTATTGGACTGATGAGGGTGGATACGGAGTACCTGAGAAGATTGGTAAAGTCAATATGGATGGATCAAATTCCATTATCTTATCAGAAGACGAAGATGAACCTGATGCTATTACAATAGACATAGAAAGAAAAACAATCTACTACAGCACCAAACAGCAGGCATCAGTAATATCTATGAGTACAAGCGGCGAAAATAAGAAGACAATATTGTCAGAAGCACATAACATTGGTCGTGTTAAAGCGCTTGGAATTCTTGATAACACTCTATTTTATTTAGATCCACTGTATGAAAAATTGGTTAGAATAGAGCTATCAGATGTAAACAATCCAAAACCACTCATCGAAAATGATGCAGATCTCAAAACTTTCACCATCTTCAAGAAGCAGCAATTAGGCAACCATCCATGTTTGGTCAATAACGGAAATTGCGACCAACTTTGCTTACCTTCAGAAGGTAGATCTCATATTTGCGCTTGTGGAATTGGCTACAAAAAAGACACTGAAGTTAACTGTGTACAATACAAAACCTATGCCGTCGTATCGCAATTGGATATGACAAGAGGATATAGTTTGAAAGATAGTCAAGAAGCAATAGTCCCAATTTCTGGTCCCGGTCATCATATTTTGCATGTTGATGTTCACTATAGCGAAAATTGGATATACTGGGTTGAATTTAACAGAGGCGCATGGAATGGAATTTTTAGAATTCGTCCAAACGGCACCGAACTTCAACCCATTATCCGAGATGGTATTGGAAGTAATGGTATCAGAGGTATAGCAGTAGATTGGATTGCTGGAAATGTGTATTTTACAAATGTATTTCCACACGAAAACTATTTGGAAGTCTGTTGGTTAGATGGAACAAACCGTAAGGTGCTACTGAAGAAAACAACAGATGCACCAAGAGAATTAGCTGTTAACCCAATAAAGAGACTCTTATACTGGATTGACTATGGACAATATCCAAGAATTGGAAAATCTAGATTAGATGGCTCCAATCTAGTTCCAATGGTAACTACTGGAATAAGCAATCCTAAAGATTTAACCATTGATATGTTAACTCATGACGTGTATTGGGTTGATGCCAAATTGGATACTATTCAAAAAGTGTCTTATGCGGGTGGAAGTAGACAGATCATCAGACGAAATTTGCCTAATCCAATGGGTATTGCCATCCATATGGGTGATGTATACTGGGTTGATCGAAACTTAAGAACTGTATTTAAAGCATCAAAACTATCTGATAATAGCACGATGCCCACTAAGGTTCGAACAAATTTAGAGAAGTTACGCGATATTGCCATTTTTGACGTAAGTGTCCAACCAAAGGATGATACCAATCCTTGTTTGAAGCTAGGAAATGGTGGCTGTGAACAATTATGCTTTGCATTCCCAATTGAATCTCTTCCAATCTCACACAAGTGCGACTGTGCCACAGGTAGATTAGCCGCTGATGGAAAAAAATGTGAAAGTATTGATGAATACTTAGTGTTGACAACAAGAACAGAAGTTAGAGCAATTAACATTAATCCAGATTTACACAATGCACCATTTGCTCCAATTTCCAATCTTACTAATGTTGTTGGCATAGACTTTGACTATACTGACTCTAAATTGATATTTACTCAAATCAGACCTTGGTCTAAGATAGCATGGATGCCATCCACCAATCCGACAGCTAATAATATCAACATAATAATTGGAAAAGGTATCAACCCCGAAGGCATAGCTTATGATTGGACACAAAAGAAAATCTATTGGACAGACTCCTCAAACCATAGCATCTACGCCATGAATTTGGATGGTTCAGACTTAGTGATGATTGCAAGAGTAGAACGACCTAGGGCAATCGTAGTCGACCCATGTAACGGAACTCTTTTCTACACTGACTGGGGCAAATTTGGAACACATGGAAAGATTATTCGAACAACTATGGCAGGCTCTTTAAAGAAGGTTCTAATTGACAAAAATTTGGCACAACCCTCGGGGTTAGCTATTGATTATGATGATCAAATGTTATATTGGACTGATGCAGTTCGTGAAAAAATTGAACGTTCAGACCTTAATGGTCAAAATCGGGAAGTATTAATCAGTGCCACAATTTATCCATTCTCAATAACAATCCTTGGAGACTATATGTATTGGACTGACCTTCAACTAAGAGGTGTTTACAGAGCTGAAAAGTACACTGGTGCAAACATGAAAGAAATGATTAAAAGATTAGAAGATAGCCCGAGAGATATACAGGCTTATTCACCAAAACGACAGTCCTGTACAGTAAATCCATGTAAAATTAATAATGGAGGCTGTGCGCAGAGCTGTCATCCAGGACCTAATGGATTGCCGGAATGCAAATGCGACGACTCTACAAAATTGGTGAATGAAGGAAGAATGTGCGTACCAAAGAACCTAACTTGTGACGCTAATAAGTTTTACTGTAAAAATGGAAAATGTATTTCAAGAATGTGGGCATGCGATGGTGAAGATGACTGTGGTGACAAGAGTGATGAAGATCCAAACTATTGCTGTAAGTATTATTATAATAAACTTTTGGAAAAAGTTACTTTTATAGAAACGTTCCAATTGTTGAAAATGTTTGTATTTCTGGTATTCATATGGTGTATAGAGATGAAATATCAAAAAGTCACCACAGCGTGCATGCTAACGCGCACTAACCAATAGCCCCACCTCATTCCCTGTAACATTTTTTCAGTATCTTTTATATTTGTTTGCTTCAGATGCATTTATCTTATATATTTCGTCTCTAAGGTCGGATTTCATCAACAAGAGATAAATAGTTATATGTTGGATAACCTCAATGTAGGGATGTTCCGATACACCTTGCTGTACCGGTATCGCGTATCGTATTGTATCGTATCACATGTACCGGTTCTGTACCATACCGGAGCACAAAGTACCGGTACATCGGTACCGGTACATTTTTCAAGACGCAATTCCGAATAAAAAACATATTTTGTGTAGCGGTAGATACCTACACACATTGAAATAATGTACAGTAAAATAAATGTGTATTTTAATTTTAAAATAGCATATATCATATGTAGGTATACATAAAGTCCCAACTGAATGTAGTATAGTAGGCATGCACAGATAGAAATTTTTTTTAACTCAAATAAATGCGTGTTTGAAAGGAGGCAAAAATTTGCTACAAAGAATGTTTATTAGAGTAAATACCATTTGTTTGGAGTAAAGTAATATTGTTTTGACTCAAATAAAATTTCTTTGTAGCAAATAAATATATTTTTGCCGGTCGTCAAACAAATATCCATTTGAGTTAAACAAAAATTTCTATCTGTGTGCGGTTTTTATTAAATAATTGAAACTTTTTTTATATGTGGTGCTTAAGTTAGATTATCTTTTGCTATCATATGTATTACATACTATTGCATTGGTCCCATTGACTGCTTTTTTGCCTCCTACATAAAACGTAACAAAATACAATTGCCAAAATTACACTGGACAACTCTTGCCTTAAAAGTATAGGAATTTGTAAAGTATCGTACCATCCATGGTATACGAACTACTTGATTCACCATGGTACCACCAGTGTTTTCCAGAAATTAATGGGCTTTTTAATTAGAATTTTGTCAAAAATATATAAATGCATTATGAATGTATTTTTTCGAAGAAAATATCAAACACTGCTAAATTAACACAGAACCAAATTAACACAGAACCAGTCGTAAATTCCGCAATCTTTACGTCAGTGTTACAAAGTTCGCATTTTCCACCCAACTTACGCTACTCGACTAATATGTTTGTATGTTTATATGTATTTTGCTTGTAAAAAGCACTATGGCTAATGGATTTGATGACTTTCGCACTCAAAGATTTGCACACCAAAGTTAGGTTAAATTTTAATCGGAATTTCCCCAATCGTTTACTGACACTGTAAAAGAACACAAATACATATTCATTCATTGTAATCAGGGCCACTTGTAAAATAAACTTATATTGGTTTGCCGCTAGAGCAAGAGTACGCTAGTTGTTGGCAACAACAAATACCGCGATACAGTATCATCCAAAAACGTATCGTATCGTACCGTATTGGATGCTATAGTACCGGTACAGAATATCGGGTATCGGAATGTGAAGTACCGGTACTTAAAAATATTGTATCGTATCGAACATCCCTACCGCAATGCACCAATGAAATCAACAGATTGCGTCGATCCCATTGGCTCATAGGGGTTATTTAACTGATAACCATTTATCTTTTATTGGTGAAATTCGACCTAAATGAAATATATATCTAAATATAAATGGTAACAACATTTTCACGTATTGGGCTGTATAAAAGCGGTAAATTTTATAATAGTAAAATCAACTAAACATCAAAGCTATGGAATAATCTATATATAATAATCTGGTGGAAAATCTACACCCTGGCATCAAATCACTAACCGCCAGCATCCTTTAGAGGTTCTTAGCTATGCAGGTAATTCGTGCCAATTCTCAAAAACTGTACTGCAGTGCTAAGCATAGAGGTTGCATCTACTTTTGTAAAAAGTTGTATAATGTAGGGCAGTGTGTTGTGCATTTTCTTCGTATATAGAGGCATTCCAATTGAAAATCTTCGTCATGTTCTTCATCAGAGTGACAGACAAGTCATTTATCCCATAAGAATTTCCGATGTTTAATTTTTTAGTTCGGAACCCTAAAGAATGTTTTAACAAATTAATACTTAAGTTCAACGGTCTTTGTTTTTTATTTAAAATAATGGAATGTAACTAACTAACTTATTTAAGTTTCATCAAGATTAAAGGTGATACAGTGTGTTCCAAAGTAAAATAACTCTATACAAATTATATCATAATATTTTAACTTCTTGCATTTAAAGCAACCTGTGGCTCACTTGCTCACTTTTATTTTAGCATTTCACTCTTGCTCACCAAGTGAATTCCGTTGCAATAATGGCCGCTGCATATTCAAGTCGTGGAAATGTGATCACGAGAATGACTGTAAGGATGGGTCCGACGAAGAGGGCTGCACGTATCCACCTTGTGCTGATGGAGAATTCACATGTGCTAATCATAGATGCATACCTATGGCTCAAGTGTGCAATGGTGTTAACGATTGTAAAGACAACATTACATCAGATGAAACCCACGAAAAGTGTCCAACCAACACAACATGCCCAGCAAACCACCTCAAATGTGAGAAAACCAATATTTGTGTCGAACCTTACTGGCTTTGTGATGGCGACAATGATTGTGGTGACAATTCTGATGAAAATCCTCTTCACTGTGCCCAGAGAACTTGCCCACAAAACAGTTTTAGATGTCCTAATCACCGTTGCATACCAGCAACATGGTAAATATACTGCAATACATTTTATTTCATTTTATTTCACTTGTTGTTTCTGAAGGTATTGTGATGGCGACGATGATTGCGGTGATGGTGCGGATGAACCACCGGAGTACTGTAAAAGCGAAGGTAGGACATGCTTTGGTGACCTATTCACATGTGATAATGGTAATTGCATACCAAGAATATACATTTGCGATGGTGACAACGATTGCTTGGATAACAGCGATGAAGATAAAAGACATCAGTGCAGTAGGTTTTATAAATAATTTGTTATCTTCATGTTAAAACAATTTATTTGTTTTCTTTAGATGACAGGAAATGTGATGATGAAACCGAATTTACATGTGAAGCTAATAAAGAGTGGGGAAGAGCTCAGTGCATTCCAAAGAAGTGGTTGTGTGACGGAGATCCAGATTGTGTCGATGGAGCAGATGAGAATGCAACCTTACATCACTGCAGCTCACCACAACCATGCGGTGAAGACCAATTTAAATGTGCGAATGGAAGGTGTATTAATCAGGTCTGTTTTTTCTTTTTGTTTTGGTACTGTTCATATCTGATGATACAAATTGTTTTATTTAGGGATGGGTGTGTGACCATGATAATGATTGTGGTGATGGCTCAGATGAAGGCAAAGAATGTAATGCAAAATATAAAACGTGCAGTCCACAAGAATTTACCTGTCAGAATTTCAAGTGTATACGCTCAATGTACCATTGTGATGGAGAGGATGACTGCGGAGACATGTCTGATGAAGTTGCATGTAGTAAGTATTTGTAACTGTTAGAATTTATTATTTATCTAGAACAGAATGCATAACTTTTTACGGAAGTAAAAAAGAAAAATTAAAATTTAGTTGTTAATTCATCAATCAATTTGATAAATATCCCACTATAATTAGGGTTACCAGACGTCCTCTTTTAACCAGACAAGTCCTCTTCTTTAGGGGTCATGTCCGGGTCCGGTATATTTTTCCGATTTTCCCCGAAATGTCCTCTTTTTTAACAAAATCATAAAATACCAATACCGGACAAAAAAAGAAGGTACATATATAGTTTCATTCCACAATTAATTATTTTCTAGGGCGTTGAGTTATCCATTTCTTCGTCCATTTCTTATATGCACTGTTGTCTGTTGGGTACTTGCAATTTCGGGATATTTGTGTTTCTAGGGAAATAGTTTAAACAATTTTGTCACATCGTTTTAAGTCGTCAGAGACAATAGGTCAGAGAATGGTCAGAGAGACGAGAGAGATGGTCGTTATAGTGCATCCCGAGGTTATAGTTTAGTGTTTGTTTGCTGTAATATCAGCTAAGAATGTTTTACTTTTGTTATTAATTGTCTTAATATTTTGAAGTAGTAATTACTATTAATTGAACGGAGATCATTATTTTTTCTTGTCCTAATTTTCTCTTTGACTTCTGATTTCTGAATTTACATTGAAATTTACATTGTAAGTAATAACTAATAACCATTTTCAAGTTATGTTTTTTACGAGGGGTACCAATATAAATATTTTGTTGAAATTTTAAATAGTGCATAACGTTAAATGATCCTTTGATAGTTGTTATTATTCGTTAATGAATTTATTTCAAATTTGTAACATTTGATGGATAGTTTCTTAGTTTAATCCTATTAAAATGTTTTTGAGAATCCTATAACAAAGGCGTTTCTCCTTTATTAGAACTGTTTGGATTATGTATGCAACCAAACAAGTAACAATAAGATATATGGACAAATATTAGCTTTCGTATTTTTTCGAATTTAAAAATCGCGGTTAGATGTTCAATATTTTGATACTTTCTTAAAGTACATGAAAACTTTAAAAAAATTAAATATTCAATGTACTAAAACTTTAAATTTGAACGAATGTTTTACTCCGTACCATGCATATACTTATATTATTGATAACTGTAAGGAACTGTTATGAACTGTCCTACACATGAATAAACGAATTAAAAGTTCAGTTTATTTTTATCTGACTATATTTCCATTGACAAACACCCCCCCCCCCCTGCTAGCCAAACTTTCGGTGTCCTCTTTTTTAGTCGATGAAATATGGTAACCCTAACTATAATAAAATTACATTTGTACACAATATATAATATTTTGTATATTACAGTTCCTTACAGTTACAGTTACACTTGCATACATTGGGCCCAACTCTATATCAAAATGGTTAATAAACACCATTACCGATATGCATTCGTCCACAATTGGAAAGTGAGAGAGTTGGCGTATCATATGTGAGGTAGAGAGAGAGATAGATGTGACAGCTGTCAATATGGTGATTGAACATGACGTTTGCTTTGAAGTTTTTCTGACGCGCGTTTGACTAATTGACGTAAAATCAACAAATCTAGGATATCAGATGCTATCGTGTTTGTTTGCACCATTTAGATGCCGATAACGATGAACGTAACTACTGCTCCTGACAAAGCGCTAGCCATGGCTCTCTACGGTGTTCTTGATTTGTTGATTTTACGTGTGTTAAACAAGAATTGTCAAAGAAACGTCAAAGCAAACAAGAATTGTCAAAGAAACGTCAAAGCAAACATGATGTTCAATCACCCGATTGACATCTATCTCTGTACGCCATGCTTGTGATGATATGCTATCTCACTCATGCCGAGACTTTACAAACTCCTAACGGTAACTGTGTTTATTAACAATTTTGATACAGAGTTAGGCCCATTATAAAATATTTCTTTGTAATGACTCTAAGACTCTAACGTCTAAGTAATGACTCATTGTACAATAATGGCTTAATATATTTTGTTTTCATTTGCAGATAAAGATAACTCGACATGTAGCAAAACAGACCAATTCAGATGTAACGATGGGCAGTGTATCGATTCTCAGTTGGTGTGCAACAAAGTGCCGGACTGCAAAGATGAATCCGATGAACCCTTACATTGCAATGTTGATGAATGTGTAAAGCCTGAAGTACACCAATGTGGTCATAAATGCGTAAACACACTAACTGGCTTCTATTGTGAGTGCAATCAAGGTTATAAGTTACTGCCAGATGGAAAAGCTTGTACAGACATAAATGAATGCACTGAAACACCAGGCGTATGTTCACAGTACTGTTCAAATACACCAGGAGGTTATTACTGTAAATGTAATGAACAGTTTTATGAGAGACAAGATGATAAACACACTTGCAAGAGGAAAAACAAAGTTGAGCCATGGCTTATATTCACCAATAAATATTACGTCCGCAATATATCAGTCGATGCTCACACATACAACTTGATGCATCAAGACCTAATGAATGTAGTTGCAGTAGATTATGATTACCGTGACCAAAAACTGTACTTTTGCGACGTAACAGCCAAGACAATTTTTAGATCAGATATTAATGGAAATGGTGATAAGCAACCTATAATACGACACGATTCACATGGTCTTGAAGGAATTGCAATTGATTGGATTGGTCGAAAATTATACTGGTTAGATAGACATTCCAAGAATTTAGATGTTGCAGAGCTAAATGGTACAAATCGTCGAACACTACAAACAGGAATTGCAGATCCTAGAGCTTTGGTAGTTCATCCAGGTACTGGTCACATGTACTTTACATCTTGGCATTTGCAAGCGTTTATTGGAAAGATTGGTATGGATGGATCAAACTTCACCAGATTACTTACATGGGAAAATGATATATCATGGCCAAATGCTTTAACTATTGACTACTTTACTGATCGTCTCTATTGGGCTGATGCACACTTAGATTACATAGCATCAACTGATTTGGAGGGTAGACATCGCCACATTGTTTTGTCAGGAGAGTCTGTACCACATGTCTTTGCATTGAGTCTCTTTGATGACTATATATACTGGTCCGATTGGAACTTGAAGTCAATCAGTAGAGCTAATAAATTTACTGGAAAAGATCTTAAAATTCTAAGGAACACCACTCACAGGCCATATGATTTACATATCTACCATCCTTTAAGACAATTGGATTACAACAATCCTTGTGGTACAAATAATGGTGGCTGTTCACATTTATGTTTGATAGCCCCTCCACATGAATCAAGCTATTTGAATATTGACGGCTATGGTGAAGAAGGTCAAACAACATACAAATGTGCGTGTCCAAATCAATATTACTTGGCTAATGATGGAAAAACTTGTGTTTCAAACTGCACTGGTGGTCAATGGAGGTGCGGTGGTAGCGATGAAAAATGTATACCGTGGTTCTGGAAGTAAGTAAAATATAACAATGTTTTCCTTGAAAATTTTCTAACTATTTCAATTTATAGATGTGATGGGGAAAAAGACTGCGCAGATGGTTCTGACGAACCAACATCATGTCCTGTCAGGCACTGTCGAGCTGGTATGTTCCAGTGCAGAAATGATCATTGTACACTTTCGACGACAATCTGCGATGGAACTGACGACTGTGGTGATAGGTCAGACGAACAAAATTGTGACCAACCATGTCCAGAAAACGAATTCAAATGCAAAACCAATGGCCGTTGTATTCTCGAGAGCTGGAAATGTGATGGTGATCCAGACTGCAAAGACAGCTCAGATGAGGATCAATCCATCTGCAATAATAAATCTTGTGATACAGAAACTGAATTTAGATGTAAAAACGGAAAATGCATTCCGAAGTTATGGACTTGTGATGTTGATAATGACTGCGGTGATGACTCCGATGAACCAGCTTACATGTGCAGACAAAAGAACTGTACAGTAGGATGGCAACGTTGCCCAGGGAGAAGCAACTATAGATGTATTCCTAAGTGGTTGTTCTGTGATGGGAAAGATGATTGCAGGGATGGTTCGGATGAACTTGCCGAAAACTGTCCAAAGTGCAACAAAGATACAGACTTCAAATGCAATAACAACCGTTGCATACCAAAGCAATGGCAGTGTGACTTTACAGATGATTGTGGAGATGGGTCTGATGAAAGTGACAAAATATGCAAAGGAAAGTATCGTGAATGTTCTGAGTCTGAGTTCAGATGTAACAATGGCAAATGTATATCAACACGTTGGAGATGCGACCATGAAAATGATTGTGGTGACAACTCAGATGAACTAGGCTGTACTGGATTTCAATGTAAGAATGGCACTTTCCAATGTGCCTCTGGCCACTGTATTGCATCCTACTTCCGATGTGATGGTGATAGAGATTGCCGTGACATGTCTGATGAAATGAATTGCCCACCAAAGTATCCCAATGGAAGGTACTGTCCAGAAACCAAATTCCAATGCAACAATCATTTATGCATCAACAACGCAGACCTTTGCGATGGAACAGACGATTGCGCTGATGGCTCCGATGAGTCTTCTTCAATATGCACTAACTTCAAATGTGATAATCTCCACAGATTCCAATGTAGTAACAATAAATGCATATCAAGATATCAATTATGTGATGGAATTGATAATTGTGGGGATGGATCAGATGAGAATAATATGACAATTTGTTCTAACAAACAGAAGCCATGCAATCCAATTACAGAATTTAGATGTTCTAACAAAAAATGCATAGAAAAGTCGCAAGTTTGTGACCTTGCGGATGACTGCGGTGACAGTTCTGATGAATTAGGTTGCCACCATAATAGTGTATGCACAGATGATACGAAAGGTGACTGCCAACACAAGTGCATGAATTTAACAGAAGGTGGTTATATCTGTATCTGCCAAACAGGTTACATCATCTCTAAGGAAAACAGGAAAAAATGCAAAGATATAGATGAATGTACCTTGAATCTCCATCACTGCTCCCATAATTGTAAAAACCTTAATGGAACTTATGAATGTTCTTGTCAAGATGGCTTCAGATTAGTAGACGGACAATCCGGAGTTTGTAAGACACTTGAAGATCCACCAACAGTTCTGTTTGCAAATGGGCAGGAAATCCGCTTGTATGACTTACAAAATAAAGACGAATTTGATGTCATTAACCAAGAAAAACGTATTGAAGCAATCGATTATAACCCCAAATCCCAGATGATCTTCTGGGCAGACAGCTATGACAAAACTATAAAACGTTCTTACATGGTGAATGCGCTTGATGGACAAGTCAAAATTGGCTACGCACAGGATTTGGATATGAAAGGAAATTCCAAACCAACGGCTTTAGCTGTTGATTGGATTGGTGATAATTTATACTGGACAGAAATAGACCGGGCAAGCTCCAAACCCAAAGGTAGGATTATGGTTGCAAAAACTGATGGGCGCTACAGGAGATCAGTGGTGGCTGTCGGAGTTGAAAATCCAACATCCATAGCAGTCGATCCACAATTGGGCAGGATGTTCTGGACCGATGCTGGATCAGCACCAAAGCTGGAAGTCTCATGGATGGACGGTTCTAAGAGACGACCTCTCATAACCGAGAACATACGACACCCAACTGGTGTCACAATAGATTATGTTATGGTACATACTGTTTTTTGGACTGACACAAAACTGAACACAATTGAATCAATGCGATACGATGGATCTAACAGAAAACTGATTCTGAGAGGAGAAATCTTGAAGCACCCCATTTCGCTTGATGTTTTTGAATCAACTTTATATTGGGTTACTAGAGACACTGGAGAATTGGTGCAACAGGACAAATTTGGACGAGGAATCCCATCTTCTATAGTAGGGGACCTAGTCAACCCATCAGGTGTTAAAAGTAAGTCTGTGTAGAAACATTTTAATATATCTCGTATAACTATTTGTTGTTTTTGTTTAGTTCATCATAACTTGAAATACAATATCTCCATTGTTAACCCATGTTTGAAGAAGCAGTGTTCGCATCTGTGTTTATTGGTACCAGGAGGGCACAGATGTACATGTCCTGATACCACCTCATCAACAAGAAAAACGGAAATAGTATGTAGTGCTGCAGCACAACCTGAAAAACCATTACCTAGAGTCTGCATGTGCCAAAATGGTGGTTTTTGTAAAGAATCAGAAACAGATCCGGATAAGTTAGGATGTGAATGTTTGGAAGATTTCCTAGGTGAATTCTGTGAAGTCCACACTGCTTTAAGTAAAACTGCAAGTGCTGCCAACATAACTGCTATTATTGTACCAATTATTGTTATACTACTTCTTATGGGTGCAGCAGTAGGAGCTTGGTTCTTTATCAGGAGAAGACCATTGTAAGTATACCACTATTGTGGTACATACATTTAACATTGTGGAATTGATGTACAAAATGTAATACCTGCCAATTTAATTTCAGTGGTAAAGGTTCAGGATTAGGAAGCCTAGCAAGCAGTCAAAGTGTATCATTCAGGCAAGGGACAAATATAGAGTTTGGACCGACTACGTTTAATGAGAATGGGTCCGGAAACGTTGAACCATTGGAAGTTGCCTACAGCTTAGATTCTGTGAGCAACAAGAACCGAGATTTCCATAATCCTATGTATGATGCTGTTCAAAACAATCCAGAAGCTATGGGTAACGGAAGTTCAGGTACTTATAAAATTGACTCTTATTACGACAACATAATAATGAACATTTTTGTTAGCTTTGTACGAAGTTCCCGTTGATGTCACCAAATCGAAGAGCGAAACCTTTATGGAACCTCCTAGTGCTGTATTAGCACCATCTAGTGTGATACATAGGTCATCACCACAGATAAACTTACGGCATAAAGAACTTGAGCCAGCTATAGACACAGGCAAGGACACGCAAAAGTTAGTGGAAGAAGACTGCTGATATAGAAGGAAAGAAACGTTTTACCGAATTTATTGGTTAGTGCTAGATTATATGAAGTGATGTTAAAATTCTAAAGAAAATCGAACAAAACCTATTTCAGATGAAACAAAAAAATTAACAAATGCGGATGTTAAAATAATTGTATCAATAGATTAATAAAGGCAGTGTATATTGCGAACCACTCTAAAGTAATTTATAAATATTTTTCCTTCCAATGAATTCGCACGTATACACTGTGTATAAATATATGAATGACTGTGTATATACAAATATTTTTATTATTGTTATAAGTTGTGATGCAGGTTTTATTGTTTGTTATGTACATTTTACACATTAGTTACTACTATCAAATTCTTGTAATTTTCCATGTTACGATATTATCTTTTTAAAAGAAACCAAGCTAGTAGATTAAAAGAGCCTATTTTTATATGAAGGTGTTGGTAAGATGATTTACAAAAAAATTAAATAGATCAGCATAAATGCAGAATTAAGATATATTTGGATAAGATTTTGGAAAAATTGTACGTATAATAAAAGGTGCCATCATGAAAATTTGCAAAAAAAGGCATTATGCTGGTTATTCATCATTGTTATCTCAATTTTTATATATTTCGAACACTTCCTTATTGTAAGTTCGTGTAAATATATCGTAAATAAAGTGTAACATAATTTAATATTTAAAACAATAGTTATATGGAGTGATTTTTGTAACTGAGACTGTATTGTAAACATTCCATATTTTATAAATGCGGACAGTATTTTCTTATTTGTAACCTATTGTTTTATATTTTTTGTGATTATTATTATTGTATTTGAAAATTTGATATCTTTAGTTTGCGATGTAAACTACTGAAAATTGTATTGCATGTTCAAAATGTGAAATATACAAATAAAAAAATACCAACAGTGTGTGTGTTTTATATGTAATAATGTTATCCGAAAATGTCATACAAAGTGAACAAAACATCAGGGCACAGTTCTAATATATTTTTAATGGATAATAGCATTTTCAAAAAAAAAATCTGAAAGTAGTAATAGCATATATGGCCCCAATTTTAGTCCACTCTGTACATGCAATTATTACATTTGTTATCATTATTATAATTCATTCATTACAACTCCAAATTATTTCCGAAGATAAATTAATATATTGTGTCAAGATTCATTTCAAGTGCATGGTAGTGCTGAAATATGATTGTACTTATTACATTCATGATACTGTACATACACTATAAGTCTGGGAACAAAACTGTACGTTGGTTTTTAAATATAGTGGTTTGTTTATTTGTTTGTGTTGTATACTTATTTCAACGAAAATGTGTCCATATTTTTATAGTTTTCTATGCATTTACCATGGAAAAAAATCTTGATTAATAAAAGGGACTAAAACGAGTAAAAAAGTGACCTTTGTGACTTTGAATTAAAATTTAATTAAATATAAAAAAGTAAGTATGTGCCGCGATTAAAAAGTGTAGGAACATTTTTATACTGATTTTTAAGATATCAAGAAGAAACTGCACTCTTTAATTTTCGTCTTTATGTTTATCATTAAAGATACTTCTTATAGAAGGAATCCAAAACTTAACAATAATTGAAATACAGCCTAAGCTTACACCGTACTACCACACACTCCCAACACCCTACAACTCTGCACTACCTCGTAATCCAAATTCATGCCTACTTTTTGACCCTATTCAAAACACTGTAGTGCGAAGCCACGAAGTGTGAGATTAAATCGAACCTTTCACACGTACCGTGTCGTGCCGTTTGAAATCCATGTGCACGGACGCCGTGTCCCGTGTGAAAAGGCCGTTAGTCTCAGTTCAGATAAGCTAACCTATGTTGGCAAAAGGAACGCGCCCGGAGCCAATTCAGTCAGATGAGTTCAGGAACCTTTGCGGTTGACTAACCAGGGGCAAGGGATACCCGCTAAACATGTTATATTGCGACAACAAATAATATATATAATATAATTCTCTATGAAAGTAACTTTTTAACATATTTTTGTTACGTTATTACAACATTGTTGAAACATTCGCAACACAATGTTTTATTCACAACATTTTATACAATAATACAATATACTTTTACAACATCAATAACACAGTTTATCCACAAAATTGCATCAGTTAGGTAGTACGCCTAGCGACTGTTACATGGCGCTGGTAAGTGCTAATCTCAATTCACCTCACCTTTCGGTATGAATACTCAAGATGAAATCAGTCTTGACCACGGTCCGCTAATTCAACAATTGGTCCAACAATTGGCTACTCAGGCAGCCATTAAATTAACCATATTAACGGTCCTTCTAGCACTGACGTCACTTGTAGGCACCATCGAGCTTATATGACTAGAGGGAGCGTGCCGGGCTTTGTTTGTGGCCTAAGATAATAAGGTCCCAATGTAACGCACCAATGAGCGGTCAGATTAAACTGGCGGCTATATGTCAAATTTGAATCAATTTGAATTAGGCAGCCGCGTATGGCGTGAATGGTGTAGTGTAGATCTAACCTCACAAAATAAATATCCTTTTGAATGTACATAAATTTGTAGTACCGTTATAATTGTGACATTTGGGGTTTCCGACATTTGTATAAAAAAAAGCAATTAAGCCATCCAAGAGCAATTAATTCGCTATTCCAGTTCTCTGCAAAAATCTTTTTGAGTGACATTTGTTCAACTTTTATACAGTAGTAACAGAATCCACTTTTTTTATAGGTTTGGACAAAATGTATTCTCGCGTATAAGATTTTATTGCTTTCTGTACATGTTTGTTTATTTTCTTTAATAGGAATATGGGGAATAAACTACAAGCAAAATGCAACTTATAATAGGAAAATATTTTATTTGAACCAAATTTAACTACTGGTTTTTAAACCAGATGGTGTTGGTGTAAGAAATTTGAACTCTTTTTTTCTGATTCTAATAACATGGTATTACACAAATAATGCTCCATTAATGTTGATAAATTGCACAGTTTTTGTCTTAATCGCATCTTGTAATGAGACAATTGGCGAATTCGAGCAGTTTTCTTGCTTATAGTAGTTCTTGCTAATGCTAAAACTGCTCGTGCTTGAAGAGACGAAGATAAGTCTGAACTATGTATATCACCCATATATCGAGGATTGTACCTACAATAAAATATCGTTAAAATATACCTAAAACAATTAAAGTTACATATTACATACATTTTCTCCTTTTTTTTGGCGGTG
The DNA here is from genome assembly GCA_963966075.1 of Aphodius sticticus. Taxonomy (NCBI): domain Eukaryota; kingdom Metazoa; phylum Arthropoda; class Insecta; order Coleoptera; family Scarabaeidae; genus Aphodius; species Aphodius sticticus. The sequence continues at coordinate 67,544,769 of OZ014506.1, forward strand.
CTGAAGAATGTTCCGTTGGTGTTGCGCTGTGTGACACGTTCAAACCTCGTAGTCGTGGTAGTGATTGTTGACTCTGTGTGTCCACTAGTTTCTGCTACAAGTGCATCTTCCGCATCACATACTATCTGTGTCCATATTTTCATTTGGTAGCTCACTCATAACAAAAATACTTGGCACCGCACTACAGGAGAGATATGCTCTTCCATCTTTTCCCAGTTTATAATCGCTATTAGAAAAGTGTCTTGAACACAACACAGCTGTTTTAAAAACCCAAATTTTTATAGGTATAGCTTCAGTCCGAGCTTGTTTTGAGTCCTGAACTGTTGGAAATCTACGAGAAGGTATATATTATAATTTAATATTACAGTATTGCGGTAATAAAGGTCATACCTGTGACACGTTATATTTTTTGATGCTGCCTTTTTACAAAAGCAGCAGTTTCCCCCCTTGTTGCCTCTTAACCATCCAAGGTTACCATCTACATCACATGCATCTGCATTCTGCATGCATCTCCATAGGTAAACAAACTCATAAGTCTCATAACCTCGATGTAAACAAATGTTAAAAATAATGGCGGTATCTAGCTTCTGTGCGCATGCGCGCACAATGTGCACGAGAATCTACACGAAATTCGACCTTAGGTATGTTCGATTGCTGGCTGCGATCTTTTACAACTGAGCGCGTTCTGTTCTTTTTGATCGCAAATTTGAAATACTTGCTTCCTATTGGTGGAATCAGTTTGGCACAGACGTCAAACGAGCAATCGAACTGCACTTTAGCAAACTGAGCGCTAATCAGATTGAACAGAACTAAGCGCGGCCAGCAATCGAACACTACTCTTATTGACAAGGTATGTTGGGCCAAAACAAGCCAATGCATTGGGATAGGCCGTACTCCGTCTAGTTATAGATGGTCTAAGCCTGAGAGCCTGAGGCCATGAGCTAACTGAACGAAGAAATGAGGCGAATGGCGATGTACGCGTTTGTAATAGTTTATCCAGTGACAAGTGACACAAACACGTACATCCCCGACAAACGTTTTAGCGTTGCTTTGCTTGGACTCTCCTCCACAGATGTCACTACTAACAATACATAGTTTGTAAAGATCTAAAAAGAACTAAAAAGGGAAAGTAAATTCGGTTTTAGTTACTTTCATTATTATAAGTGATTGACTAATGTGTCATATATGTACATTACCGTACAACTGCGTACGGTATTCGCAGTCGGACCGTACACCGTATTTCATCTAGAAATACCGCACATGTACGGTAAATACCGTATGGTTGGCAACACTGGACTCTAGTTATAGATGGTCTAAGGTAGGCACGACCGATGCGCGTGAGCAGACCGTGGTTGACCGTGGCTGCTACGCTCACTACGCTGCCTACGTGCTGCCTACGCTGGTATATGTACTTGTATGTTCGATTGCCGGCCGCGCTCAGTTGTACTCAGCTCAATATGAGCGCAAATTTGAAATACTTGCTTCCTATTGGTGGAATCAGTTGAACAGAACTAAGCGCGGCCAGCAATCGAACACTACTCATGTTTGGTCACAGGTTTGGTAGTTTGCTTGGTACTTGGTAGTGACCATAGTAGTGACACGCAGATATTCTATGGTGATAAGGTTACTCCACACTCTACTCAACATTCATTTGATTCCAAAAGATCTTATCCAAGATTCTTTCGGTTAAAGAAACAGAAATAAGTATCGAAAATGATAGACGTGATAATTTTCGGTTCTACTGGATTTACCGGTATGCGCATTATTCCTTATTTACATGATCTAGCGAAGAAAGAAGAAGTACCATTAAAATGGGCTGTTGCAGCGCGTTCGCAAACAAAACTTAGTGCCACATTAAAAGTTCTTCAAAGGGAGACAGGTAATCTATTCGCTATTCGATCTCCAGGTATCATAATTCAATTTAATTGCAATTTTCAAAGGTGTACCTTACAACAACATAGATCAGATAATAGCTGATGTTAATGATGAGGAATCATTACGAGCAATGACATCCCGTGGACGTATCATTATTAATGCCACCGGACCTTATAGATTCTACGGTGAAGCCATAGTGAAAGCATGTGTGGACACTGGAACTCATTACGTTGACGTAAGCGGAGAACCTCAATTTATGGAAACTATACAATTAAAGTATCATGAATCCGCGTTGAAGAAAGGAGTGTACTTGATTAGTGCCTGCGGCTTTGATAGCATTCCTGCGGATTTAGGAATAGTCTATCTGCAAAATAAATTTAAAGGTATTTTGATATATCGGGTGTTCCTAAATATCATGTAACTACGAAAAGGGGTAATTCTTTGGCTTATTTAATGACTAAAAATTCATATAAACATAGGTCCACAAACGCTTCGTTGCCGATCTACAGGGTGTTGAAATTTCAAGTATTTTTTAGTTTTTTCTTTATAGCTCTTGTATCCTAGTTGTAATTTTTAACAGTTGGCGAATAAAATGTCAAAATAAATACAAACAAAAGGTTATCTAAATCAAGCCAAGGCATACGAGACCAATTATTTAAAAAAATATAATTTCATCTAGCGAAACACAGAAAAGCTTTTATTTTTTTTCTCGATAACGGTGGTAAATACGAAAAAACTACAAAAGATTAAAATGCTTTAGAACAAAACAAAAAATGCATTTTGTATTTTAGAATCCACCAGCGGCGCACCAAAAAAAAGTTCATGGGGGGCATGACCCCTGAAAAAATATCTCCCTGTAGATTCTTAAAACCATTTGGTATGCCCAAAGATGTAAGTCCTACAGCGTAACCCATATTCCAAATTAGAGCTAAATATCTCAAAAACTACAAGAGCTATAAAGAAAAAACTAAAAAAATCTTTAAATTTCAACACCCTGTAGATTGGCAACGAAGCGTTTGCGGACCTATGTTTATATGAATTTTTAGTCATTAAATAAGCCAAAGAGTTACCCCTTTTCGTATTTACATGATATGCAATTTGTACTATGCAATTTAATTATTATTTAACTTTTAAGGTGTCATTAATTCTGTTGAGACATATTTATATGCCGACATGAAAGGTGGCCCGTACAAAGGTTCAATTGGAAACTACACAACCTGGGAAAGTGCGGTTCATGGGATGTCAAGTGTTGAAGAGTTAAAAGCTGTGCGACGCAAACTTTTCCCTCAACCGTTGCCCAAAACAAAACCTAAATTACCAAATAGGTACCTATATATTATTTATTTGCAGAACTAACATTCACAACGGTATTTTGAGGGCATATATTTGAGGGCTGTTTTAGACCAACATTAGATAAGGTACTGGCGTCCGTAAATGCACAACAGTAGAGCGTCGATAATCCGAACTAATTGGGACCGAATGTGGTTCGGATTATCAAATTGTTCGGATTTTCAAATATATCCGAGAAAATGATACTTTACCTAAAAAATCTGATATGGCCAGGCACATGACTTTATCATACTATACAGCAGTGTCAATACTGACAATACTATAAATATAATCAAAATATCTGTCAAATCCTGCAAACTAGTTGTAGTGCAGATACGAGCCATCTCGATCAAATAGAATGTTTATTGTGTGTAGACAGGTTAGCGGTGGTTCGAATAAAAACTGCTAACGTTTCACTGAACTATTTATTGTATATACATAATGCACGAGCGCTGAGTGACCAACAGAGTCAACTGCTATGCATACTTTCAATGTTTGCTCTTGCAGCTAAACTATTAATTTTACCAAAAAATATCATAGACATAAATTACACAAATATCCTCTACGTTAATTTATTATTTAACTATTTTGACGAAATGACAGAAATGACGGCTCATTTGCAAAAACTTTGAAAAATGCTAAGAGTCCTGGACACCTATTCTCAGGTATACGTTATTTGTTACCGTTCGTCAAAAGACGAACAGCCTAGGATGCAATCAATGCGTAACGTATTCTATGGGCAGTGTCGGCAGTGCAGTGTCCTTTACTACCGGTAGAGTATCCGCGTTATGTTATTGTATTGTGCTTGGCGGCATTAACCTACAAATTTTCGGTTACTATTTGCGTGCGATTACAACTGAAGGATAATCGGAAAACCGACTTGGAGTAAATTGACTGACAAGTAAAGGTGTGAAGTAACAACTGGCAAGTAGGAATACATAATTTATGTGTTATGTCTAATGAAGAATCTCTTATAGTTACATGTTGTTATTAAATTTGCAATCAAATGGATGAAATCTACCAAATCCATCTTGTAGAACAGCTAGGAGGAGCTGAAGCTATATCAAGAAACGCTTAATCATGGACAATTTATTAAAATGTTGCGATTAACCAAGAAGTTGTTTACTAACCTTGTTGCGACCATTTCCGAAAGAGCAAGATAAGAAACGGATTTGGATGTTGCATTAGGGCATTACCAATTGGACAAATTATTTCATGACTATCACAACCTATACCACCTCAACCTACAACAAAGATGCATGGAATCGAGCCAAAATATTCAATAATACACTATTGGAATGCCAACCTGCTCATAGCACAACGGAAAATCTGTACAATAATGCATAAAAGTATTTGAAAAGCACGATAAAATCAGTTTAGGTAATTATTTGACTTAAATTTGTTTATAAGACGTTTTAAGACTTTTGCTTTCAGCAATGAATGTACGTACACGTAGATACAATCGCAATGATGAATGATGAAGTATTTAAAGACGCATTAAATGGAATTAGTGGAAGAAAGACAAGAGTTCATTCACAGTCTGTTTACAAAGTAACCTACGAGCACATTTTGTTTTGCAGTCATGCTTCCGAATTATGAAGAACATGAATTGAAAAAATTACACAATGTCTTCTACGTTGAGCGATACAATCTGCCTATGAACCTTAAATTCACTCGGTTTACCAATTTTTGATGTAGAGCTGGAAATATTTAATCGTTAATATCTCGTATTTGCTATAAGAAAACAATTGCATATTATATAAGATCTATTTGAGCTAATGAAAACGTTATTTATGTAATTTTTTATATATTTTTTTGTTTAATAAATCTATTTATGTTATCTGCTTGGTTTTACTTTTAACCTGCATTGTTTGCAATTTTTGTTATATAGATATAACGCATGTTTTGCTTGTGATATCTAAATACATTTGAACCGGACATAAATCAATAAAACTGTTATATGAAAGGTAAATTAATAGATTAAATTATTTTGTGCACCACACTCTTACTATGGGTTTCTGCATTACTGCAATACCACTAATGCTTAAAATTGAGATTTGAGCATTACTCAAATTGCAGCAGTGAAATCCATATTTTTTGTAAATCCAATTATTTTGTACGCGTGTGGTGCACAACATAACGTTTTATTGAACAGTTAGTTTTATCATCTAAAATCATTCAAATTATTTTTTAAACTTGCAAGATTTAAAATTTTTAAACTTAAAAGTTTTAAAAATGATTTGAATTATTTTAGATTATAAAACTTACTGTTCAAAAAACGTAACTCAGTAGATTAAATTATTTTATGCACCACACGCGCACTGTAGATTTCACTGCTGCAATTCGAGTAATGTTGAAAATTGAGATTAAATTTGTAAACAATTTTATAATACTTATAAACGATTTGTTTGGGGCGTCACCATTGGAATTGCTAAATTTGATGATCTTAGTGTGGTACGTCATCGTTTAGGTTACATTCAATCATAGCTGTTAATTTGATGCAAACTAAACTGTTATAACTAGAAATAAATATACATTTTCATTATCCATCTTCTATACATTGATTAAACTGTCAGAAACTTATTTTTTTTTTTTTGGTATAAATTTTTACTATATACATCTACTTTTGATAGAATTAGAAGCACAAAAGATTCAATTCCGGGATTATTTAAAATTGACACTTTTTCTTATCAAAAACCATTCTTAAAGGCTAGCGATTATAAAAAGCTAACATGAAAATAAACATTCCTATTTACAAAATGCAGTAAATCTGTAAAATACCACGAATGTCTGTATGAGAAGCCAATCAGATTTAGAAGACAAATCTGAAAAAATTGAATGGGCTAAAGTTACAGAAAGAGAGAATTACACTTTTATAAATAAAACAAGACTAACATAATATGCAATTGATATGCAAATAAGTATTTATGATATATATTATTATTAAATGTAATTTGTGATCAATAGCAGTAATGGTAGCAGGCCTACCAAAATAATTCAAAATTTTTTTTAAACTTAAATGAACTTAAAACTTTATTAGAATTGTATTATAAATTAAATCTCAATTTTATTATTAAATCCCATAGTAAGAGTGTGGTGCAGAAAATAATTTAATCTATTAAGTTACCTTTCATATAACAGTTTTATTGACTAATGTCCGGTTCAAATGTATTTAGATATCACAAGCAAAACATGCGTTATATCTATATAACAAAAATTGCAAACAATGCAGGTTAAAAGTAAAACCAAGCAGATAACATAAATAGATTTATTAAACAAAAAAAATATATAAAAAATTACATAAATAACGTTTTTATTAGCTCAAATAGATCTTATATAATATGCAATTGTTTTCTTATAGCAAATACGAGATATTAACGATTAAATATTTCCAGCTCTACATCAAAAATTGGTGAACCGAGTGAATTTAAGGTTCATAGGCAGATTGTATCGCTCAACGTAGAAGACATTGTGTAATTTTTTCAATTCATGTTCTTCATAATTCAGAAGCATGTCTGCAAAACAAAATGTGCTCGTAGGTTACTTTGTAAACGGACTGTGAATGAACTCTTGTCTTTCTTCCACTAATTCCATTTAATGCGTCTTTAAATACTTCATCATGTGTATCTACATGTACGTAAATTCGTTGCTGAAAGCAAAAGTCTTAAAACGTCTTATAAACAAATTTAAGTCAAATAATTACCTAAACTGATTTTATCGTGCTTTTCAAATACTTTTATGCATTATTGTACAGATTTTCCGTTGTGCTATGAGCAGGTTGGCATTCCAATAGTGTATTATTGAATATTTTGGCTTGATTCCATGCATCTTTGTTGTAGGTTGACGTGGTATAGGTTGTGATAGTCATGAAATAATTTGTCCAATTGGTAATGCCCTAATGCAACATCCAAATCCGTTTCTTATCTTGCTCTTTCGGAAATGGTCGCAACAAGGTTAGTAAACAACTTCTTGGTTAATCGCAACATTTTAATAAATTGTCCATGATTAAGCGTTTCTTGAAATAGCTTCAGCTCCTCCTAGCTGTACTACAAGATGGATTTGGTAGATTTCATCCATTTGATTGCAAACATGTAACTATAAGAGATTCTTCATTAGACATAACACATAAATTATGTATTCCTACTTGCCAAGTGTTTCTTCACACCTTTACTAGTCAATTTACTCCAAGTCGGTTTTCCGATTATCCTTCAGTTGTAATCGCACGCAAATAGTAACCGAAAATTTGTAGGTTAATGCCGCCAAGCACAATACAATAACATAACGCGGATACTCTACCGGTAGTAAAGGACACTGCCCATAGAATGCGTTACGCATTGATTGCATCCTAGGCTGTTCGTCTTTTGACGAACGGTAACAAATAACGTATACCTGAGAATAGGGGTGCCGGGACTCTATTCTCGTCATCTTTTTGAAGCGAAAGTGAGTCTTTTCGAATGGTTAGGTGGAAGGAGTGGGGATATCAGCAGTTTCCCTCTGGTACGTATCTATGAGCAAATTAGCTTGTCGCAAACAACAATAACTCTCGCGCCACGCCCATACGAACGTATCTATGGCAAGTTTGTTTGTTGCTAAGAACAATAACGCACGCGCCACGCCCATACGTTCCAAAGACATGGCAACCGCCGATGTCCCCACTCTCACCTAACCATTCGAAAAGAGTCACTTTCGCTTCAAAAAGATGACGAGAATAGGGTCCCAGTTCCTTTGGGCCATTTTGACCAAAACTTCTTTCAGCTCTAGTTAAGTCATGAAACTTCTAAATATTAGGTTGATTTATTAGGTGTTATTAAAATGGTTGCTGTGAAACCTTAGGCAGGAGTGGCAGTATGGAACCTATATGCTCCTGACAAGACGTGGTGGCAACCAACATAATGATGCCAGCAAATGCTTACTTTTTTATTTTATAGGGGGAATTTCTTCTACAGTGATATTCTACAAAAATGGTGTATACCTTTTATAGGGGCAGATCGTTCTGTAATGCTTCGATCACAAAGATTTTTCTATGACTACCAAAACCAGAGGCCAATACAAGTAGCTACTTACTTAGGAGTAAAGTCATTTTATGTCTTCCTGTTGTTTTTGTTCTATGGCCTAATCTTCAACTTCTTTTGTAAGTTTTCATATACACGGAATTTGTTGTTGAAGGTATTTACTTAAATTTTCCATTAATCAGTGCCGCAATTTATATATTGTTTAAATTCTTTTAGCATCCTAAATTTTTCTCGAATGGTTTATTTGATAAGGAAGGTCCACCGAAAGAAAAGCAAGATAACACTTATTTCTACACTTTATTTTTTGCTGAGGGATGGTCTCATGAAGCACCATCCAATGACAATGTTCCTCCTACTAGAAAAATGACCGCAAAGGTTTCTGGAGTTAATCCAGCTTATGGACTAACCTCCATTATAGTAGTACTGTCAGCTTTCACCGTGCTACAGGAAACTGATAAACTTCCAAATAAGTACATTGTTCATATTCCGAAATTCAATTTACTTTAATCATGTGTTTTTTTAAGGGGAGGTTGCTACACATCAGGCGCCGCATTTGCAAAAACATCCCTCATTGAGAAATTAGATAAACATGGTTTGAACTTTGAAATAGTATCTGAAAGTGATATCTAATATGTAATGTTTACTTTTGTTTATTATACATGTTTTGTATTTTATTATGTTTTAAATATACTTGGGTTAGAGAATTATATACATTTATTTAAATGAAGCTATTATTATTATTACAAGAACCTCTTCACCCTGTTGGTTGAAAAGTATGAAAGGCCTAGTTTAATATGATACCTTCTACATTATTAGAAAAAAATCTATATACATACCCAGTCAGCACAAAGGGACATTTAACATCATTTAACAATTTTTGTTACATTATGAACGTTAGATAGTTGATGTCTATGCAACCCATGTAATGTTGGATGAAACTATTTAACGTTAGTTTTTATCCCTTTGGTAGTGTTCGATATACGTTCCAAATGAAACATTTATGAATTGTTCGCTTCGGTTCTATTAATGTTGTAAACGTCACGTTGCAGTGTGAACATATATGCATAGAAACATATATGTATTGTTATTATATTTGAGGTGCAGTCAAATTTGAATTCTACACAGAAAGATACGCTCCAGTACATCTGTCTACAAAGATTATGGTGTTATGGATATCCTTACCAAAATAAATGCATATCTGTAGTCTAAATTTGTTGATAACTACGTTTGAAATTTTGTTGACAAAATCTGGGGAATTTTAGATTTTTGTTGAAACAGTTGAAAATTGAAGTTCAATGATTTTTACAGAGATGGCGCCACCTAAACAAATGCCCTAAGAGTATACTACCCAACTATCACACATATACACAATGCGTATTATGATCGGCATAATTATTGGACTAATTATGTGATTTTCTTTACAATTGCAACCTTATTAGCTTAACGAATTTAATATGTACATATTTATAATGACACTTGGTACAAACTATAGTAGAGATAAACATAAATATAAAATACCCCACATGGATATAAAATAAAAACTAAGTTGTAAACCGTAACTTATTAATTATTAAATTCAAAATAAATAAAGTATTATATTTTTTTAAAAATATCATATTATGTGAAAAATCAAGGAAACAAAGTAATTCATTGTGAATTTTTTATTATAATACTATTCATAGAATCAAGTCAAAGAAGTGTAATAACCGAATAACCATATATAACATATTGTACATTACATATTTACAGTCAAATATATATTTACGACCTATGTACGATCACATATAAAGTATTTCACATGAATTCTTTCATGATGTCGAATTCAAATATAGAATTAAGTATAATAATCTATAACATTTAAATTATTTGAGTATTAAATTAAATTAAATTATTTGCAATGCAATATTATATAAAATCAAAAACTATATAATTGGGCATGTATAAATTTATAATTATTTCAGATATATCTAATTATTGCTAGATACTATCATATGTAGTGCGAGTTGTTTTGTCATAGAGATCTTATGTTGAGATTGTATACATATGTTGCATATGTTGTAAGTTTTCTTATGAGAGTAGTCAATAAAATTGTATGTTGTGATTATTATTATAAATGTATTGTCAGTAATAATATAACAAGAGAGTGAGAATAAATTGAAAATACTTTGACAGATTGTTTGAAAACTCGAGCCCTGCGGGCTCTCGTGACTATTGCCAAATGGCAACAAGTTTGAACAAAATCTGTCAAATTATTTTCTAATTTATGGAACTCTCGAGTTATATTTGACTAGATTATTTTTTGATTCACAAATTTTTACAATAAAAAAGATCAATAAAACTATCATAAAATTATTGAAAAATTTAATTTAATTAAATTTTACCACATTATTACTTACAATATATGAAAATATCGTTGACACATTGTGAATATATTAAAAGAATTAACAATTTAAATTAGTACAATGAAAAACGCAATTATTAAAAATATTTCGAGACTCATTATTTATTGAGGATTTGGAATTGCTTGTTATATTAAGTGTTTCCTCCTGCGTATTTTCTCTAAGATTATTTATTATATTTGAATGATGTTCTTGGTTCAATTGTAAGTATGGTTTAATCGAACTTGCAGAATTATGACCAGTGACCTTGATTAGTTCTTGTTCTCCTACACCAGCTTTTGAAAGGTTACTTACTGCACTTGATCTGGCAGAATGGTTAGTTATTTTTTTAGTAACTGTGTCTAGACCTACTTTTTCTGCGGATTCTTTCATCCATTTTGAAATGGAATTTATTCCCACAGGAACGTTTTTATACCAAAAACCATGAGTTTGCCAAGCCGGATTTGGAGTAAGAAACAAGCGTTCGGTTTTAATATTTTCTTCACGTTTACTCATTAGTTTTTCAAAAAGACGAACAGGGCAAATATCTGGGTTATTTATGTTTGGAGTCAACCATTTACTATTAGCGCACCTTTGTGCTCCACCCTGTGCAGTTTTTGTAAAGATGGGATTGTATTCAATGCGGCCAGTATTTAATCTTTTTATGTCGGTTTCTTTTTTAAAATAATGAACTAAACATTTCGTAGCTTCTCCTCCCCTCCAAGCTAGTTCATATGATGCAACGAGAAAAAACTTTCTTTGCAATCCACAAGGTGTATCTTCGTCCCAATAGTTAAAAATTTGCAACAATTCTGGATTAGAAAGTGCCACAGAACTTTGTTTGTGCTTTTCAGGATGTTTTTGTAAAATTTTTCTTTTTGCATCTCTTGCATTCCGAGCATTTCTGAATTCTATATCATGGAAAGGATCAAAGGACCTGTTATACTTATTAAAGTAAAGTTCTTGAATTAATTTTGCCGTTTTATTCCATATTGTCTTTATTACTGCTCCTTTATAATCATTTCCGTCTTTTCTTTTCATGTTATAAGCCCAATCTTTTAAAATCAATGCCAGAGTAGCTGTTGTAGTAGATTGATCCAGAATATAATTTCTTTCTTTGGTGAAGGTCTTAAATTGTCTCCATATAGACTAATTACTTATTAGAGTATTTTTCGAAGTAGTTTCTAAAATCTTTTTTGTAATTTCTGCATTAGAAAAGGTACTAAACCGATGACTTTCACCCATTTCGCGTTGACACAATTAAGTAATTATTTTGACAAGTATCTGACAGTTGCTAGCCAAATAAAAGCTACAGTGATTATTCCCGAGAATAATCACAAGAGATTTATTCCCACTATATAATGACATAATTGGTTGAAACTTACCCTTGTGACAAATAAAGAAGCATTTCATTGGTTTTAAGAAACGTCAAAAAATAACCATTTTAAATGAAATGTAATTGTACAAATTTGTTCCATTTGGTAGTTTTAATATTATCACTGAAATTGCTAGAGATACTAACATAAACATTGTAAAGCATAAATACGTAATAAAAGCTACTTTTGTGTAATATCACAGAAAATTGTTGCATTAATTTCTGCTTAGCATAGTGAGCTTATAGTCTGTCTCAAGACAACTGCAAATAGTTCATCGGCTTCCATATTTTCACAAAAAAAAATATTATAAGAAAGTAAATGTCATTCTCAATAAAACTTTTCATATGCACTTAATAATTGTTTCAAATGCTTAAAGTTATAGCCGTTTGATATATTAACAAAATAAATACAAATAAAAAATAATAAACATTAAACAGTTCGATAAAGAAGAAAGAACACAATCAATACCCGTAACAACAATAAAAGTCAAAAATTCAAAATAAAAAAAAATAAATTGAATTAACAAATGAGGAAACAAAGTACAACAGAAACTTTTAGAAATTTGTTTCTCTACACGCAAATTGAGCAAAAAGTTTCATATCAACTTATTGGGTTTCTCGGTACCTAAAGACGTTAGAATAGTTAAAAACACAGTTTTGTTAATATCTGAAACGGCGGTAATTTTTAAACTTATGAAAAAGATGGAAAAGTTCTGCTGGACAAAAATGGGACATTCTGAATAACACAATGATTTAAAATATACAATTTTTCTAAATACAAAGAATTGTCATAATATAACAACATAAGCTGGTATTTACCACAGGTCTTCAAATTAAAGAAAGAAAATAAAAATGTAGATTTGGTATGGTTGGGTTGGTTGGATTTTAAAACCAGCACCATTTAGTATAGTGTTTATAATTTTGGACGCAAGAAAGATCAGTTGAAGTAATGACTTATTTACAGTTGTCGTGAAATAGGCTATATGAATAACTCCAAGCTCCTGATCTGTAGATTATGGGCATTATGGCACTTTATGTTGGCGTTTTGTTGTGTTTTGCAAATATATGGTGGATCAATGCATCAGTTGCCTTTTTAATGTTGCCCATAATAAGTTCTGGTAAAATGCTGTGTTTATAGAATTGCTAAAGTTTGGGCAACATTGAACCACACCAAAAGTCGTTGTCTCTTTTCACTTCCTCTATATGCAGCGGATGTGAATCGTTGATGTATACAATGAAGAATCACAAATCCCTCTTTGTGATGTTTAATTGCCCTTGAATCTAAAATGGAAAACAAGTTTATTGTTAAAGTAGACATTATTATTGTTTTATACCTGATAATAATAATTATGTGTTTGCTTAAGTCTAACTGTCCCATTACACATCATAAGCATAGACCTTTTTCTCAGCCTCTTCCAGAGTTGTTCCACTTTTGTGCACTTTTTATAAGGCCTTCACTTCTACTAGCACGTTTGTACCCATAGACCTAGAACAATAAATATCAGATACTATACATTTAATGAGCATATACAATTGTATGAGAAAGTTCTAAAATTCAAAGTCAATTACTCGTCATTATATTTAAATACATAAGAAGTCAACTTCAAGGAACACTTATCTCCGAAATAGATAGGCTATTTATTATACATATCCAAGTTAAGGTGTAGCACCTATCTTGTGACATGATGCATAATATATATATAAATAAATAACATAAATCATATAATATCATAATATACATAAATAACATTTATCATCTGGGGATGCAGCTAAGAAACCATATTCCGTGTCTACAAATAATCCTGCACGAGTTACTTTAAATCCCGTCTCAAAAATCTTCACAGCAGCAGTCTCTTTTTGTTTACCATACGATACACCTTGTGATGCAACTGTGCTGGATAGAGAATGTTTTTGAGCAGTGAATGGCATTAAGCCAACAATTTTCAGTTAAATACAGCCCCAAAATTTGATTTGATTTGAAATTTAACAGGAATTGTAAACATTTGTAAGGTACTATCCACGCCAAAAAAAAGTCGTACAGCTAAGTTTGACATCATGTAATTCTGGCTTGTCAACTTGACAGTTGGTGCATGTTTTATACCTATGATTAATGTCAGAATGACAGCCAATAGGTTATAAAAGAACCATTTACAAAGCTACAAGGTGTACGACTTTTTTTTGGCGCGCATAGTACATATCATATTTGTATATTTGTATTTTCACAAAAAGTATGAACAACTAATTTTCACGTTGTACTGTAAAATGCAATATAAACATCAACAATAAAATAAATAAATATGTACTTACCTGCAATTGTAACAAGAATAATATAGGTAATAACAAGCAAGCAAGCTTATTTATATTATGTATGTGGTTTATAGGTTAGTTTTGTAGGTTGAATCGGTTTGTGTGTGCACCAGAATACGCGCGAATTTCAAAAATTTTGGCCGGCCGAAAGCAAATCTCAAGCACGAGTTTATAAAATACACCACAAACAAAAAAAAATAGAGAGAACGCGCGTTCTTGAAAGACGGAGAAAACAAATGTTTACGATCGATATCACATGACTTGACATACGCATCGGGGAAAGCACAGCGCTTAGCGCGCGACCGCATTCCACCCACAAGGTCACACCAAAAAATAATATACATATTTCTTCGCTGAGACGGCAACCAAAAGTACACCATCATTTCCACCACCATTTCGCCACATTTTTCGTTGATATAGTACCGGTGGGGCCATCTATGAGGCTTGTCAAGGCGTGGTCAAGACTCCCGCCTCCCGTGGTCAAGACCCACCCTTAAGGGTCCCGTGAAACGGTCCTTTTGAACGTACCCTAAATGGCGTTTCGATTTTTCCAATTGTCCTTCAAATGTTGCTTTTAAATTTGAGATCTTTTATGCTCAAACGGTTTTAATAGAATGTAGCTAGCGGAGAAAACTTAGCATAACGATAATTGAAACGGGAATACTTTTTGAAAATCGCTCATTATTAAACAATAGGCAGTAACTTGCGATTTTATTTGTTGATTTATAAATCATTGATTTTTAACCCTGCACACAAAAATCACCTATGTATGCAGTAAAATCTCCATAAAATCAATTTTGCTTGAAAATCACTTGGAAACAAACGGCTAAGAGTTTTCTGCGGTTGGCGTTGTTTGAACGATGAGTGGAAATTCCGGTAGTTCAGCAGTTCTTGAATAGATGGCGCCACCGTAGTTCCTAGCAATCTCTATCCGAATAAGATTTAGCAGTTTATTATTTCCTTCATATCTTTGCGCTTATTATCTATTATTATATGTATGTATCAGGGCCGGCGGGAGGCGTGTGCGGGCTACATAGGCGCCGTAATAAAAGGTCGCTGTGTCCTACGTGCATCCGTCACGTCCGTCATGAATAAGGACCGGCGCCCCATAGGGGTCGGCTCGCTGACCCAGCTTTCGCCATACAGCATCCAGTATACACCACCTAGGAAACGTGTCTGCCCCCGAGAGTCCGTCTCCAGTTGAAAGAGGCCATGGCTGGCATTTGAATTCCACTAAGTAAGTTGTTCATTCGCTGCACCGATGGTGCCATCACGCGCAGGCTCCCACGATACAATTAAGACCTCAATCTGTACAGACCAGCCATGGGGGCCCTCCTTCCCCTCGGTACTCGTGTTAGTCGGGCTTCCCCGACACCGTTGGACGAGTCGCCGGCGAGGCCGCTTATGCGAACCTCTACTCAACATCTGTACACACCGTAGGGCGGCCTTTGACCCAGAGCTAGGTACTCTGGTATAGGCTGGCCCCCGGTGGTTCTAGGGGCGTGCACCGAAGAGTTGGCGCATCCCACAGCCTTGAATTTCTCCAAGTACTCGTGTCGGAATCCTTCCGGAATCCACGTTTGACGAGTCACCGCCCGGAACGCTGACGCGTTGTCCGTACCCATCGAGGTTAGAAAGGTTACCCTTTCATCGGAGGATGGGTGCGCCGTCCAGCACGCTTACGCCGAGAACTCTACCACATGTCATCTCTCTCAGCGGCGTCGCATTACCCACAGATGTGGGATAGGATGGCTCCACATCGAGAAGAGTATAGACGTCATGTGGGCTATAGCGTCTATCCGCACTTGCCTTAATCCCTATTTGGATATACTAGGTATCAGATCGTTAAGTACTCATGCCGGCACAACTTCCGAAGGCCCCGTTTGATGAGTCACCGGCGAGCTCCAGATGTCTGGAATCCCTCCCTCACATCTATTACTGCCTTGGTCGCCGTTGCTGACTAGGTCAACCAGAAACTTGGAATCGGTTAGACTTTAAACAAAGCAGTTTTAAGGCGCGGCCTCGTGAGGTCAGCCAGCCGGCCGGCGTCACGTCACGTCCGTTAGTTGCGTCAAGGCCAACAATGCATCGATATCAAATAGCTTGAAGTAAATGAGAGTGTCCTACGTGGCAGCGTTCGTCCGTCGTCCGCTGCGGGGACGCAAGTTATATCAAATATTTTTATATCGCCGCATGTTTCCGTCCGTCATGCTGTGCGCGCACGCGCCTTGCCGTCCTGCCTTGCCAGAGTTTAACATACAGTGAACATGTAAAGTCTGAATAAAGTCTGTTATTTTACAAAATTTGCAAGTACGTCGATTTTTAATTATTAAAATGCACATTTCTGTGAAAAGTTCAATTTCAGAGTCAGACTGACAATTCTTACTAAATTAGTGCTACTGAGTTATGACTTCATCGATACTTTTTTAAATGGCAACCCTATTTTTCCCTACTGATTTTGGTAGATAATTTAATTGTCTAAATACTCTAAATAGTTAACTTGAAGATTGAAGAACCTTTGATTTTCTCCCTAAGTATATAACCCTATTGTTAGCGAATGTGGAAGATGAAAGATAGTTTCGATCTCACAGAACTGTCCGTTTACCGATAGCAGTTTTTTGCTTATCGCATTGTAACAAAAACCGTTAACAGTAAA
The DNA here is from genome assembly GCA_963966075.1 of Aphodius sticticus. NCBI lineage: Eukaryota > Metazoa > Arthropoda > Insecta > Coleoptera > Scarabaeidae > Aphodius > Aphodius sticticus. The sequence goes on from OZ014506.1 coordinate 67,561,701, forward strand.
AAGTGAGTCTCGTCTATATTAAGTAAACGCAATTGAACGATTTTAAATCGGTGTTTCACCTGCCAAAATGTCCATTCTTAATTGCTTATGGAAAAAATGGGGAAAGCATTTCAGTCGCGCGGAGCGCGACTGTCCCCCCGCGCGGACCATTCTACGTTGCGTGAGTTTTCGAAATCGACGAAAAACGACCTCTCGGGCGTTTTTGCTTCGAAATTTTCCGAAACGCGAGCGATTTTGGTGAAAGGACCTCAACATTGCAGTAGCTGTTTATTCCGCGTCGTCATGGCTGCGAGCTAGAAACGTCAAAAACGCAACCAACATAACCTCATCACAACATAACCTATTCACATTGCAGTGGGTATCTATACAGAGCTAAGCAATTTGATACAAGCATAATTGGAATGATATGGTAAAATTTGACAAATAGCGAATGTCACCGCGCAGTTAATCTGCTACGAAAACACAGTAAGTAAATTAATAGAGATGATTAGCTTTTCGTTTAAATTTGGCCGCCTACTTTACCTCTAATTGATTACAGTTTGAGGCATAGCTTAGATGGCACCCATGTACACCAGTCGGGTCTGCGGACAGCGCCAATGTGAAGAACAACCACCTATTACCTAACGTCCTAACCTAATATTTTGATGGTGAAATTTCACAAACACCCGAACGCATAGCTTAAGGTGAGTTTATTACAGATTATTTGTAGAACACATTTACTTATTTATTAATAATTTCAGGATGTAAACAAACTGTCGTACAGTAATAAATTGTACGTATTTAGCCCCACATACAAAACATCTTCCAGGTCAAAGTATATCGAAAGACACAGATGGCATATAACTCAGTTCTACCATACCATAGCCCCTACAAACTACAAGAACGCAGAAATTAAAATAGTGTGCGAATTGACAGAGCGCAAGAAAGAAGCCTAGAACGTGAACATCAGCTCATTATGCCAGAAATGAGGATGACTCCAAAGAAAATAAACAAGAACTTTTCCTCTAATCAAACATTTAGTACAAGAATTTGAAGGAATTAAACTATTTTATATTATTTTGAGGTTAGATTAATTTTTGTATATTTAGTTGAATTTATTTTAATTTGATTTTTGCGGATAACATCTGCGATGTGAAAAATAGCAATTGAACGATTTTAAATCGGTGTTTCACCTGCCAAAATGTCCATTCTTAATTGCTTATGGAAAAAATGGGGAAAGCATTTCAGTCGCGCGGAGCGCGACTGTCCCCCCGCGCGGACCATTCTACGTTGCGTGAGTTTTCGAAATCGACGAAAAACGACCTCTCGGGCGTTTTTGCTTCGAAATTTTCCGAAACGCGAGCGATTTTGGTGAAAGGACCTCAACATTGCAGTAACTGTTTATTCCGCGTCGTCATGGCTGCGAGCTAGAAACGTCAAAAACGCAACCAACATAACCTCATCACAACATAACCTATTCACATTGCAGTGGGTATCTATACAGAGCTAAGCAATTTGATACAAGCATAATTGGAATGATATGGTAAAATTTGACAAATAGCGAATGTCACCGCGCAGTTAATCTGCTACGAAAACACAGTAAGTAAATTAATAGAGATGATTAGCTTTTCGTTTAAATTTGGCCGCCTACTTTACCTCTAATTGATTACAGTTTGAGGCATAGCTTAGATGGCACCCATGTACACCAGTCGGGTCTGCGGACAGCGCCAATGTGAAGAACAACCACCTATTACCTAACGTCCTAACCTAATATTTTGATGGTGAAATTTCACAAACACCCGAACGCATAGCTTAAGGTGAGTTTATTACAGATTATTTGTAGAACACATTTACTTATTTATTAATAATTTCAGGATGTAAACAAACTGTCGTACAGTAATAAATTGTACGTATTTAGCCCCACATACAAAACATCTTCCAGGTCAAAGTATATCGAAAGACACAGATGGCATATAACTCAGTTCTACCATACCATAGCCCCTACAAACTACAAGAACGCAGAAATTAAAATAGTGTGCGAATTGACAGAGCGCAAGAAAGAAGCCTAGAACGTGAACATCAGCTCATTATGCCAGAAATGAGGATGACTCCAAAGAAAATAAACAAGAACTTTTCCTCTAATCAAACATTTAGTACAAGAATTTGAAGGAATTAAACTATTTTATATTATTTTGAGGTTAGATTAATTTTTGTATATTTAGTTGAATTTATTTTAATTTGATTTTTGCGGATAACATCTGCGATGTGAAAAATAGCCTGGAGGAACAAGGAATCTAATTTTGGTTTAAAGAAAGTTATATCAACATTTGTGATTCGGCTAATCGTAAGTCTCGGTCACCCGTAATGTGATTTTCAATTTCATATACATACGCACCAATCATATTACAAAGAATACAATTTCCAATCAAGGTCTGTATTGCTATAACTATAAATGTGGACAAACTTTGGATTTAGTTGGAATGTATTTACTTCAACCCCTTTTTGCACACGGCCAGCTAAATGTGGCATTTTCTACGACTAAAAGGTGGGATTCTACGTAGGTACGTGTAAATTGACAAAACGTTTTCTCAGGGGCGATTATGGAAAAAGAGTCTATTCAAATTAACAGGTACATGTTACGGAGAAATATTTAAATTTGTAAATACTCAATTTTTTTGCTTATTTTATTGATTTCTGTAATATATACAAATGTATACACATGTATAGAATGATGTGCAATCGTTCTACAAATATATGTTAATATGCACAGTCTCTGTAAAGGAACTAATTTAATTTTTAACCTCAATCATATGTTTTACATACTTATTTATCATTGCTTATTTGTTATTTAAAAATACTAATCTTAAAAATACTAATGTTATTACTCTACAATACCAATCTGTATGAGTAGTGACCAATCAAGCAGTACAGTGTATAAAAAAAAACTTTTTGGAAAATCAAAGTTTAAAGTTGATTTAAGTTGTCTATGAACCCACATATAACATCAACATTGACACAATTAAGAAAAAAATAGGTCTCCCACAAGAAGCCTAAAGTTTATATTTTGTTTCAATTGTTTTTTTTTGTAGTAAGGGTAAAGTATTTTTCAAGTTGAAAATTTTTAACTATAGATTTTGAAATAATAGTATAAAAATATTACTTTACTGCAAGATTTAGGTCTCCTGCACTTGGCATAAAATTGAGTAATTTTAACAATTAAAGCTTTTTTTTTGTATTCCATTTAAATTAACTGGGAACGAAATCTAACAATTATATTTTTTTTTTCAAGTAACAAACATCTTTAATTCAAAAAAAAAATCAAAAATATTTTTTTTCAATAAAGCTTATAATTGTAGATTGTAGTTGCTGAACCAACAACCTGCCAGTATATAAAAAATAACTTAATGTTAAATTTGACAAATATACAATTGACATTATATAAGTTGATAAAAAGTTGTTTCTATGGACCCATGTATACTATCAAGAAATTTTGCCCAATTGAAAGCAATCTAGGTCTTCAGCAAGGGACCTAATTTTTTTTTACATTTTTATTAAGATCATGTTTGTCACTTGAAAAAAAAAACAATACCAACACGTTACGAAGAAATATTTAAATTTGTAAATATTCCATTTATTACTTATTTTATTGTTTTCTGTAATATATACATATTTATACACTGATGTAATTGTTGTACGAATATATATTATATGAACATTCTCTGTAAGGTAACTAATTTAATTTTTAGGCTGAATCATGTTTTACATATTTATTTCGTTATCACTTTACTGGTAATTTTTGCTTTTGTTTGTACAAATGAAGTTACAATAAAGTATCTCTATAATTTAATAGAGGTTTGTTTATTTATTTGTTTTACCAGTTATCATACCAATGTAACTAAATAGTAGGAGAAAAAGGTATTTAAAAATACTTATACAGATTCTCCAATATATCTACAATGTTATTAATGTACAATACCAATCTGCATAAGTAGTGACCAACCAAGCTGTAGGGTGTATAAAAACAACTTTTTGGAAAATCAGTTTTAAGTTGTCTCTATGAACCCACATATAACATCAACAAGATTGACCCAATTAAGAAAAAAAGTAGGTCTCCCACCAGAGGCCTAATGTTTTTAATTTTTTTGAATTGTTTTTTTTTGTAGTTAGCTTAAAGTGTTTATCAAGTTGAAAATTTTTAACTATAGGTTGGGAAATAATAGTATAAAAATATTACTTTACTGCAAGATTTAGGTTTTAAAATTGAGTAATTTTAACAATTAAAGCTTTTTTTTTTGTATTCCATGTAAATTAACTGGGTACAAAATCTAACAATTGTTTATTTTTTTTCAAGTGGCAAACATCTTTATTTAAATCTAAACTAAAAAAACAAATCAAAAATATTTTTTTTTGCAATGAAGCTCTATATAAGAGTAGATTATAGTTGCTGGGGCAAAAACATGCCATTATATGAAAAATAACTTAGTGTTTTATTTGACAAATTGACAATTTACATTATATGTTGATAAAAAGTTATCTCTACGGACCCACGTATACCACCACCAAATTTTGCCCAATTGAAAGCTATCTGGGTCTTCCGCAAGGAGTCTAAAACTTTTTTACATTTTTATTAAAATCATTTTTGCCACATGAAAAAAACAATTGTTAGATTTGTCGTTGTAATTTGTATTGATAATAAAAGTCAGCTAAATTTGTTAAAATTACTAAATTTTATGCCATTTTATGCAATTTAAGTACGTTGCATTAGAATACTATATTTTTTATACTTTTGTTTCACACCATACGTATTGTTAAAATTATACAACTTGAAAAGAAAAAGAAACCTTCAAAAAGAAAATCAAATTTATTGCGACAAATTATATTTTCTTTTCACTTGCGGGAGAGATTATTTTTTTAATTGAGCCATTTTTGTTGTTGTATATATGAGTCCATAGAAACAACTTTATATCAACTTAAAAGTTTGATTTTGCAAAAAAGTCTTATTTTAAGACAGCCAGTGTATATGCGGTCTATCGATTCTTGCGATGAACCTATTCACTGATCTACCTATTTAGACGGTCACAGGTCCACTAGTCTATATTAAGTAAACGCAATTGAACGATTTTAAATCGGCGTTTCACCTGCCAAAAAGTCCATTCTTAATTGCTTATGGAAAAAATGGGGAAGGCATTTCAGTCGCGCGGAGCGCGACTGTCCCCCCGCATGGACCATTCTACGTTGCGTGAGTTTTCGAAATCGACGAAAAACGACCTCTCGGGCGTTTTTGCTTCAAAATTTTCCGAAACGCGAGCGATTTTGGTGAAAGGACCTCAACATTTCAGTAGCTGTTTATTCCGCGTCGTCATGGCTGCGAGCTAGAAACGTCAAAAACGCAACCACCATAACCTCATCTGACCTCATCATAACATAACCTATTCACATTGCAGTGGGTACCTATCTACAGAGCTAAGCAATTTGTATACGTACTTAATACCTATACATACAAGCATAATTGGAATGATCTGGTAAAATTTGACAAATAGCGAATGTCACCGCGCAGTTAATCTGCTACGAAAACACAGTAAGTAAATTAATAGAGATGATTAGCTTTTCGTTTAAATTTGGCCGCCTACGTACCTCTAATTGATTACAGTTTGAGACAGCCTTAAAGGTGGCACCCATGTACACCAGTCGGGTCTGCGGACAGCGCCAATGTGAAGAACCACCACCTGTTACCTAACGTCCTAACCTAATATTTTGAAGGTGAAATTTCACAAACAACCGCACGCATAGCATAAGGTGAGTTTATTACAGATTATTTGTAGAACACATTTACTTATTTATTAATAATTTCAGGATGTAAACAAACTGTCGTACAGTAATAAATTGTACGTATTTAGCCCCACATACAAAACATCTTCCAGGTCAAAGTATATCGAAAGACACAGATGGCATAAACCTCAGTTCTACCATACCATAGCCCCTACAAACTACAAGAACGCAGAAATTAAAATAGTGTGCGAATTGACAGAGCGCAAGAAAGAAGCCTAGAACGTGAACATCAGCTCATTATGCCAGAAATGAGGATGACTCCAAAGAACATAAACAAGAACTTTTCCTCTAATCAAACATTTAGTACAAGAATTTGAAGGAATTAAACTATTTTATATTATTTTGAGGTTAGATTAATTTTTGTATATTTAGTTGAATTTATTTTAATTTGATTTTTGCGGATAACATCTACGATGTGAAAAATAGCCTGGAGGAACAAGGAATCTAAGTTTGGTTTAAAGAAAGTTATATCAACATTTGTGATTCGGCCAATCGTAAGTCTCGGTCACCCGTAATGTGATTTTCAATTTCATATACATACGCACCAATTTTATTAAAAAGAATACAATTTCCAATCAAGGTCTGTATTGCTATAACCATAAATGTGGACAAACTTTGGATTTAGTTGGAATGTATTTACTTCAACCCCTTTTTGCACACGGTCAGCTAAATGTGGCATTTTCTACGACTAAAAGGTGGGATTCTACGTAGGTACGTGTAAATTGACAAAACGTTTTCTCAGGGGCGATTATGGAAAAAGAGTCTAATCAAATTAACAGGTACATGTTACGAAGAAATATTTAAATTTGTAAATACTCCATTTTTTTGCTTATTTTATTGTTTTCTGTAATATATACATATGTATACACATGTATAGAATGATGTGCAATCGTTCTACAAATATATGTTAATATGCACAGTCTCTGTAAAGGAATTAATTTAATTTTTAACCTCAATCATATGTTTTACATACTTATTTATCATTGCTTATTTGTTATTTAAAAATACTAATCTTAAAAATACTAATGTTATTAATCTACAATACCAATCTGTATGAGTAGTGACCAACCAAGCAGTACAGTGTATAAAAAAAACTTTTTGGAAAATCAAAGTTTTAAGTTGATTTAAGTTGTCTATGAACCCACATATAACAGTAGTGTTCGATTGCTGGCCGCGCTTAGTTCTGTTCAATCTGATTCGCGCTCAGTTGGCTAAAGTGCAGTTCGATTGCTCGTTTGACGTCTGAGCAAAACTGATTCCACCAATAGGAAGCAAGTATTTCAAATTTGCGATCAAAAAGAACAGAACGCGCTCAGTTGAAAAAGATCGCGGCCAGCAATCGAACACTACTAATATCAACAAGATTGACACAATTAAGAAGAAAATAGGTCTCCCACAAGAAGCCTAAAGTTTATATTTTGTTTCAATTGTTTTTTTTTGTAGTAAGGGTAAAGTATTTTTCAAGTTGAAAAATTTTAACTATAGATTGTGAAATAATAGTATAAAAATATTACTCTACTGCAAGATTTAGGTCTCCTGCACTTGGCATAAAATTGAGTAATTTTAACAATTAAAGCTTTTTTTTTGTATTCCATGTAAATTAACTGGGAACAAAATCTAACAATTATATTTTTTTTTTCAAGTAACAAACATCTTTAATTAAAAAAAAAATAAATCAAAAATATTTTTTTTTCAATAAGTGTAGATTGTAGTTGCTGAACCAACAACATGCCAGTATATAAAAAATAACTTAATGTTAAATTTGACAAATGTACAATTGACATTATATAAGTTGATAAAAAGTTGTTTCTATGGACCCATGTATACTATCAACAAATTTTGCCCAATTGAAAGCAATCTAGGTCTTCAGCAAGGGATCTAATTTTTTTTACATTTTTATTAAGATCATGTTTGTCACTTGAAAAAAAAAAAACTACCAACATATTACGAAGAAATATTTAAATTTGTAAATATTCCATTTATTACTTATTTTATTGTTTTCTGTAATATATACATATTTATACAATGATGTAATTGTTGTACAAATATATATTATATGAACATTCTCTGTAAAGTAACTAATTTCATTTTTAGCCTCAATCATATGTTTTACATACTTATTTCATTATCACTTTACTGGTAATTTTTGCTTTTGTTTGTACAATAATGAAGTTACAATAAAGTATGTCTATAATTTAATAGAGGTTTGTTTATTTATTTGTTTTACCAGTTATCATACCAATGTAACTAAATAGTAAGAGAAAAAGGTATTTAAAAATACTTATTAGGTATACATGTATTACAGATTCTCCCAACCAAGTGACCAACCAAGCTGTAGGGTGTATAAAAACAACTTTTTGGAAAATCAGATTTAAGTTGTCTCTATGAACCCACATATAACATCAACAAGATTGACCCAATTAAGAAAAAAGTAGGTCTCCCACCAGAGGCCTAATGTTTTTATTTTTTTTGAATTGTTTTTTTTTGTAGTTAGCTTAAAGTATTTATCAAGTAGAAAATTTTTAACTATAGGTTGTGAAATAATAGTATAAAAATATTACTTTACTGCAAGATTTACGTTTTAAAATTGAGTAATTTTAACAATTAAAGCTTTTTTTGTATTCCATGTAAATTAACTGGGAACAAAATCTAACAATTGTTTTTTTTTCAAGTGGAAACATCTTTATTTAAATCTAAAATAAAAAACAAATCAAAAATATTTTTTTGCAATAAAGCTCTCTATATAAGAGTAGATTGTAGTTGCTGGGCCAAAAACATGCCATTATATGAAAAATAACTTAGTGTTTAATTTGACAAATTGACAATTTACATTATATGTTGATAAAAAGTTATCTCTACGGACCCACGTACACCACCACCAAATTTTGCCCAATTGAAAGCTATCTGGGTCTTCCGCAAGGAGTCTAAAACTTTTTTAAATTTTTATTAAAATCATTTTTGCCACTTGAAAAAAACAATTGTTAGATTTGTCGTTGTAATTTGTATTGATAATGAAAGTTAGCTAAATTTGTTAAAATTACTAAATTTTATGCCATTTTATGCAATTTAAGTACGTTGCGTTAGAATACTATATTTTTATACTTTTGTTTCACACCATACGTATTGTTAAAATTATACAACTTGAAAAGAAAAAGCAACCTTCAAAAAGAAAATCAAATTTATTGCGACAAATTATATTTTTTTTCACTTGCGGGAGAGATTATTTTTTTAATTGAGCCACTTTTGTTGTTGTATATATGAGTCCATAGGAACAACTTTATATCAACTTAAAAGTTTGATTTTGCAAAAAAGTCTTATTTTAAGACAGCCAGTGTAAATGCGGTCTATCGATTCCTGCAATGTACCTATTCACTGATCTACCCAATAGGCGGTCACAGGTCCACTAGTTACTTATGTATTTACAAATAACCGTGTTTATAATATTTTAATATCACTGGCCCAATATCTGAATTAATCCAGAACATTTTATTCTTTATAAAAGTTGGCAGCTTGTATGAAACCAAAGCGGCAACAGTGAAATATGTAAATTTTGCTGTCATATACCGAGTGATTTAGAAAGATGAATTTGTGATAAGAGTAAAGTACCTTTATTTTCATTATTATCGTTAAACTTTATTTGGAAAAGTTGGTTAGAAGTAAAAATATATTCAAATATGTTACAGCCACCTACCTTGAAATTTTTCTTTTTTGTTTTTTTTTTTAATTTTTACTTTTATGACAAATATTAGTCAATGCCAGTGATCCTAAAAGGTCCATTTTAATCTATTTTTTAGAAATTTGAATACGTTTTTTACAATTTTTATTATTTTAAATCATACCAATTGGTATGATAACTAATGTTTGTTTAGAACTACCGCAGAATTTACTCATTCTTGATGCGAAGTTGATATTTCACCCTGTAGATAATAATAGATCATACAATAACTAATACAGGAGCGCGAATTACCTTTAATTTAATTAATATTAATGACTTTGGATATGTTTATAATAGTAGTTATCCATCTACAGGTAGCGATTATCTCGATTTTGGTGATATTTTCAATGAAAGACACACGGGCAACCAAATTGCCCATTCAACCACTCCTAAGGTAATCAGAGAAGTCAAGTAGACTGAGTCTGTTGAAAATCCTTTTAAGAAAAACCACAAAAAAATAAATTCCCGAAAATAAGGAAGCAAGGTTACCAGTGTTGCAAGCGCTAATCGAGCATAGAACCACTTCGGTTTGACAAATTGTTTCTCACACCCAATGCAGTAAATCAACAGCACATAACATACTAAAACTGAACAAATATCGCCATTAAAAAACATACGAAATTTATAAGTACACTAAAGAAAAAACACTATGGTATCAGTACCATACCTATGACATCAGACCTGATGCCATAGGTATTGACTTCGCCTTCTGGTTTGAGGGGGAAATGGAAGAGGACAGAATTTTTTGTTTGTTAATATTATAAAACCCGAACTTGATAGAATGCCGATATCAGTACTATTTTAAGACCAATGTAATAATAATAATAATAACTTTATTCAACGCATGGTAACAGTTGTGCTGTGCGGTATTTTGAGCAATCAAAGGCCCTTTTTTTTTCGTTAAAATTTAAATGTAGAATTATATCTTCAGTTCCTGAACAGCGTGTTAACACCTTTTGTTAAACACCGGCAAGAACTTTTTAAACCAGATGCTTTCTACGATTTTTCTCGAAGACTGTGCTTATGCATATAACGGGAGGGACACTACACAGAGACATGATGGTGACGTAGATGAATAATATCAGCTTCGTACCCATATAATGTGTAATGTTGCGATAATTCTAAATATACATTACTTATCATACCAAAATCACAAAAATTGTAAATAAATAGTTTGAAAAAAAAAACTGAAAAAATAGAATTTTAAAATAGACATGTCCAGAGCAACGGGTAATCCTCTCGGCGCTCCGAACGACTACGATGTTATCATCGTACTGGGCGGTGGAGACCAAGAGTCAGGTCTAAGAAACAGCGTCTTGCGGCAGGTGCCGGAGCTGGAAGGGGTTACGTGCGAGGAGACGGGAATGATCGAGGTGGTGAAGACGAGCGGCGGGACGTACGCTGAGACACTCGCTAGGGTAAAAGACCAGCTGAAGACCGATAGCGACTCCCTCAATATTAAGGGAGTAAGAAAGACCAAGACGGGCGACCTAATGATCAAGGTCAGGGCCGGGTAAGCGCCGCAAATCTGCGAGAGCAGATATTGAAAACAACCGGATTGCAGGGACTGCCAACAAGAGTCGCGGGGAAGGAAAGGACTCTCATCGTCAGAGACCTAGAGGCAACATGCCCAGAACAGAAGGTCACGGAAGCGGTGAAGAAAGCCGTGGGAGATGTCTTCAGAGCCGACGTCAGCGTTAAGGCGCTGAACATAACATATGATGAAACGAAGACCGCGGTCCTGCGAGTCTCGGAAGGCGCAGCGATGGTGCTCCTCCGCAACAAAATCCTCAAAATCGGATGGGCTGAAGGTCGCATTGGGGAGCGGCAGCAAGTATCAACATGCTATAAATGCTGGGAAATCGGCTACATTGCGGCCGACTGCAAGGGTACAGACAGATCAAAACTCTGCAAGAACTGCGGAAAGGAGGGTCACATGGCAAACGGCTGCAATAACACGGCTATGTGCCCGATCTGCGAGGTAGTAGGCCACAGGGCAGAAACCCAGCGCTGCCCAGCACACGTAAAGGCAACAGAAGAGGCCAAGAAGGCGAAGGGTACTCCGCACAATGCCTAAACCCAACCACAGTAAATCAGGCGAAAGGGAGCAGAGTGACAAAAATACTCTACGGCTCCAAGGAACGAACTCGAGTATGAGGAGGAAACCGCCGTCCAAAACCAAAAGGGACCGCGCAAGAATGGAAAGGCACATCAAAGATAGAGGAGGAGTGGTCGCCTTCGTTGCTGGGGAAATTCTAACATCCCAGACAAAGGCGACCATCACGCATCCGTCGGGACGGGTGGAGATCCTCATACCTAAACCGCCATGCGAAGCGACGGCATTCAAGGCAGAGAAAAGAGAGGAGGTGCCAAAAGATCCTAACTTGGACCAGGATAACAAAAGACCGCGCGGGTGCTACTCGGAGGTCCCACCCATAGTAAGGATGACCCTGACGAGCGCAAGTTACGCCCAGCAGAGACTACGAGACAGGACACTTTTTGACATGGTCAGAAACTACCTGGGATACTTTGAGAAAACTGAGTATGGAGAAAGCAAGGTCTCCGCTGAAGCTAAGATAATGTCTGAGGGCATGCCGCTCGGGAAAGACCTGAGAAAACTGTATCTCCGTTTCCTCGTCAGCTATGGCATCAGCGAGAACAAAGCATCGGAACACCTTGAAAAAGTGGGGTGGCACCTTGGGTCCACTAGGCGGATGAGACTGGAGTCCATCAGGGAGAGCGACAGGAGATATATGACACCAACAACACGGTCAAAATCCTGCAAGTAAACCTAGGCAGACGCAGAGCCGCCCAGGAGCTGCTAGTTGCAACAGCGGCAAGGAGAGACGTCGATATTATGCTGGTCTCCGAGCAAAACAACGCTATCACAGAGAACCTAGGTTGGTGGACCGGCGACAGAGGAGGGGCTGCTATCGGCGTAAGAGGAACCCGTCCGTCTGTCAAGAAACACGGTGCCGGCAGAGGTTTTGTATGGGTAGATGTCGAGGAGGCAACGTTCTACAGCTGCTATGCGTCCCCAGCTATGACTCGCGCGGAGTTCGATCAGTTTCTGGAAGAGTTGGAGGACAGCATGAAGTCAGGAAATAAAAGATGTGTGGTCGCGGGAGATTTGAACGCAAAATCCCATCAATGGGGGTCGGTTCGTACGGACCCCAAAGGAGAAGCTCTTGGCGAATGGGCGGCAAGGAACGGCATGATGCCGGTGAACGAAGGAACGAGCAATACGTTCAGAAGAGGCGGAGGAGGCTCGGTCATTGACGTCACTTTTGCTTCGGAGAGCATCGCGCGCGAGATCGGTAGTTGGCACGTGGTAGAGGAGGAGTCGTTGAGCGATCATATGTACATCTCGTACCGGCTGACGACTAACGCAAACCAGGACGACGTGACGCTTTCCGACACTGGTTATAATGCCAGGAAGCTGGATGAGGCAAGTTTCGCCGAGGCATTCCTGAACGAAATAAATGGCGGCGTCCCTGACGTCGGGACATGCATGTCGGCACTTGAGAAAGCATGCGAGGCGTCAATGCCTAAGAGAAAGGGGCCCGGGAGAAGGTCGGTTTACTGGTGGACCGAGGAGATAGCGGATCTAAGGAGGGCCTGCAACAAAGCCAGAAGAAGGTCCCAAAAGGAGAGGCATAACGAGGTCAGAAGAGCGCAGCTCCTAGAAACCTACAAGGATGCGAGAAAAATGCTAAAAGCCGCAATCCTTCAATCAAAGGAGAATCAGTGGGCTAGCGCGCTAGCAGAAGTGGAGCAGAATGTGTGGGGAGAAGGTTACAAAATAGTAACAAAAAGGCTGAAAGCCAGAGCCCCCCCACCAAACCTGACACTAGACGCAAGTAGAGAGACCGCCAAGGAACTCTTTCCAGAGCACCCCATGCGGCACACTCTGAGATGGCTGAACGCGGGTGGGGACATTAACATAGAGCTTTTCACGGTTGACGAAACGAGACAAGCAGCCGCCAGAATAAATGGGAATAAGGCTCCCGATCCCGATGAAATACCACCAGAGGCGGTCAAAACCATGATGGCATGAGCGGGAGAATACGTCACCGAAGTAATGAACGGGATTCTAACCGAAGGAACATATCCCGACCAGTGGAAGACTGCCAAATTGGTTCTGTTGACAAAGGGACAGTCAACGCCAGCAAAGTGCAGGCTAGTTTGCCTGCTCGACAGTGTGGGGAAACTCCTGGAGCAGCTTCTGGTTGACAGACTCAAACGTGAACTAGATAGCAAAGCTCCACTAGCAGACAATCAGTTCGGCTTCAGAGAGAGACGATCAACAGTCGACGCAGTGAAGGTTGTCACGGAAGCAGCAAAGAGGGCAACCGGCAAACCAGGGAACGCGGCGAACCAAGCGCTTCTGCGTGCTGATTACCCTAGATGTCAAAAACGCCTTCAACACCGTGGCGTGGGAAGAGCTCTTGGTGGAGTTACAAAGGAGGGACATCAGCCCCTACCTTGGAAGACTTCTCCAAAGCTATTTGGAGAATAGGTGGTTGGTGATCACAGGAAACAACGGAGCCACGGAGAGAATATCCATCACCAGCGGGGTACCACAGGGGTCAGTTCTCGGACCAACACTGTGGAATGTCTTTTACGATGGGGTGCTGAGACTGGAGACTCCAGGAGTGGAGTTGGTGGGGTTCGCCGACGACCTAGCGCTAATAGCAACCGGTAAAACGTGCGCTGAGGTTCAAGATAGAGCAAACGCGGCAATCGCTCGCATCGTGGAGTGGTTAGAGGAGCACAGCCTGGAGTTGGCCGCAGACAAAACAGAAGCGGTAATGCTCTGCGGCAGACGAAAGCAAGACCCAGTTGAGCTTTCGGTAGGCGGAGTGACGATCAAGCCCTTGCGAAGTGTAAAATACCTGCACCTTGAACAAAATCTCAGGTACAAGAAGCACCTAGACGAATCGGCCGCAAGAGCAGAAAGGACGACCGGAGCGCTACTCAGGCTCATGCCTAAAGTAAATGGATCCCGAGCGAGTAAGAGGAGAATCCTAGCATCGGTGGCGGAGTCAATAATGCTGTACGCTGCCCCGGTCTGGGTGGAAGACCTAGCGTATGCTAATAGAAGGGAGATGCTGCTTAAAGTGCAGCTAAGAGCAGCCATCGGGGTGTCGTCGGCATACCGAACAGTCTCGACAGCGGCTGTTCAGGTTGTCGCCTCACTAGTCCCGATACACCTAAAGGCGGATGAACGAGCTCGAAAGTACCTTCAGACATCCCAAGATCGAGTGACAAGAGGGGAACACAGAAACAAGACGCTCGAACGATGGCAGACGGAGTGGGCCAACGCGGAAGTCGGCCGCTGGTCCCACCGCCTAATACCCAGAGTGGCAGACTGGGTAAACAGAAAGCATGGTGAGGTTTCATACGAGCTCACACAGGCGCTCACTGGACATGGTTGTTTCGGGACGTACCTCCACAAGTACAAGAGGAGAGAGCGTCCGGAATGTGCGTATTGCGGAGGAATGGACACACCAGGCCATACGCTCTTTGAATGCAATCAATGGGAACAACTGAGAAGGGCGTGCCCGCACAAAGAAGGACTGACAGAAGAGAAGATGGTGGAAGAAATGCTGAAGGGTCCAGATCAATGGAAACACATCTCCGAAACCATAAGAAGAATCCTCCAAGAAAATGACAAGGATGACAAACGTCGGGAAGCAACAGAACCTCCCGCCCCTTAGTGCATAAGGGACCGAGACGGGCCTGGGGACAGAACAGAAAAAGATAGAACAAAGATGAGATAGCGCCTGGAAAGCCGGCGCAGGAGAGCTCCAGGAAAGACCGGAGCGAGAGAAGGATAAGAGTCCAGGAAAACCGGACCATCAAGACTTCAGGAAGTCCGAAGTCAGGGAGGGACAGCTGGAATACCGCAGTCCCAGAATAATAAAGAACGGAGTGAGTGTCCCCGAAAATAGTGGACGTAATCGTCAAACAGTCCTGGTGGTAACGCGTGAGCGCGTATGTAGTGCAATGTCAAACAAGCGGCGTTGTAAAAGCATTCCCCGCGTCGCGCTGTGCGCGTTTCGTTTTTCGCGACTGGTGCGCGATAAGTGCGCGGGCGGTGCATAGTGCGCGTGAACGCAATGTAGAGGACACATGAATATGTGCTGCAGGTGTAGTTTGGTAGTTTAGCACTTAAGAGCATGTTAGATAATAATTAATAAAATGCATGTTTAGTAGTCAGCAGTGTGGGGCAAATTCCACTCATGAGTAGAGTATTGAATAGATTACTCAATACTCATTTTTGTTTAACTTAGAGTACTGAGTAGATGCTCAATACTCATTTTTTTTCGGTGAGTAGTGAGTATCTACTCAATACTCAAATTTTAAAATTTTGAGTACTGAGTAGATACTCAATACTCACCGAAAAAAATGAGTATTGAGTATCTACTCAATACTCAAATTTCCAAATTTTGAGTACTGAGTATTGTACTCACTATACAATGAGTAGAGTACTACTGTATTGAGGCAACGAAGTCTCCGAGTGATAGGTGCTGAGTGCATTTGCCGGGTCTGCCGTGTAACTTTTACCGAGCCATGCGGCGATGTGAAAATATTTCTGTCGCGGCATCGACCGGCGCGGCGGTACATCTTATTCCCATCCCGATGGGGATCGCCGCGAAACCTGGTTTATGTATGATTTGATCCTGCTGCTAAGGCTAGATAAACTAGATTTTTGACATGTTTGGCGTGTTTTCTAACTTGCGTTTTTAGACACGAGTATTTTTTGAAGAGTGTATTTAATGACGCGTGTGATTTTTCTAAGCGCGTTATTATGACAGAAAAACGCGCGTCATAAAATGCACCACAGAAAACACGTTCTAGAAAACACGTGCGTCAGAAAACGCACATAAGAAAAACACGCGCGTCAAAAAACATGCGCTTCAGAAAGCGCGCGTCAATACGGGTCAAAAAAACACGCGCGTCTAAAAAACAAGCGTGTAAGAAAACTTACGCTCCAAAAATCATACGCTCCAGAAAATACACGCTTCAGAAAACGCGCGTCATAAAACAAGCCCGTTAGAAAACACGCAATTAGGAACACACGCGCGTTAGAAAACACGCTCTACAGAAAACGCGCGTCATAAACGTGACAAAAGGACTAGCGTCTAGCCAGCAGGTGCAACAAACGATCTTGACCGATGTATGGCTGCAGGTATGCCACCCACCATACACTATTGGCGCGCGCATTGTGGACCTAGCCCCGGTAATATCTCGGTTCTGTTTATTCAAAAGAATTTGGTGTTGTTTCGGTTAGGAAAAGATGAATATTAACGGTAATCGGTAAATAATCTATATTATAATAAGTATATTAACGACTTTACAGTAAACGTATTTCTAGTTTATTAATCCCAAGCCTATTATTCCCTCAACATGGGTGACGAACAAAAAGAATTAAATCGGTCAAATAAATGTAATGAATGCGGTACAAAATTTAGCAGTAGGAGCAATTAAGGAAAACACGTGGAAAAAATCCATGAACGCAAAATAAACGTGTTGGCTCCGCGAATTTATAAAGTCTGTGCCGAATTTGGGTTTTCTTGTAACAATTGCGACAAAAACTTTAATAATAAACGTACACTGCGTTACCATATCTTAAAGGCACATAACGGAGAAAGATCGAGAATTACCCAAACTTAAAAAAAAATGCTATAGATATGCATCTATAAATGTCATTCTAAGAAACCAATGATAACCAGCGGCGCGTTATGCCATCATGGGGCTCTGGGTAATTTTGAATTTCGGGGCCCCCATATACCGTGTTGAATTAAGAATTACTTTTTATACAAAAATAATATGTACTAATACTAAAAAAATCATAAATAATAAGTAAGGTATTTGAATTTTTTGCAACAACATTTAATATCCCTACATTTAATATACCTACATCGTTATTTAAAGCAACAAATGAATATTCTTAAGAAATACAAAATAACAAATAAATAGCTTAATAATTTAAAAATCAAAATTCGTAACAAATAAAATATATTATCTTAATTCATAAATCCATATTCTTAAAAAATAGAAATAAATAATTTTTCACATTAGGGAATCTAGATATATTGCTGCTTGAACAGCTTTTTTAATATTTGCTTATTGCAAGCACTGCGATAGTTCATCCTTAAATACGCCATAGCCAGCATCTATGTCCTCTGGCTATGTACTTATTAAATTTGTAATGCAGTTTTCATAGTCTTTTAGAGATGTTTCTTTTAATAAACTGTAATTTCATCTTTCTTTTGCTAACAGTGTCGGTTTCATAAACTTTATTGTTAGTTAACTCATAAGATTCCGATTCCATATCATCAAAAAGTTAACAAGAAGAAACGTAATGTGTCAATATCTGGTCCGGAAAGTTTAGAAGAAAGAAACCAAACAAAAATTTTAGGAAATGACGAGATACAAACTGAAATGACTTTTGAATATACAGGGTTATGCATTTGTAAGAAGCAGACCAAATTCATTTTTTAAATATAGCACCCTGTATATTTTTCCTGTCCAAAAGTCCCTGAGATCAGTCGTTTAAATGATACAAAATGATTAAATGTTAAAAGAAAGCAACTACAAAATGTTAAAACGATTTCTACCATGTCAATACCTCGACCTCTGAAAATTTTACACGAAAAAAAAAAAAATAAATGTTCTTGAAAATGATTTAAGCTATAAATACAAAATACTTTTGAATATATAGTATGATTCATTTCTAAGCATTTCAAATTTGTAGCTTAAGAAATTTCCTAAAACTTTTATTGGAATCTTTTCCTTGTCAACTTTTTAGAAAGAAAAATATTGAAGATCGAATTTTTATTTTACAGACTTTTTTGGAGAATTAATTTTTGCAGAATAGATTTCCGTAACAAAAGAAAAAGTGTCGATTGAAAATCATCAATGTATTCATACAGTATTTTCGCTTCTTCAACTTTATCATGGGTCTCTTAAAATTAGATGTTTCTTTTATGGAAAAAAATGAGTTTAACTGCTAAAACTGCCTCTAGAACTATGCTAAAGTTAAAATTCGTAATTCTCACTACGTTAATTTATTAATTAATTAATTTATAGTTTATACAAGATTCCACTCTTTTGAATAAACAGAACCGAGATATTACCGGCTAGGTCCACAATGCGCGCGCGCCAATAGTGTATGGTGGGTGGCATACCTGCAGCCATACATCGGCAAGATCGTTTGTTGCACCTGCTGGCTAGACGCTAGTGACAAAAGGCATCAGATACCACGCGCGTCGTAATGAAACAAGCGCTTTAAAAACACGACCCTAAGGGTGCTGGCACGCTGGTGGCCGATTTGCGACAAAAGAATAATAATAATAATATTAATAATAAAATAATAATAACAATAATGATAATAATAATAAACAGTAGTGTATAAATCAAACAAAGTTTAATTCAGAATGACACGCTTATTAGATAAGCAATTTGAAGTGCGTCACGTAGATACCTACACGACTACTACTTATTTTTTGTCGCTAGCGACAAAAATTGCAAATACCCGAGCCTTCGAAAACACGCCCGTCAGAAAACATCTCTTAAAGATGACAAGAAAGTATGCATTCACGAAATAAGCCAAAACAGTACGCAGTACACACAACGGTTTGATTAGATGTAGTACTCAGGAAAATACTCAAATCGTTTTGAATATTTTACTCAAAGTACGCATCTATACTCTGAGTATAATACTCAAATCGTTTTGTGTAGATGCGTACTCTGAGTAAATCTACTCAAATCGGTTTGAGTAGATGTAGTACTCTGAGTAAAATACTCAAATCGATTTGAGTAGATGCGGACTCTGAGTAAATCTACTCAAATCAGGTTGAGTAGAATACTCCAGAGTATTATTTTTACTCAGTACTCACGTACTCAATACTCAAATTTATGAAATCTACTCAAGTAGTGCCCCACTCTGATAGTCAGTGAGTAGTTGTAAATCTACTCAAATCAGGTTGAGTAGAATACTCCAGAGTATTATTTTTACTCAGTACTCACGTACTCAATACTCAAATTTATGAAATCTACTCAAGTAGTGCCCCACTCTGGTAGTCAGTGAGTAGTTGTAAGGCATGTAGTTAGCGTAAGTGGCTGTTTTTGATTTGGTGTTTGGTGTGATTAAAGGTTTTTACCCAAACCCAAAAGAGCGAAAGGGAAAACTTGCTTTTTCAACAGATAGTAGCTTTTGTGAATTGAATATTAAATTGCGTTTTTGGTAGAATTAACTGCCCTGAAAGCGAATCTGGACTCCAAAATTTTCCATCGCGCAAGGTTTTCGAATAAGGATAGGGCCAAAGTGTCAAAACACACTATTTTGGTAATTTATACAAAGGTATACCAGCTGAAACGATTATCCTAGAAACCTCAAAATGGTCTCATAGTAAACCTTAATCTTTGCACTTTTACCTGCAATCCCCAATGTTTGTTCCCTTCATAAAAGAATTCAATCGAAAACGCCTATTCACTTTCCATAAACAAACTGAAGTTATCAATATTACCCTAACTCACTTTTTCTTGTAAATTTTCTTATGTATGGCGATACATTCTGTGAATAATAATAATAATAATCTTTATTGGTGTTATTACAAAGAAAATTGTTTACACAAGTCAGAATAAAAAAGAAAAACACTAAGCACTACTTACTTCTACGAAATTACAGTTAAAGTATTCATCGTAATTGAATATACATTTTTCAACCAAGTACTGTTTCATTACTGTCTTCAATCTGTTATTGGAGTAACACTTAATTGCTGGCGGCAGAACATTAAAAAATTTTAGAGCCCAGTAATTTGATGCGTTGCGCGACTTCTGCAATCTCAGAAAAGGTTGGCGATACTGCTGATTCTCACGGGTGTTGTACGAGTGAATTGAATTCGCTGTCATGAAAGAACTGGCATTGACCTTAGCATACATTAAACATTCCAATATGTAGGCGGATGGTAGCGTCAGGACATTGAGATTTCGGAAGTGTTTACGACAATCTTCCCTCCAATTGCATAAGTCATCAAGGAGTGAAACAAGGCGAAGTATGCAACTCTGAGACATTTCATAGAGATCGATTCTTTCAGGATCCTCAGATAATGAATCACTCTCGCAAGTTTTCTGAAAACATGTTCAACATGACTTTCCCACTTTAATTTAGAGTCAAGAATAACACCCAAGAATTTTACACACTCATTGTCACCCCCACCGGAATGCGCTTCATGTCGCAATGTAAACAATAACGACAAGCACTTATCCTGATTGATGCATAGCGCATTTGAAGAAAATCATTCTTTAATACCCCTGTCACATATATCAACTGTGTTAAGAAGCTGTTTATAATCATCACCTCCCTCAATTACCGTTGTGTCATCCGCAAATAGAATAAGATCAGTTGCTTCAGAAGCACAATTAATGTCGTTGATATAAATTAAAAAGAGAATGGGACCCAAAACCGATCCTTGGGGACCCCAAGGATGAAATTGAATTTTTCAATTTTACGTGTTGGTAACGATTACTCAGGTATGACTCCAATAACTCAATACTCGATTTTGAAAAGTTATATTTCTTGTTTTTCTAACAGAATATGATGTGTGACACAATCGAAAGCCTTCGAGAGGTCATAAAACGTGGCTATACTGAATGGTATCTGCGCTCAATGTTGTTTAAGACTTTATTTAAAAGGGCATTGATAGCTAGGCTGGTTGATTTGCCATGCCTAAATTCAAACTGAGACTCACTAAATAAGTTGTTCCCTTCAAAATGTATGTATATTTGTTTTTTTAGTATTTTTTCGAATATTTTTGATACAATCGGTGTTAATGATATGGGTCTGTAGTTGTTACAGTCGCCCGTGTCATTTTTCTTATGTATCGGTATCACTGTCGCAATTTTTAGACAATTCGGGAAACAACCTTGCTTAATGCAGTCATTAAAAAGGTGTGTAAGTGGATTAATAATGATATGTTTTAACATTTTGATTATTCTTACACTAATACCATAGCAGTCCACACTTGTTGAGTTCTTCAATGAGTTTATTGTGTCTCTCATGTCATTAAATGAAACATGGTTAAAATTAAAGTTGTCAGATTTCAAGTTCGTCAAGATGTCAAGTTGTTATATTCTTTATGTTTTAAGTGGATTAATATCAGATTTGTTTAGATTTTTAACAATATCTTGAGGTATGCTTATAAAAAAATCGTTAAAATTTTCAGCCGAGGGTACATTATCCAAATTAGTTTTCTTTCGGTTAGTGTTATGCTTTATTATTTTCCATAATGATGACGATTTGTTGGCACCGGACTCAACATAAACATCAAAAGCCGATCTTTTCGCCTCACGCAGTTTATCTCTATAACTTTTTTTAAATATTTTCAATCGATTCTCTGATATGAATCCGGGATAGTTACGATTTAGAATATTAAATGAGCGCAGCTGTTCCTTTGGGAATTACCTTTAAGACAAGTTAAGACAGATCTATAAATGCCAGTGCAAAAAATATGGGGTTGCCGTGTCGACGACGTCAAAAGTCCAAAACAAACACACGTGCGAAATTAAATTTGATGTAAATATGAATATTATTATGATAATTAAAAATCGACGTGATTTTGTCATGTTATATACTTAATGCGCTCACTGTACTTTGGTTCTTAAACTGCAAACTCCGATATTGGAGCACTCGCAATTTAAGGTCCAATGCATTTAGAAAATGTAGAAAATACCTTTATTGTGCAGAATTAATAGGATTAATAAAAATGCAAAATTAGGATCGTTTTGCGGTAAAGCGCACGTGCACGTTACTTTTAGGGGTTCAAGGCTCTAATAAAATTTGCGGACACCATAGAATATTGAAACTCAACACTTTCCGCACCGGATAGCAAAAGGGTAATAGCGTGGCAGTAGAACATTTGCTACTGCCACGGGTAATAGTATTGGATTTTTTTTCTTCATAGGCCAGTTTTCGTCTAATCCCTATCCCTATCCCTACTATATACTAAAAGTCTAACACAGTCCGCGCAAGAAGTTTACGAAAATCGGCGAATCGGGGGAAGGGTCTGCTCCTCGGAGAAGCGAAAATCGGCGCCGCAGGCGCCGATTTTCCGCCTAAGATTGGATTGTACAGCGCTTAGGCTTTTGATTTCGTCCAATTTCCGGCCAGTTCTCGTTATTTTTTAACTCGATTAGGCTAAATTTATGGATTATGCTTTAGGAGTGTACAGGTCAGCGCGTCGCCATGGCAACCGAGCGAGGTTGCTATGCAACGGCCGCGCGCTTCGCGACGCGGTCACCAGACGGCGGCACATCATCATGTCGCTGTTGGCATTACGCTACGAAGCAATAGATGGCGCCCCGTAACCGCTTCGAACGTACGAGATAATCACGTCGCGCGTGTAGCAGCATCCGGGTTTTTGTTTCCCTCTTAACGCTTCGGCGATCTACCTAGGTCGACCAGCAGGCCTATTAGGCCTGCACATTCTCCTAGTTTAACTGTACTAAAACTCGAATACAATGTCTTGCCACATTGTAGATCTTAAATATGTTTTTATTAGTGTAAGGGTGGGCGCGAGCGTGATAAGCGCCCAGCGTTTTATTAATAGGGTATTCCGGTCATGTCAAAACTTAAGCAGATATTCGGTTTAAGCTATTGTACAATTTATGAGGATTCATAAAGTTAAGCTATGAGCTTTTTGATTTAGTTTTTTTATGAGATAATTGCAATTAAAAGTGCATTTCGTTTGAATTCACCGACCACCCTCGGAAATACACGATGATTACCGATCCCTAGTAGCGGTGGCAACAGCGGACAGGTCTCGAACAGCTGATCGGCCAAGTTGACGGTTGGCGACCCTGTTGTTTGACAACGAATAAAGGTAACTTTTTTGAGAGATGATTTGATCATTGAAACATGAAGCCAAACATCTCTCATCTCGCTAGTCGGCAATGTAAAGAAAATCTTATCAGGAGTTACTGTTCTACTGCTGCTACAGCCCGGCACAGAACAATGTCGGCGTTGGAGTTTATACATTTTGAACAAGTGTTTGATATAACCTCAATAACCAAAGCAGGTGTCAACAAACGAGCGATTCTAAACGTTGACACAACAGAAGACAAAAATTTACTACGTGCACCCTAGATATAGCAACGTTGTCAAGTCGCTCACTTTGAGCGGTCTTTGTGACGTCACAAAGACCAATCCTAATTCAAACTTCAAACAACGATTTCTCTTAATTTAAAACAATGTTTGATATTTTACTTGTGTAGTAGCAAATAGTAGCACCCATACTTTGTAAAAATAGACAATTTCAAAAACACCGGAATACCCCATTGTTTGATTTTGTAGTAAATTTTAGTTTTTTACAATGTTGTTATCATAAAAGTGTTTCTTAAAATAAATATAACTGTCGATCTGCGTCTTAAAAAATTTTAATGGGCGCTATTTATTGAATTTTACCACAGGTAACAAACAATTTTCTTCATTACTTGTACAAAAGTAAGTCGCCATTGGCGCCCCAACTCACCCGGCGCCCGACTTCGCCCCCCCTTAAGGCCGGCACTGGGTGTGAGAAGCAATTGGTCGAGCCGAAGTCGTTCTATGCTCGATTACCGTTTGCATCACTGGTAAACGTGCTTCCTTATTTTCGGCAACATATTTTTTGTGATGTTTCTTAAAGAGATTTTCAACAGATCTAGTCTACTTGAATTTTCTGATTATCCTAGAAATGGTTGAATGGACAATTTGATTGTCCGGGCGTCTTTCATTGAAAATATCACCAACATCGAGGTAATCCTTTGCTGTAGATGGATAACTACTATTATAAACATATCCAAAGTCATTAGTATTAATTGGATTAAAGGTAAGTCACGCTCCTGTATTAGGTATTGTATGATCTATTATTATCTACACAGGGTGAAATATCAACTTCGCATCAAGAAAATGAGTAGTTTTGCGCTAGTTCTAAATAAACAATAGTTATCATACCAAAATAGTAAAAAACGTATTCAAATTTCTAAAAAATAGATTAAAATGGACCTTTTAGGATCATTGACTAATATTTGTCATAAAAGTAAAAATTAAGAAAAAAGCAAAAAGAAGAAAAATTTCATGTTAGGTGGCAGTGACTTCATATTTGAATATAATTTTTACTTCTAACCAATATTTCCAAATAAAGTTTATCGATAAGAATGAAAATAAAGGTACTTTACTCTTATCACAAATTCATATATTCTGAATCGCTCGGTATATGGCACCGAAATTTACATATTTGACTATTGCCGTTTTGGTTTCATACAAGCCGCCAACTTTTATAAAGAAATAAATTTTCTGAGAAAAAGATAAGAAAAAAATTTCCATATGATGCGGACTTTCCTGGACACACTGTATATAAGGCTTTAAATACAAATTGCGTAAATTCACGACACTAAATTCAAATATCACATACATATTTTGAAAATTAAAATCTGGCAACCATAGTCATAATTTGTAAAAAGTCCTAAACTTACTGAACGTGTTTCTTAATTAATTTTAATCACGAAGAACTACGCCGTGCTGATGCTACGGTTACTGGCATTATGTTGAAATCATTATTTGCAGGGCATTAAAATTGGGGTAGGCTTCAGAAAGTTTGTTTTCTACAATACGTTTTATAATATTGGTGGTAAACTCAACTACTAAACGTGCTGAACCCGCCTCCAGTACCGCGGGTTCGATGTAGTGTTTATCTCGTTTGCCGATTAAATTAATCACCTTCCACTCTAAGTTCAAGATAATTTCGTCAAGTCATCTCTGAATAGCAGTGATATGGACTATATGTGCTTCTATAGGTTGTATATGCCATAACATTACATATATTCAAAAATAATGACTGACCGTTTGGATATTATAATATTTGGTGCCACCGGATTTACCGGATCTAGTACGATAGTACATTTGGTAAATATTTTGAAAAGAGAGAAACAAAACATAACATGGGGAATTGCGGGAAGGTCGAAGGACAAGTTGAAAAACTCTTTAAACCAAGCAAAGGAACGCACAGGTACGTAACATAGGTGTGCTATTTATGTTTTATTATATTTTGAGCTTTTTGAGTTTGTGTGTAATTCGGCGTTCTCATGAGCCAACTATGTCGAACAACATACGTTCAACTATTTGAACTACAGTTGATCAACATAGCACGCTCCCGTCAGTCCAGGCGTTGTTAATAGTGATTGGAGATCGATGTTCACCATCGATGTTATCATCGATACCAACTAGGCTGCCAACTCGACAAAGTAGAGTAAGGCAGGCCAAACACCAAAGATGTATACAGCAACCACGCCACATTTCTCTTCCCCACATGTTTACCGATACCACTGCGACACATTTTACACGCCACACAGGAGAATGCACAGTAGATATTTCTCAAACATAAAGTTTGTCTAATGTGGCATTTAATTTGTTAGAAATATGCATAAAAATGTGGCATCATAAATAAGTAAAATTGTGGTAAGCATGATAATTTGTGAAAAATAATTACATCATATATGTAGCTGCCGACATGACGCATGTTGCACCTAGCAGGGGATGCTTGTTCTGTGTGCGGATGTACATATAAATACATGGGACAAATTTGTTTGTCTTTGTGCATTAGCGGCGTGCTTGCTGCACCTTTGGTGTGCGGCAGGCCTAACCGGACATGATTCGCTATTGGGAAAAAACATTCCGACAAAGCTGGACATGTTAACAACTTGGCAAAATAATTAACATGCGGGAGGGGGAGGGACCTTGTATTGTAGAATACAGGGTTGATTTTTAGAATTCGAAGACTATTTAGAAATAGTCTTTTCCTTTCCTTGAAACCCCTTTTCAAAAGGTAATATGAAGCAAAATTACATTATTATGTTTACGTTTGTGAAATAGTATGGAATGCTACCGACTGTCAAAGTTAAGCAAAATCAATTAATTTTGCAATTAAAAGATATCAAGACAATGTTTTGTTTTTAACTCCAATAAATCCAGTCTATTGTAATTAGTAAATAATCTTTCGAATATACCAGACAGTTTTTCAGATTTTCAATTAGGTACTTAATTTGTCAAAAATACAATAATCCAAGCTAACTTATTACCCAACAACAGAACTGACATGTGATTCTCATTTACTTTTTCCGTCGACTCTGAATCTGATGGCAAAATGTGTTTTTTCTACTTTGCGGTCGTTATAAACTCATAACAAAACCGCTTTCGGTGTCGTTATGAAAACACTAGATCACAAACTTTTAGTAACTTTTAGTTTTCCAAGATTGATGATATTGACGTCAAGTGTAAAATAAGGCTGACATCTCAATCGCTATTGGCTCGCCTCAATCGTATTTGTAAATTTTACCACAACTATCAACTGTTGAATATAAAACTACGCTAGATAGTAAGATGGCAACCACAATTTTCGAAATTTATGTAAAATTAATGTTGCAAAGTAGAAAAAATAGTATATAACACTCGTTTTATAAGACGTATTGGCGCACTCGTTCCATTTACAAAACAACTCGTGCGCCAATTTTTGTCTTATAAAACTTGTATTATAATATACTATTATAAAAGCAGTGCAAAAACATTAGAAAAAACTGAATTCACAATTTCTGCCTTACAAAACTGCGATGTTGATTCACCAATATTAAACCAGATTTAGCTAGATTGGTAGAAAGTCACCAGGTTCATCCATCACACTGAATTTTTACTTGTTTATCCTAACTTTATTTTAATGTATTTTTTAAAAAATAATTACCTACCTAAGTATTTTTACGTATATTGTATTATTATTATTATTATTATTAATTTTATGTCTATTTATTTTGTTAAATTTTGATGAGAAAATGATGTCAAGTATACTCACTTAACCAACCGCAAAGTTTTTAAATTGGCAAGTATTTTGTATCAATGGGAAAAAATCTAGAGATAGGATTTTAAAGTAATTTGGCTATGGGGATCTGAGGTATCAGTTCATTTTGGAAAAGGGTCTCTTGCCCAAAATAGTTTCGGAATCCCTGCTCTAGCCGAACCTCCAAGGCGACCGCTACGCCATCTCCAAACAACCGTTTGAGAAAATGACCGTTTCCGTCCGCCGCTAATACCAATTTAAGACAAAATACTGCGTTTCAATTCAAATCTCCAATAAAAATTACGCGCGAAATCTCGATTCGTGACAAGTCCTCATCAGTACGGTATAGCCAAGGAACAAGATGGAAGCTCAATTATGGTCTCCTTTTTGTGTTTTCTCACTCTTGCCCGATAATTACCGTCTACTGTTGAAATTAACATATAAAATGACGACAATCTAACATTGAATATGATTCATATTTAGGACAGCAAATAAGTTGACTAAGCAATTGCTACAGTGATGTAGGAAAGGCAGTATTTGCTTAAAAAATTATTCATGTCAAGATCTTGCAATTGCTTTTACTTATAGCATTTGCTAGTGAAGCAATTGCGTTTTCTAGAAAGCAATTACTTAGAGCAATTGCTAAATTTTTATTCATTAGCCCCAAGCAGCACACTATGTGCCAGCACATTCCAGGTATATGCCTTTTAGATGCCTAAAGTACATGTACAGATGGCATGTACCAGGCATATGCCTTTTAGATGCCTAAGGTACATGTACACATGACATGTACCAGGCATAGCCGGGCACATGCCGCAAGTAAAGTTCCTAAATGGTTTCTAACTCATATACCTAGCACCTACCAGAGGAACGATTACAGTTCTGATACATTCCCATCATGTGACAGTTATACCCCAAATCACGTAGTCAATCTAACTGCAATATCAAATAAGTAAAGCCAATTTTAACATTTACTGTCATCTTTTGCCAGGCAAACGCCATCCTTAAGGGTGCTTAGTGCTTACCCGCCGAAAATTTTTGCATGTTGTCAGTTGCCTATTCTACCCGGTATTCCATGTTCTAACCCTAACCCCAAAAACTCGTGCAATGAATACCATGCGAATACCCAACTATTTAAGAATAATCAATCAAACATGGACCTAACGTCCTAAACTCGTTTGAAACAACGCGACTACCTCCTACCTACGCATGTGCCGCATAAACTGCCGGACGCCGATCAGTGCCGCGCATGATGTAAGGATTAACTTAATCCTTACATCATGGTGCCGCGTGTTGGTACTGCCGGTGTTGTTACCCACGAGACGTCGGTGAAAGTAGACGTAGTGAGTTGGTCAACGCAATTATTAATGTTTGAGTTAATGCTTTAACTATATACATATACGTACATAGTTGTATGTATAGATATATACATACATCCTATATAAGAGCAACTGCTCAG
Organism: Aphodius sticticus; assembly: GCA_963966075.1. NCBI lineage: Eukaryota > Metazoa > Arthropoda > Insecta > Coleoptera > Scarabaeidae > Aphodius > Aphodius sticticus. Next base: position 67,590,556 of record OZ014506.1, read on the forward strand.
CACATATTCCTGGAATGTGCCCTATATACTGGTGGAATGTACACTGCATATGCTGGGGACGTGCTACGTACGTTCCCAGCATGTGCCAGGTACATACCATTGTCATATCAAACTCTGGGTACATGCCAGGCATGTGCCTGGTATATACCAAGGCACGTGCAGGGTATGTGCTAGGCACCTGTATGTTCCGGACATTGGCACGTTCCAGGCACATGCCTGAAACGTAACTGTTACATGTCAGGCACATTCCTATGTAATTTTGGCATGTACCTGGCATCTGCCTGGCATGTGATTGTGCTGCTTGGGGCGCCAATGTCGGGGTACCCCAACAATATAACTAGGACACTGCTACTATTCTTTTAATTGTATAAACTATAAACATGCTGGAAAAGAACTTAATAGAAAATAAAACCCGTACTTTGTCATCCAAATGCAATTAGTGTGATGCAAGGCTTGATGTGAAATATTTAGAGAATTATTTGTACAGACGGATTTATAATATTAGCGGTTGAAAATATTAAAGCATGGATGAACATGTTGAAAATATAATATAAAATCACATCAGTGTATGGGAAAGCGGTTGTATTTTTCAATTCTCCTTGGACGGTATTAAGTAATTTTTGGAAAACGCTAGGAGAACTTGATAAACCAAACGGCATTCTAAGAATAGTGAGAATACATACCTAAGTACAATTCCAAAAAAAAATTCTAGGTTGTCTGTATCAGAATGTTGACTAAGTGTCACTGTCTGTATCAGAATACCTAAAAATGATTGTAAGCGTAGGTTGTCTTTGTCAGAATGTTGACTGTAGTGATGCTGTAGTGTCACTGTCTGTGTCAGAATACCTAGGAATGACTGTGAGCAGAGGTTGTCTGTGTCAGCATGTATCATTTGGATTACTGGCTGTGTCGGAATATCTAGAGAATGTCTGTGTCAGCATGTAATCATTTGGATTACCGGCTGTGGTAGAATTCCTTGGCAGAGGTTGTCTGTGTCAGCATTTGATATTTTGGATTACTGGCTGTGTCAGAATAACTAGGAATGAATATAACAAGAGGTTGCTTATGTTAGCATGTAATTATTTGGATATATGGCTGTCAGAATACCTAGAAGATGTCTGTGTCAGCATGTAATCGTTCGGATCACTGGCTGTGTCAGAATTCCTTGGCAGAGGTTGTCTGTGTCAGCATGTAATTATTTGGATTACCGGCTGTGTCAATACCTAAAGGATGTCTGTGTCAGGATGTGATCGTTCAGATCACTGGCTGTGTCAGAATTCCTTGGCAGAGGTTGTATGTGTCAGCATGTGATCGTTTGGATCACTGGCTGTATTAGAATACCTAGGAATGAATGTAAGCAAAGGTTGTATGTGTCAGCATGTGATAGTTTGAATCACTGGATGTGTCAGAATTCTTTGAAGTTTTGGTTTGGTTTCCCATGTCAGAATGTCGACCACATGGTCACTGTCGGTATCAGGATACCGAGAAGTAACAAAATAGTCAATTATGCGATTAAGTTTTCAAATATAATATGTATAAGTTATCTTATAGTTATACAGTATGTGTACCCAAAAGCATAGACCTATATAAACTAACGTATCACGAGACAACACTGCCAACTCCGGTTGAGTGGGGAGCCAATTGTGGTGGGAGAGCAGGTCTGGCTTTGCGTTTCGCTCATGATGTAAGGATTAACTTTAAGTCCTTACATCATGGTTTCGCTGCACATGCAAGCAACGGCAGCGGCAGAACCTGTGGGCAGAACTATCGCACATCTAACAACGCTAACAACGTTTGTTCATGACCTAGTAATCGCAATGGTACATCCGCTAGAACAACTTCAAATCATCAAATGGTATTATGGTGGCAATTCGGCCCTACAGTGCGTGGATTTGATTGCAGTCACTTTTGAAGGCAGACCGATCCTGTGCAGATAAACCATTTTCAATATTGTGCATTAGTTTGAAATAGATCTTTGTCTAAAGAGCTGCAGTACTTGTCATCCAAGGGAGATAAGTCCACAAGAAATTGAGGCAAAAGAACGACGGGATGTACTAATCTGCGGTGCTGTAGTACAGGACGATAGGAAATCCACTCGAGGGATTGGCGAGGAATTGGGTATTGGTACCAAAACCGTTGCTAAGGCTGCCAAGAAGGGCGAATTCCGGAGTTATAAGTACTCAAAAACTCAGGAAACCTTCGCAGACGATAGTATTCGTAAAATGGAGTTTTATAAACTAATGGAAAAGTCGACCGCAGATGAAAATTTTATAAAAAATATTATTTTTGCTGATGAATCGACTTTTACGTTACATGGTAAACATAATACTTCCATTCTTCGATATTGGGCCACAGAAAATCAGCACCGAAGTTATGCGTACCGTACTCAATATCCCGAAAAACTAAATGTTTGGGTTGGTACTCTAGGCAATCATTTAGTTGGGCCATTCTTTATCGATAGATCTCTTAGGGCCCAGAAGTACCTTACATTGCTGCAAGAGCAAGTACTTCCCGCCATTCATAACCTTCTCGGTGTAGATCAGGCTGATGTTTGGTTTCAGCAAGACGGCTGTCCCGCTCATAATGCGGCGAGAGTTTTTAACAACCGCATATTCTGACCGTCTTATTAGTCGGACAGGCGACATTCGTTGGCCCTCAAGATCACCTGACCTGTCTCCGAACGATTTTTTTGTGGGGTTATCTTAAAAATACCATTTATGTAGATGAATGCAATAGGGCACATAATTTACAGGAGTTGTAACAGCCGAAACGCTCTCTAGCGTGTGGGACAACTTTTATAACCGGCTCGGATTCTGTCTTACAGCGCAAGGTGGAATCTTTGAGCCCGATACATCATGTTTATTTCATTGTTTATTCATAGTAGAATAATACTTAATAATGTATTTTTTTAGAATACCTACCGTTTATTTTTTTGGGAATAGCGTTTTTATTTTTGCTTATTATTTTCTGACATTAGAAGAGAATTTAGAAATTGTACCATGTACGTTTTGTGGTTAGTGTTTTCTGAAGGTACCAATTGGGTCCTTACAAAAGTTCAAAATGATTCGACTTATTTTACGACAAATGACTTTCGGTGACGCTCGAAAGAACTACCCGCGATTTAAAAGGGTTCCTTTGAGGTACCAAGGTACCGAGGTTGGTGTTTTCTGTGGGTACTAATAGGGTACTAATTCCTTACAAAAGTTAGAATTGATTCGAGTTGTTTTTCGACAAGTGGCGTTCTGAGGTGACGCGCGCTATCTTTGGCCCCCGATACCGGAGGGTTCCTTTGAGGTACTAATTTGGGGGTTAGTGTTTTCCGAGGGTTTTACGACAAGTGGCGTTCTGAGGTGCCGTTCAAAAGAACTACTCATAAATTAAGGGGGTTCCCTTGAGGTACTAATTCCGCGGTTGGTGGTACCAATTGGTACTAATTGGGTACTAATTATTTGAAAAGTTTCAAATCAATTTGCGAAAAGTGGCGTTCTGAGGTGACAGACGTGGTGGACAGAGCGATGTTGCCGTTCTTACATCAATGCTATGCCTAGCGTTCGGGGAAACTTGCTGTATATGCTTGTGTTATATAGGTGACACTGACAATAGCTCTGTTCGATTGCTGGCCGCGATCTGTTCAATTGAATCGGATTACGATATTTTTTATCGCAAATTTGAAATACTTGCTTCCTATTGGTGGAATCAGGTTGAGTCAAATGTAAAACGAGCACGCGAACGGCACTTTAGCCAAATGATTGCTAATCAGATTGACCACGGCCAGCAATCGAACACACGCAATAGCGACATAGCTGCCGAGGACGTCAGTTTGTCAGGATTGGTCGTCGTCATAGGGACCACAGGCTATATCGGCTATTGCAGACCTTTCCCACATATGGGCGGGTTGGCTACCAAGTGGTGTAAGTCTTATACAAGAAGGACTACATAGAAGGACACACAAGCATTAGGCGTTCACGCGAGTACACCCTTTGTCTTGAGGCATAACATTACATAGTATTGAAGTTATAACTGAGCCTTTATTAATAAAGTGGAAGTTATTGAAGTGTGTATAGTGGTTTTATTCATAATCATAAGACAACATGTTTAAATAAGACACGGATAACTATACAACTAACATGTTTATGTACACCTTATTTTTAGGCGAATCGTTAGAAAACATACCAATTTTAATAGCAGATGTAAATGACGAATTATCGTTGAAAACAATGACAGGGCAAGCAAGAGTTATAATTAATACGACAGGCCCGTACAGATACTATCTTGAACCAGTGATTAAAGCTTGTCTGGAAACCCAAACGCACCACGTCGATGTAAGCGGAGAATCTGATGTAAATCAAGCATATCAATTAAAATACCATGATATAGCTCTTAAGAGAGGAGTATACTTTATAACTGCATGTGGTGTAGGAAGCATCCCTGTTGATTTAGGTGTTATATTTCTACTAAACAATTTTAAAGGTAGGTACCTACTTGATTTTAATACTTTCTTGGGAACTATAAGATTGTTATAATTGTTAATTCTTTATTTAGGAACTTTGAATTCTGTGGAGGTTTACAGTACTATGCGGGAAGAAGGGGGTCCATACCCAGGACCAATTGGTCACGCCGGATCCTGGGAATCTGCATTGCTGTGCGCAGCTAACCCATTTCAACTAATCAGAATCCGATCTAAACTATTATCCAAACTGGAAGCGCCTAATTTACAACCAAAACTTAGAACGTAACTTATTTGTAACTTCATAATAAGTTGGAGATGAATTGATCAATTTTACTTTTTAGCCGATTGGTCCACAGCAGTAAAGATATAAATCAATGGGCTGTACCTCTCCCAGAGCCGGACAAGACAAATGTAATCATTAGTCAACGATATTTGTATCAACTATATAACCAACGACCAGTTCAGGTTGAAACATATGCAGGAATGGAGAAATTGTACTATTTCTTTATAATGGCGTTTTTTGGTTTTATTGCCCTATTATTTGTCCAGTTTAATTTCACGAGAAAACTTCTATTCAAGGTAATGTGGACAATAACCGATTGTCAAAGCATTTTGCCCGCAACGTTCAATTTTTGTGAGCAAATACGATACTTAGATTAGTATATTAGTAATTGTGGTCCGATCAAGAGAAAGCAAGATAGTTTTAAAAACCCCAATTCGGTTATCTTTGACCGTGAATAGCTCGCAACCGACGCAGCGATGGTGACGGGGACTTTTTCGCACGTTATTTGTAATGCCCAACCAAAGGCGTACGCAAAAGTTCCGCCGGGTTTAAAATTTTCCGAAGTGAATAGGCGGACCAACTTGGATGATATCAAATTGATGTCACGTGAACTTCTTGCTTGTGTAAGTAGTATACGAGCATTATTCATGTGGCGTCAATTTTACGTTTCCGACGGTTTGCAGGCCCAGATTCTTTAAAAAATCCGTGTATGTATGTCCGGCTATTAACTTCATTTGAGTAGTTTTGCTGGGCTAGATATGGCACATTTAGTTTTACAAACACGTCGGTATTTTCAAAGCAAAACTTTTATAGGTAACACAATTTTAACGGAAATATTTCTTGCTCAGATCCTTATTTGCTTTACATAATTTTTAAACCATCATATTTCGCTCAATTTGTTTTAAATCGAGTGTTCCCCTTTTTTTTAGTATTCCCCACAATCTAGAGAATAAGAAACAGTATGTGCAGTACAACAAAAACACCGACTTCTAAGAGCGCATGACAAATTGTTTATTTTTAGTACCCGGCATTATTTTCATGTGGGTTCATAACAAAAGAAGGTCCCAGCTTAGAAAAGCAAGAACACACTATTTATGACACGATATTGGTTGGAAAAGGTTGGCCAGAAAAGCTTCTTGAACCTACCGATGAGTTCAAAACCAAACCTATCAAAACCATAACAGCAAAAGTTTCTGGAAGAAATCCTGCCTATGGCACTACTTGCGTTTGCGTAGTATCCTCCGCCATGACTCTTTTATTGGAAAAGGAAAACATGCCGAATAAGTAACTATATTATGTTATACTTATTTTTGTGATTTTTATCATTAATTTTTAGTGGTGGGTACTATCCGCCGGGAGCAGCATTTTCCAGGACTTCATTGATTGAAAGATTACACCGCAATGGCGTTACTTTTGAACTAACTAAGCACTAATATTTTACAGAAGTTACATGATTAGAAAATATGAACTACTAAAGGGAAGCTTGCAATTTGTGTAAATTTGTTTTGGGTTTGTTGTAATAAAAAAAACTTTATTCTACACCGGGTACACACATTCGAGTATTTGGAAAATATTTCTAATACTTTTCACTATTAGTTTAGATTGATAGATAGGTGATATTTGCCAAATACACAAATATGTAGTGCCACCTTTTATTGTTTAACCTCCGTATATTTGACTAGCTAACCTGGATTTTAACGCAAAGGTCCCTGGTTCAAATCCAGGTTGTGGCAGTAATTCTTTGCGGCAGTAATTTACATCCCGCCTGTATGTCACCATAAGTATATTATTTTTAAATTACGATGTGTGTGTGTTTTTTCGCGGGTGTGTGTGTGTGCGTGCGTGCGTGCGTGTGGGGCGGGCGGGCGGGTGGGTGTGTGTCTGCGCGTGTGCGTGCGTGCGTGGGTGTGCGTATACGCGCGTGCGCAACAACAACTCATACCACTACAACTCAAACCACGACTAGCGATGGCAAAAATACATCGTAAGCACACATTGATATATAGGATGTATCGTACAAAAAAACATCGATGTTTGAAAACAATCGATGTTTTATCAATGCTTATAATCAACGTACAGAATTAATGTAGAATTCTTCGTTAAAATTATTCGTTAAAAACACCACCACTATTGTACTTTTATTGACACTTGAGAGTTACTATCACTATATACATAAGTAAACTACCATCTATAGTCTATTTAATAACTAGGAGGAATAAAACCAGACGCCAGATTCACATAGGAAAAAATTGAGAGAACATTACCAGAAATGTCACCAGATATTTTTGCGGTTAAATTTGAATTATTTTGAGGTTAAACGTATTTGTAAACAACAACAAACGTGAACATTTTAACGAATTTTTCGCTGGAAAGTCCTAGTACGTGTCTAAATCTGTCCAAATAAAGCTTGTAGAATATAAATTAGTATACTTATATAAAACAAATTAGATATTTACACTACGGGTTACTGAGTAATCACTTCGACATCGTAAAAGTATAATAAAAGGTAACAATTCTGTATGTAATATATTATCAGTAATAAAAAAACTGTAAATACAATTAAATTATTTTTAAAGTCGAAGAATTTAGTAAGTATGTCATTTTTTTGCATTTTGTTAGTGCGTAGAAAAACAAACAATAAAAATATATATATATATATTTTATTATAATAATAATACTATATCTTAAACATCATCATCATCGAATGCGTGTGTACAACCACATCGGGCGCCTCCTAGCGCTAGCTAGAGCTTGGCAGCGCTGAGCTAAGCGGTAACATGAACACGATTGCTTTGTGGTATCTCAGCCCTCAGGAACTATGATCGAACTATATCGGACCTCCAGGGCGTAGTGGAGAGGGCTTTTAGGGACACCTAATAAAACTAATAATAATTAAGTTTAGAACTAAACTAGTCAGAAAATCATCTTCAGCCAGGCTGAAGTTAAAATACCCCCCACCGTAAAATATATAAAAAGAATAAATAAATTGAGTAACCAATTTTGCCCATTCATGTACTTGTTCTTACGTTTTAAGAGATAAGCTAGTATACCAAATTTCAAATCAATTACTTCAAAATGACGGCAGTTATCGTTTACACAGACGGACATAGCTAAATCGATTCAGTTTTCAATGCTGATTAAAAATATATAATATATATACAAGGCCATAATACATGGCCATAATAGCCTCCTCCACTGCTGTTTGAAGCCCCTGCACGGCTGTACAGAGTATGTACAGTATCACAATTCAAGGACGCTAGCTCTTTTACATAAATAAATGTTGTAATTTCGAAGTAATTGATCTGAAATTTGGTACAAGCTTATCTATTAAAAAATAAGGACAAGTGCGTGAATGGGCAAACTCGGCAAAATATTTTACGGTGGGTGGTATTTTAACTTCAGCACGGCTTAAGATAATTTTCTTACTAGTTTTATTTTAATGTTATCACGACCGATCCTATAGAATCTCATGCACCTAACTATTAATTATAGTATGATAAAGTTATGTGCCTGGCCTGGCCACATCAGATTTTTACTTTATCATACGTAGTATGTAAAGTAGTGTAATCGTGCCAAAAAAAAATTGAGATTTTAGCGGAAAAATGTATTTTTGGGTCCCCTGAACATTTTTGACAAAAAAATGTCTGTGTGTGGATGTGTGTGTGTGTGTACCCGTTTTTGTGGCGACGATTCCGGAGAAACTACTAAAGGTATCGGGACGAAACTTCATACTTAGAAGTTTCATAACCAAACTTTTTAACAGAAAGCTGAAAAGTCGTCATTTCTGGAATTTCGTCAACATAGTTAAGGAGCAAGTATACCCCTCTAATGAAAATTTTTGTTAGCGTTTAGAGAAAAACTATTTGCAATGGAAACTAACCACAGGTGATATAGGAGGTAAAAAAAGCACATGAAACAAACGGTAAAGTCAAGGGTGTCTTAGAAAAATCTATTTTTTTCTAAACCGCGGGTTCGAAATCACGTAAAAACGATAAATAATTCAAACAAAGTTCATAGGTAAAACCTTTCTATTTTTTTATGTTCTATTTTGGAAAGTCATTTTCATAAAATAATAATGTAGACAAGAAAAAAATAATGTCGGCATTTAATATTTTATTACTTTTATATACTTTCCAATATGCAATACTACATCAGAAAACCTCTGTAAAAATTTCATATCTCTACAACGCGTATTAACGATAGGATTCCGAACCTACGGTACACTTCCGGTAGACTACGTCGTTAAATAATAAATTAAAGAAGAGGAAATTCTGAATAATTTATGACTATGACATTTTTTGGTACAATCAATAGTTTAGCTGCATGAGCAAATTCTATTTCATCGAGATCGGTCGTACTGCATTAAAACTAGTAGCCAGGATTTGTCAGATTTTTTGATTCTAATGACAGTAGGTAGTGTCAAAGGCTAATGTTTTGAAAATAACTTCTGTCAATATAAGCTGCGTTCGGATATTGTATTTACTTTTTACACCCTTTTTTTTTTTTTTTTAAGAGCGGAAGGGATTGAAGATCCCGCCTCCACCCCGCTGTCGAGTATCACCGAAGCATTCAGCCGACAGCGACATCTTCTTTAATCTGATTTTTTAATCAATTGAAAAAGCAAGTTTTTCCTTTCGCTCTTTTGGGTTTGGGTAAAAACCTTTAATCACAACAAAAACCAAACTAAAAACAACCACCTACGCTAACTACATGCCTTACAACTACTCACTAACTACTAAACATGCATTTTATTAATTATTATTTAACATGCTCTTAAGTGCTAAACTACCAAACTACACATGCAGCACATATTCATGTGTCCTCTACATTGCGTTCACGCGCACTATGCACCGCCCGCGCACCCGCGCACCAGTCGCGAAAAACGAAACGCGCACAGCGCGACGCGGGGAATGCTTTATACGCGCTCACGCGTTACCACCAGGACTTGTTTGACGATTACGTCCACTATTTTCGGGGACACTCACTCCGTTCTTTATTATTCTGGGACTGCGGTACTCCAGCTGTTCCTCCCTGACTTCGGACTTCCTGACGTCTTGATGGTCCGGTTTTCCTGGACTCTTATCCTTCTCTCGCTCCGGTCTTTCCTGGAGCTCTCCTGCGCCGGCTATCCAGGCGCTACACTACTTTTTACACCCAATAACACGTAAGTGTCATTGGACGGTGTACCCGGTGTCAACGGAGTACAATATCCGAACGCAGCTTTAATAGATGATATATCTGTCTAGTTCTACTAGTTTTATTTTAATGCAGACATGGCCGATCTCGATCAAATAGAATCTCATGCAGCTAAACTATTAATTTTATATATAGTATGATAAACTCATGTGCCTGGAAAAATCAGATTTTTTTTATCATGAGGATGTGACGTGTTGTTATTACAAAGCAAATTTGAAAGTACTCAACTTTGCCGATTGTGCTTGTATGTGTTAAGGAATTTGGTCACTACGCCACTCTAATTGGCTCATATTATTATTTGTAAATTCATTAGTACTTATTTCAATATTTTATCAGTTTCATATTTTTATGCTTTATCATTATTAATCAATAATCACTTGAACTGGTGAACTGGCAAACATTTATAGGTTATAAGTACTACGTGTTCTTAGTTACTTGGTTCTCAACATCAACTAAACCATGACCTCTCGCTTGGATATTATTATATTTGGTGCAAGTGGCTTCACAGGCTTACGTACTATACCATGGATTACGAAAATGATCAAAGATGATAATTTATCATTGACTTGGGGAGTTGCGGGAAGATCACTGAGTAAAATAAAAAAACTATTAAATGAGTTGGGAAATAAGAGAGGTAAGAATAATTATAGCAATACTACTATTATAGTATGTAATAATTTATTTAATTTATGATAAAGGTGAAAATTATGATAAAGTTCCAATAATAATTGCTGATATTAACCATGAAGAGTCGATAAAACAGATGACAGCTCGAGCAAGAGTTATAATAAATGCTACAGGCCCGTACAATTTTTATGGGGAGTCAGTCGTCAAGGCTTGCCTAGAGTCTTCAACACATCACGTAGATGTGAGCGGAGAGGCCGAATTTATTGAAAGCATGCAATTGAAGTATTATGACGAAGCAAAGGCAAAAGGAATATTTATCATAAGCGCATGTGGAATGGACAGCATTCCAGCCGATATGGGAATTGTCTATATGCAAAATAATTTCAAAGGTTGAAAAGTTGTACACTATAGGTTTATTCCAACACGAAGAAAACACCCTTAAGGTATTGTTTTTTGTGATGGACCAGTTTGTGATGGGACATTGTATCATTCTTGAACGGTATTTTCTGCGTGTTGGAACAGACCTTATAATAAATAATTAAAACTATAATAAATGTATTTTATAGGGACATTAAATTCAGTAGAGACATATATGTATTTGAAACAAGAAAGGCCCGATCTTCCAGGTCCTTCAATAAATACTGGAACATATCAATCCGGTATAAATAGTATTGGTAATCCATTACGTATGTTAGATATTCGTAGCAGATTATTTAAAAAAAAATTGCCTGAAGTTAAACCAAAAGTTGGAATGTAAGCTATGAAAATATCTTTGTCGGGCACAGTCATTAATTTATTATTTTGTTAGGCGTTTAGTTCATAAAAATGATCTAATCCACAAATGGTGCCTCCCACTTCCAGAACCTGACCAAGGAGTGATTACACGTTCACAAAAATTCTTTTACGAAATGTACAACCAGCGCCCCATCCAAATTCACTGTTATATTGGATTGGCCTCTTTCTTCTATCTGATGTTAGCTGTCCTTGGTGCACCAATATTTATACTACTTTGTCAATTTTCCTGGACTCGCACACTGTTGTTAAAGGTATCATGATTATGTAATTAAGATGAATGATTTTGTATTTGTCCCTCTGCAAAGTTACAAGTACTAAATAAGAAGGTACAGTTGTCTAGAGCCGTTACGGCATTGTTGTGTACAGTGGACAAAGTTAGATGTGGTTTACTAATTTATTTTGCCACTAGCCACGCAAAAAAAAAATGTATAAGGATCAAAATTTCCTGCAGAAAAATCCATGCATCCCATAATATGATGGTTTAAGCATTCGTTCGAGCAAAGTCATTTACAAGTATTTAGTTCGAAGTATTTAACCTGAATATTCATCTACAGAAGCAAATAAATAAGCATTTGTTCCTTTTTTTAAGTACCCGAAATTTTTTTCGATGGGTTTCTTTGGTCCTGAAGGACCTAGTGATGAAAAGCAGGAATCAACTGTATTCAAAATGATGCTCCGAGGAACAGGTTGGGAAACGAAATTAAAAGATCCCTTGGAAGTACCAAACACACCACCGACAAAAGAGATTGTTGTAAAAGTTACTGGAAGAAATCCTGGATATGGTCTTACTTGTGCTGCATTTGCAATGTCTGCGATAATAATTTTAACAGAGAATGATAAAATGCCTAAAGGGTACGTACACAGTTGTCATATCTAAAATTGTTTCTTATTTTATTTTCTTTATAGAGGTGTAATAACTCCTTCCGTGGCATTTGCAAAAACTTCAATGATAGAAAAACTTCAAAACAATGGAATAAAATTTGAAATTATATCTAACTAATCAGATGAAGTTACGAATGTTTAAATATACTATTTTAATATACTTGGTTACTGTGTGATCTATATGTAATAATATATGCAGTTACCTATATTTCTACAATGGAAAATAAGAAAGATTTGTAACTGCCTATATTATGCATGGGGCTATTATGTATTACATTTATTCTTGATATTATATTATGTTCATATTTTTCAATGTAAAATTTGTTTTATTTTCTACTCAAAAACTATGTTTTTCCTCCATTATTCATTCCTTGAAGCATATTAGTATAATTCATAAACATATAGTTTATACATGATCTGAAGTTTCTATTTTCTTGTCTTCAACAAAATTTATGATGTTGCAAAGATAATTCGTTCACATGAAAATATTTTTCTAATTGTATATTTGCACAATTATCCCGTAGACGTTTGTTCCATTGCATCCTATTATCCTTAGTTGGTCTGTGAAAATATGTGATTCACAAAAACACTTCGGCATGCAATTGTACCAATATACAATTAGAAAAATATTTTGCAAGCGAATTTGTCGCTCGCATGTTTACACGCTCGCCTACGGCTCGCGATTTATATCCTTAGTTATGTGCTCGTCAAATAATTTACTATTATTATATGATACTATTCCGCTATACCATTTAAAAGCAAAAAAATAAAAAAAATTTCGAAAATTAAAATAATATTAAAGCCCTTGCGGCAGTTCAAAACATCAAAATAAAAAAAAATAAATTTGGTGTTTTCTTTAATTCATTAACTCACAACTTTTCCATGATTGCACATTCCCGAATTTGAAATTTTAAACAAATCGGCCCTCCCTATTATACACAGCTTCATAAATTGCTTTGATTTATGCTGTTGAAAGTTTTTACATTTTTCATGTTTCACTAGTATGTTTTCCCGATGGCAATTAACTTTGTTTTTTAACAGTACTTACATATATTTATCTTTGTAATCTATATTTTGTTTATTTTTAATTTTCAGAAGATTAAACTATTTCATGAAATACGTAAGTCATGTTTTGACATTCTTGATTATAAAATGTGATGCTTTATCATCCCCTCAATTATTCTGGATGAGATATTGTGGACCATGCAAATATCATTGTCTTCACTGATAAACAGTAAAACTTGGACGACAGATATCTTTAAAGCAAGTATAGTGGTATAATCCAATGTGCCCCAAAAAAACGGCTTCAAAATTATATGTAGTTGCTAAACAAGACACTACGTTTGGGGGCCAGTGAAGTCAGACTGAAAGTTAGGGTAAGGTGGGCTAAGTTGGGAACGGATTTTCATATAGTTAAGTCTAACGTGAAAAAAATATATAGAGAATGGTGATTGCAAAAAAAGATGCGTATGGTGTTTGTAGCCCATGATTCAAAGGAAAAGCATTTAATCTTTTCTGTTTCTACAAAAAGTAAAGTTGGTTGTCAATTAGGTAACAGTTCCCACTTTCCCGGACACCCGGGGCAAGTTGAAAATGAAGAGTGAGCATTTTTATTTATGTGCGAATTGACCTATGCCGGAAAAGTGAGAATATTTTTTATGTGGTACGAAATTTCATGCCGTATGAACCACATAATACGTAAGGCAGTTTTCTATTTATGAAATTACACATCTGAAATTTTTAAGAGGCTTCATATACATAAGATTATTATTTAGATAGCTTTAAATTGGTTAAAATAGTCGAACAATAAACCAATCTGCATTTTTTTCTATTAACAATCCAAATTTAATTATCTTGTATCATAAATAAAGAAAAACAAACAGGTTTATCTTATAAACAGTAATCAGAGTTCTTGGGTTCTTATAATATATCTGCAAAGCATCTTTTCCCAAAAACGAATTTTCAAGTAAGTTCATTTAATAAGTACATACCTACTTAACAATATGGGGGTAAGTGAAACCTTCAATTTCCACTTGCCCCAGAAGATATTTTCTTTGGGGGAAATAGGAATTACCAAAAATGGGTTGTTCTGGTTGAGATTAGCTATAATGATCAATATACGTACAGTATAAGTGTCAATGTAACTGATAACAGTAATTCTCTGGAGTTAAAGACCGGGAATGTGGAAATAGTTGGCACAACAACAATTTTAGTGGTGGTCGTGTAGTATACCCTATAGTGATAGTATGTATTTTCAACACATCTTCACTAAGGCACCACAACATTGCTGTAGTCCCGAGTTTGGAAGGCGTGTTCTCACTTACCACACATACACCACCTTATCCTAACTACATTTTGTTAATCAAATTATCTTTGTGTTCCTGTTTTGTTACTTTTGCTGTTTGCTGCTGTTTTGGTACGTAGACAAAAATATGCTGTTTCAAAAAAGGGAAAGAGAGAATATAGAACAAAAAAATATACATATAAAGAAAAAAATGTCAAAATTAATTGCAAAGGATACTAAAACACTTATTTACATATTTTTCTGTAAATTAACAAACAAAAAAGTTAGGCCAATTGAAGGGTATTAGTGTGATAGATAAATACGCAAGGCAAGTATTATTTATGAATTTAAAAATTTTTTGGATTGTTTTTGAGATTATTTTCTTTTTTCTGCCAGTGTACATTACAGTACCATTCTTTCATTAGGACAAATTATGTCTTTGACTGCTCGGATCGTCATGATGTGAATCTATCGATTATTGATAAGAGGAAAACTTAGTTTAGATGTATAGAAGCTTGAAAACAAAATTTATTATAAAATGCAAAAAAAACATAAAACTAGATTAAGAAACGTTACAAATACAATGTGGTAGCATAAAGGTAAAACTGTAAAGAATTAATACATAGTAATTAAATGCATAATTTATTGATTTTCCTTAAAAATTAATTGGTAGGACAATAATCGAGTTTAACATCTCCGGTAAGCATATTTGTTGTTATTGAAATTGCTTGATTGTTAACCTCGATATTTTTAATGCATCCTACATATGGTATCCTTGTGACAATGCCCCTAGCTCGTGCTATGAGACGATGACTGCCAACAAAGAGGGCACCACCCGTATCTGTAGATGTTGATCTATGATCTCCTACCCCTGGCTGTGTAAATGTTTTATCCACTGATAAAGTGACCACCGACTTTGATTTTACAGCTAGAAAGAAAATTATATGTAATTTGATGAATCAATACAAAAAAAAAGTAACTATGTGATAAAGTTGAAAAACATTAATACCTTGTATGGAATGCCATTCACCATCACATAAATAATGTGTCTTATCAGGCTCAAATGACGTTGTAATAGGACCTTTACCATTCTCGACGGTAAATCGTAGAACTCCATTAACCATTTCTAGCACAAGATAATCTCTCTTTCCATGCACAGCAATTAACAGACCTGTGACATTTCTTGGTTTGATATCCATCTTAATTTCAATTTCTGTACCAACTTTGAATTTGTTCCGCAGGGCGGCGTAGCCACCCTTGAAAAATGTTCCTGATTCAACATTATCGGAACAATCTTCAATGAAGTGTTTTGATGGCTTCTCCATTGGTTTACCGTTCATTCCAAAGTTTTTCAAGCATCCTTGGAAATTTTCGGTAACGTTCTAGAAAAATTGATTCTCAATACTTGCAAAAAGTTCAATTGGGAAACTACTTACCGTATTATCAATAACAGATAATCTCTTTTCAGGTGTAAAACCACCCAGCATAAATGGCGCTCCTATGTCAATCTTTGTTGTTGCTTTTGGTGTGCTACCTGTAATGGTCTTACCGTCAATGACCAATGTTCCTTCGGATTGAATGCGAGTGAATGTAACATGATGCCATTTATCATCATTGAATGGCTGTCCACTCTTTAAAATTGCTTCACCATTACCTCCATTATATTTGTACACAATCTAGAGAAAGAAATATTTAATTAAAAATAAAGTTAAGTTTCCAAATACTAATAGCTAATTATTATGGCTACTTTTTAATGGAGAGTATATTAGCCTGATAAATTAGCTATTGGGAATGACAAATGTCCACGAATACGTGCTCAGCAGGTGGGATTATTCAGGATAATTGAGTTGACCATCATGACAGATTTTGTAATTTCACATCTTACCCTGTTACTGGCATACATTTTTGTTGTTCTTTTATATGTTTTTATGAAACTATGTATTTCAGAATTTTAATGAATTATTAATTTGATGAGATTTATGAAACAAGTTTAATATCCTATGTGTAGGGTGTTAATATAAACAACAATTCCATTAAAAAATATTGTACTGAATTATCAATACAGTGTGTCCCACTTAAGAATGTACAAGTGTGACACCCTTATATCTTTTTTAGTAGTTTTTATCAGATTTGGAACAGCATTGTGTCTACACTTATCTACTTATTATCAAACAAAAATATTCTCCGTTTTCAAATGCAAAGCTTCTTGTGATATCAAAATAAATGGAACCTGACGTTAGCTTGTTTAAGGGTGGCGCTAAGAGAAAAAAATTTCGTGAAGTCGTAAAAAAACGTGATATTTGGATTGCATACACGTCACACTAATCTCAGCATTTTATGCCAAAGAATTGGAATCGTATACTGAGCGGAATGTCGGATCACATGACTAGACAAAGACGAGTAGGCACAAAGTGGGATAATAATACTTGTCCTGATTACTGAACAACAAATCATCTATAAAGCATACAGTTCAAATCTTGTTACTTTTAAATAAATCAGTATAGTTTAAGTGTACATTGCGTGGTCTTGTATGTGCTATAGTTGAATAAATTATATATGAACTGCGCATAAAAGAAAATGTGTTTTAATAAAATATTGATTTTAATTGTAATCACTTATGTATCTGTGTGATTATTTTGTAAAACTAAACTCTGTGATTTAAATCAATTATCGATCTGACAAAAAAAAATAAGGTGCGATCAATATATTCCATTGCCTGCTGTCAAACAGATTCCATAATAGAGGGTAAACTTGTTACACTCCAAATAATCCTTTATACATCGGTTACACTTTTACAATGGATATTTCACATTTTATTCGTGTTATTTCCATTACTCATTAAAATAACGCTTATTTATTGACACACAATTTCGTACACAATTAAAATAAAAGCAACAGTTTTAAGGATAATTTTCAGTAATATAACCTCAATAGTTTGCCATTGCACTTTTGGCACTATTTATGAATTTATCCGAATGAATCGGATAAATGAAAGCAAAATCAATTCATATTTTCTTTTGCATTGCCTACATAAAGGAGTTAAACACGAGCGACATCTCGTATCAAACGCTTGAACTACAGAACCAATCAATTCATTCAAAGATTTTACACGATCAGTTTATTTGAGCAATGTACAAGACGCGTAACTTAAAATTTATTTTATTATGATTGTATATACCATTTGGTTCAGAAGAACATGATGATTTTTATCTCTATTTTATCTCCATTGAATGTACTTATTGTGGCTATTCGAACATAACAAATCAGAAATTTAAAGAGACAATTAAAGTGAGATGTCTATTTATTATCTTGCCAATTCAGATATTCAATTAATCATCTCTAACAAATGCTTGTACACGTTTCAGTTGCGAGCAAGATTTCTGCGTCGTATGAGGTATGCTTCCCTGGGACGCCAACCGTTAATGACCATCTCGATTTTAATTTCATACAATTTTTTCCTTAAAAATTATCCTACTGGTAACTGCTCCCTTATTGTGTGTTTTTCTGGTTTAAAATTTTCTATTTCATTTGCATATTCAATAGTTTTTACACACAGCAAAGTATATTCTTAAAACGTGAGAAAATTGTATGCTTGCGGATATTGCTTTAAATGAAAGTTAATATTTACTTGGCTTGAAACATTGTCTTTCATTTAAGAATTCTTATACTTTAAAATCCCTTTATTCTCAACTTGAGAAAATATCTATTTGCGGAATAGCAAACTAATCATTTACTTGCATGGAAGCATATTGCTTTGAGTGAACTATTTTTTCCTGTGTGTACTGTCTTTTCAACAGCTTGTATGAAAATACTATATTATGCTATTGAATTACATATTTTGCAGTGCATTTGCACCTTTTGTCGTTACAACACTGCTATTTGTTTACACTTTTTACCACTAAAACATATGACCTGAACGTGAACGAACATATGACCACAGCAGAAAGGTGAGTACACATAAGCAAGATGTGTGGTGTTATTCAACAATACATTAAATTTTGGTGAAAACAATGTAGAACGTCTATGGCTTTTGCAATACTAGCATGCACATTTAGTTGTCTATCAGACTGGCTACAATCATTTTCAATCGCCCGATCTAACGACCATTCTCATAATATATGAATTATGGATAAATAATGTATAACACCAAACTAATTAAGATAGACAGGATCAAGTCTAAAAAACATTTGCAATATTTATCAAACATGCCTACAACAAAACTTTTTTTATATCCTCCACCTAGCTGCTTCCCCCAACAGCATATGATTACTTCGTTTTTTTAATACAGTATCGGTCATTATGACCAAAACAGCTCAGGAAACAGAACAATGTCAACTTTTTAAATGTTTTCATTTAAATGTTATTTATCTACAAAGCTTCTACTTACATATCCTTCCTGCATGAACAGTGAGACGTAGTGAGTGTGATCAGCATTTGCCGCATAGAAGATCAACCCATCTGGGGCGTGAGTCTTGATCTCGATAACAAATTCATACTGTTTCTTAAATTTACCTCTGGGTTGGTCATACTCTATTCTGCTCTCTGTGGCGGTACCTGAAGAATTTGGAGAAAAGAGTGCTGACAAATTTTCCGATAAAACAATGGTGTTAAAATTTAATAATAACAGGCACAATGTGAAATACATATTGGTAGTTGTACAATTAAGTGAGTGAAGACTGATTTATCTGGAGTGCAAGTTATGATAATATCCAAGTCAATCAAAGGTCACTATAGAACAAAGACTTCCTCAATTTGTGGTCTATATCATAAAATAAATGTTATTGGTCATATCCCGGCATTTATACTTGTCTTGTTTACGAGTCATTAATTATTCAATTTATCAAGGTTTTTACTGATACAACATTATATTAGATTTTGAGCATTTTTAAAAGATTGTGTCATAATTTGATTGTGTTATAACAGATATTTAAAAATAAACTTAAAGACTTTTTATATACACTGTGCGCCAAAGAATACAAACTTTAATTATATGTATATCCAATAAGTTTTTGTCAATTCAAATATTTCTTTATATTGCTTAAATTGTGAAGATTTGATTTGATTTGATTTGACTTTATGTATGTTTATGCAGCATTTGTTATGGTATTGAGTCAATTTAGTTTGAAATGAGAGGTTTTATTAACCTTTCAGTAGTAGATACAGAGGCGGATTACCCATAAGGCAAGAAGGCACGTGCCTAGGGGCCACGGCCAATACATTTTCCCATAATGTTTTAAAGATTCATTTTAATAAGTATCATACAACTTTGATTATTTTAAGCAAAAGTTTCTTAAAACGTTAATTACGCAATTTGTGGATGTGGAAATGTGTCGTGCTTGTACTCAGCACTATGTTTTGTAATTCGTCAATTTATTCAATAGTTAGGAAAGTACATACTAAAGAAGCAAAATATTTAGGTATTATAGTAGATTATTCCACTCCGGATTTGCAACATATCGATCAGCCAGCTTTTATATTAAGCAGATCAGATTCAAGTACACGAGGGGTTTCTGAAATTGTTTATTAATTCACACAGGCAGCGCACAGTGCATTATCCCAAAAGATTTTCTCAGTTGGTGAGAGCATTGTGCTAGCGCCACAAAAGTCCCTGGTTCAAATCCAGGTTGTGGCTGTAATTTTTAATTTATTTAAAAATGTACATAACGCCTGTATATCATCAGTCACCATACATTGACATCATATTAATATTTGGAGTCCATTAAGATTTGAGTGCATTTGATCTGTTTGACAATCGAAGAGGCGTAAAAAGAAATTAATATATTTCGGCAAAAAATCGATTAAATTAATTTGCAAGTTCTAAAATTGGCAAAATAAATCGACAATCGTAAAAATAACACGAAAATATCCAAGAGCTTTTTATTAGTTCTAAACTGTTATAAACTGTTATTATATCAAAGAATTCAAATTGTTATTATTATAAAACTCATAATGTTATATAAAACATGACCTTTTTGATTCTTTATCTTTGTGGATGGTGCCCCTAAATATTACTTGCCTAGGGGCCCCGACTACCCTTAATCCGCCACTGAGTAGATAATAGCATTTGTTTGGTTTTAGTCAAAAGGAACAGTAAAGATTTGATAGTATCGTAAACAATATAACATTTTGAAACATGTTTTTACTCAAAAAAACAGTGGACGTTTGGAACACAATCATTGCACAGGCACGAGAAATCAAATTGGATACTTGAGTTATCGTTAAAGATTGTGGAGAAACCACTTTTGGTTTTCTTATGAGAAATGTGATTTAAATATTTTAGGTACTCTTTTCTTCAGTTTCAATTATGATGTATCACACTTTTTCTTTATCTGTAAATTTTAGACAAATGTAACTTTTTTTTGTTTGTTTTTGCAAAGACTGAATCATCACTTCAAACTTTTCATTTTTTTAAACCAAAGTCCTCTATTTTTTTATGCGCAACTGGTATTTTTAAATGAGAAGGATGTAAATTATATATGAAAAACAAACAGCTAAGACCTGACGTCTGACAAACGAAACAAAAACAAAAATTATGACAGTTCAATAAGAAAGATGTTGATTTTAGCTCTAAAACACTTAAAAACAAAATTAAAAATAATTGTCAAAAATCTAAATTATTACGTCAGAATCAAGAAAAATCCTTCAAAATTTAATATCAAACATGTCGTCACAAACGTCCGACTCCACTGCTTTTTTAGCAGAAACATTTAAAAAAAAGTTCAAAATTTTTCGTGCGTAAAACCAAACAAATGTCATTACCTACTAAGTTCAATACACCTTTCATTTCACATTTGCATTAAATTGACTTGATATTATCAGAACTGCTGCTTAGCAATACATGAAATATCATAACATTGGACAAAAAGTTCTATTTTTGAAAATATGACATGTTACCAATCTTCACAATATAAGTAATACGTTTTTTAAAAAAATGCGGGAATTGAATATAATATAAAATGAATTTGTTAAATAATATTGGAAATACGAGTAATTGAAGATTTGGACCATTTTTTTGCCTAAATGTATATACAGTAAATTCCGCTTAAAAGGGACACCGGTTAATTGGGACAGTCGCTTATTAGGGACAAATCGTAAAGAACGGAAACAAAACCAAGGAAATAACACAAATTTACTCCGCTTTTTCGGGACAATATTTCGCTTAATTGGGCAAGTAATTGTATGAATTGACAAATGAAAAATATTTTTCAATGGTATAACAGGTTGTTAGCGTAAATTTCTCAGAAAATTGTATTCTTCATAATAGTGTCTGAATTGTTTTAAACCTAAAATACATTCAGTAAAGCTTCGCTAATCCGAACCTCCACTAATCCGGATGTCCTTGTAATCCGGACAAAATTGAAAAATTACAATTTTATATTATGTACCTTGTACAGTCATGGAATTAAGTATGTTCGTATCGCTATTGCAGGATTTGAAAATAGTATGGCCGCTTCGCAAAAAGTTGTCCGTCACAAGGTGTTTTTTCGATGGATGTAATATAACGGGATTTAGTTTATTTTGAGCGTGTACGATCTTTTCCTTGTGATATCTTCATTGCAATGTAATAAATGTAATATGACCACTACAGTTAAGTTTACGAGTAGGTATAATGGATTTAATTAAATATAAAATTATTTAAATACAATAATATTAATAAACATGAAGGACAATGGCAATATTATATATGGATTTACTTTACAGCAGTTAATGGGTGCGTTCAGCCGTTCCAGCCAAAGCTGCTTGCGCTGCCGGCGCCGAGACTAAGCGACCGCGGTGGCTGAACGGTCAGATCCAAATACATGTATTTACGCTTAGTGCTGAGTTTCCAGCGCTTTCACTCAGCACTAAGCGTAAATACATGTATTTGGATCTGACCGTTCAGCCGCCGCGGGCGCTTAGTCTCGGCGCCGGCAGCGCAAGCAGCTATGGCTGGAACTGGCAGAACGCGCCCAATGTTTCAATTATCTTTCATGAGATCTAATACAAAATAATTAAAATTTTAGCTATAATATATACAGTGTGTTCCATGTTTCTTCCCCAAAACATTTTTTCAGAAAGTATGTTACTTTTTCAATTCATTAAAAAGTTACAGCCGTTTGAATTATTAACAATGTCTTATTTTAAACGGCTGCAACTTCTGAAGGAACAGAGAAAATCAATAAGACCACATGAAACTTACTTTCTACTTTCTAGAAAAAAAAACAAGACATTTTGATATTTATGTATTTATGTTGTCTAAATGTTCTTTTAGGTGGTCGTATATTTTGGTTAATTTAATTTTTTTAATAATAGTTATTATTACATATTTACATTCCATCGAAACTTGTCAAAAATTCAGAGCTTGCTTCCACAAGCTATTATAAATGTTTGTAAATTAGTGATATACATAATTTTCATTATTTTCAGTTGTCATATATTTAAAACATATTGCTGTAAAGTAAATTCAAAATAATAATATAAAAAAATTGTAATAATACATTCATGCTATACAAAATACATACTCCTTTCTGTTTATTAAGTTAAACACTGTAAAATATCGTTGAAGCTAAATATCTCAAAAACACCAGTAAATCACAAGTAACAAATTACCATAAATCAAATTTAAAACAATTTAATTTTAGTTTATTTCTATTTTGTGAATAAATGTTAATACACATGATTGTTCTGAAATAATCTTCAGTAAAAATATTGACAAGAAGAATATGATTTTTGTATTTACTAAAGCAAAAAAGCTATTAGGTGGAATAAGTTTGCATAATTTTTTGCGTTTTATGCAATATCTTGAAATGAGATTTTCATTTCATGTAATCAAAAACTTTTATGTTTATTAATATAACATTAACGTTATATTTAATAGAAACACAATTACAGTGCATTGTAGGAATTACATTAATTATTTACACATTAAGCTAATAACTAGAAAAATAAAAATCATTATAAACCAATTCAAACTGACAAACTTAGCGGCCGGCCGGCCGAGCAGATTAACAAAAAACTCGTACATAGATGGATGTATCATCGACACACTGCTGAAATACTGATACAAACATACTTAATTCACAAAGATCTGAGATCGCCCACCCCTACTGATAAATATATGTGCCTAGCATACGCAATAATGACACGGTAGACCACACAATTACAAACATATGTTAAAATCCATCTTATGCTTATCATACATCCGTCATAAATACAGAGTAATTTTAAAATATGTAATTAAAATGAAAACTTACCATATTTGAATGGACCATATATTTCATTAACTACTATCATGGCCGGTTCAATAGGAAGAGCACAAGAAGGTTCTGGAGGTTCGGTGGGTTTAGGTGTGGTCCGTGTAAACGATGGATGTGGCGTTACTTCAGGAACAAATGGAGCATCCGTTTCTTCTTCTTCCGAATCCTCATGATCAACCTCTGTCAGAATGTCTGGTTTTATTTCTTCTTCTTCTGTATCAACCAATACCGGGCGCTCTGTATGTGTTGGTTCTTCTGTGTGAGTTGGTGGCTCTGTATGAGGAGGCTTTTCTTCATCTGGAGGGGCACCGTCTCTACCTCCATCACCCCGTATTTTGGACCAATCTAAATTATAATCAAATGGTCAGTTTTCTTACATAAGGTACTAATTCGAAGTAATTAGTAGAAGAAAATATGCCACAGGAACCAACGTGTTACTTTTTATTGATGAAGGAAAGCAATGACAAAGGATATTCAATGAAAAGAAAATGCAATGTATTTTTCTTAGGGACCCGCGATACAGTCGCAATGTTATACGCACCACTAAATAATCATAAAATCTTTGAGAACCTTCTATTGAACAGATATTAGGTTTGTTCCAACACAAAGAAGCCGTTCAGGTATTGTGTTTTGTGATAGACTAGTTATGTTACGATTAACAACTAAATGTTAACAAGTAGTGCTGACACATCTGACCAACACATTAAATTTCTGTGTGTTGTAACACACCTTTAACGTTCAGCAAACAATTGCAGGATAAAAAAAAAAGATGTGAAATTAATTACAGTGTGTTATATTCTAATAGTCATATGTGACCAGCTCAGAAAAAAAGGGAAAAAGGGGATTTCAAAAAAAAATTGTCAAAATTAAATATTTCCTTGCTCAGCACTCTTATAGTTATATTCACCACTCTCCTGCCATGCTAAGCACAAAGGGGGTATTTCTGCCAATTTGTTTATTTCTCACTTTTTGGAATTCTTCATCATTATAACATGATTTTCTATTGATATATGTTCTAGATAATTGACATAACAACATGGCATTCTCACTTAGAATGCATAAGTAAGCGTGATTTTATTAAGTTGGCAATACATAACAGGAGTGATAGGTTCAAATTATGATTAGTCATATATATAATAATAAAATAATTAATGAGTACGTTACAACCTGGGCCAAATGGATCTTCTGTGTAGTAGTCTGGCGATAAAGTGGTATGTTTTGGAAGTTCCATTAAAGGCGGTAATGGGGGCACTATAACAAAAAGTAATTATAAGATTTTAAGAATTTAGCTTTGGGGCTGTGTTCATCACACTAAAATATGAAAAAAAGT
This sequence comes from Aphodius sticticus, assembly GCA_963966075.1. Lineage (NCBI taxonomy): Eukaryota > Metazoa > Arthropoda > Insecta > Coleoptera > Scarabaeidae > Aphodius > Aphodius sticticus. The sequence continues at coordinate 67,615,639 of OZ014506.1, forward strand.
TCCCATAAACATTATAGGGTGTATCAAAAATAACTAAATTTAATAAAATTACTCAATTTTAGGCCAAGTGTGATCTAATCGTTGCATTAGAATACTATTCTAATATAATTTTATTTCACACCTTTCTGTTAAGTTTTTTGAACTTTAAAAGAATTACTATCCTTCAATGATAAAAATCTTTTAGGAAATTGATAATCTTTTGGCCTTTTGGTCCATAAAGACAACATTTTATCAACTGAAATTTTTTTTATACACCCTAATAAATATACGTCTTTAAGTGATTTGAATGGGGTAACTTAAAAAAAAAAGATTGGAGTGAGAATAGGCTACCATAGTATAGCTTATTTAAAAGAAAATAACTTAAATAATAGGAAAAATTGAATATTGTTGATATTACCACCAATTTTAAAAGAATCATTACACATTTTAGTTGTAACAACTTTGGTTTTATGAAAACCTACTTAGGAAGTCAGAACACATTAGCAAATCACTGTAGGACATATGTTGATATGAACTATTTTTCGCATCTCGTGTGTTAAACATGGCTTCTAGACTAGCGTTTCCCAACCGCCGGTCCGCAGAAATATTTTACCGGTCCGCGAAAAATTTTGCCCGTATCAAGACGGCTTAGCGCCCGGCGCCGTCGGGGCTGGCACTCTTCTCTGCAGCTACGAGTCGTTAACGGCAAGAACATACATTTGTAGGTATTACTTTATAAATATAGTAGTTGCCTAACTGTTAACAGATGATATGTAGGTGGTTTTTATTGTATTTACATATATTATTCGATATTTATCTATACTTCATAATATTTGCTATAGCTATCTATAGCTATCTATAGATGGCACTAATACCAGTCAATAGAAGTGCGTGTAAAACATGCACAAAAAGTGTATTCCAAATACATATCTTTTTTTTATTCTGAACTACAACATTGTACGATCATTAGTTTGGTGGTGGCAACATTGCTCACCTCTACATACAACATAGATTACGACGATTCGTGTATGCTCCACCTCAGTATTGTCTCTGCCTCAGATCGCTTGTCTTTTATTTTATCGCGCTCGAGCGTATGTTTTTTAATATTGTGCGTAATAGTGTGCTGTGTGGTGTTTCGGGAAATAAATTTTCTTTCGTAAAACTTGAAGTCGTACAAAATGGAAATCAAAAAACTCAAACAGTAAAACCTTCTAACTTTCTTTGGTAGAAGCAAGGACAATATTCAGGAGAAAAGTACTGATGGTATCGAAATTATGCTAAGTACCAGTGCTTCAAGTGTAGAAGTGTCACAGAAAAAGAAATGGGTCGATACTTCTGAATATACAATACAAACAAAAAAGAGAAAACGTAACTTTATTAGGCAATATGATAAGGAGTATTTAAAGTCCGGTTTGCCTCTGCCTATCGCCACTGCCTTTGTGTTCAGAAATTCTTTCAAATTAAGCTATGAAGCCTTCAAAACTAGCTCGTCATTTGCATTGAAAGCATAAACATTTTACTGGTAAGCCACTGGACTTTTTTTGAAAGATTACATGATCAGATGAAAATTCAGAAAAGTCAAATGAAAATTATGACTACCATAGTACCAAGTCTGCTCATGAGTCTTATTTCGTAGCTCTTCGTATAGCTCAAACAAAAAAACCATTCACTATTGGTGAGGAGTTAGTGAAGCTTTCCGTCGTAGATGTCGTTCAAGAAATTTTGGGTCCTCAAGCTGCTACAAAGTTAGAGGCTGTACCACTATCGGATACCACAACTCCAAGAAGAATTAATGACATGGCCACCGACATTGAAATACAAGTTATAGTGTGTGCATAAGTGTCCACTTTTCTAGTTTGAAAAAAGTTTAAGCATGTACAAGCGTAAAAATCGATTTTACTTAGAAGTTACATAATTTACACAAGTCTTCAAAATCACGTACTTAAGAAACATTAACAAAAAATCAAAATATCAGCGTACCGGCATTTCTCCTCAAAACTCGTTTTAAAATCATCACATACGTTGAGTCGTGTATCTCAGCCAATTCATAACCATTGACTTGAAATTGAGACAATCTTCTCCGATACATACCAACACCAGTCCAGCAAGTTTTTTTTACGAAATTTCCTTTTGTTTGGTTACAGCTATTTGGTTACAAAATTGTCGAATAAAGAATGTTGGATTTGTGTTCAATAACATGCCAAACTGCAAAAAAAATACTATTTGCTAAAATCTTAGGTACAGGACTGGGTTTTGTATCAGAGAATACAAATCTGTCTATGTAGTAACTTTAAATCAATCAGGTATGAATTGGTTGAGATATCCGACCTTTTTTGAAATGCAAATGATTATAAAGCAAACGACTTGTGTCAAACAGAATTTCTAGCAGAATATTTGATTTTTGAATAAAATTGATTTTTACACTACTACCAGGTGGTACTTACATGCTTAAACTTAGGTATCATTTTTCTACCTCCAGGGGTGGTATTACCCCTTAATCGTCAGCCGGTCCGCGAAATATTTCTCCTACTTTTGCCGGTCCGCAGGCGTAAAAAGGTTGAAAAACGCTGTTCTAGACTGCCCTATTATTTTAGCTATATCCTAGATCATATAATTTTATCCATAAAAGACATAAAAGACAGTTATTTGACGGTTCGCATCGCCACCATTGACAAATGCAATTAAAATATTTCACTCAAATATAACGGAATAAATTGCTCCCATGTTTATACTTAACTTTATGCTCATGATTTCTATCCTTAATTATGTGCTCGTCAAATAATATACTTTTATTAAATAAGATTTTTAGTTATCTAACATTTAATCAAAATAACCAAACCAAGCAAAATAAAAAAAAACATTCTTTTATTGAACTTGACAGTTATTCTGTATACCATAGTGTTTTAGAGATTATATTTATCACTACCCACACAATTCTCTATATAAAAAAGAAGTAATTTTAAAATAATACACAGAATATATCTTTGGCGACACATGAATTACTTGCAACTCCACATATAACTGTCACATAGAGGTAACATTTGCAGTCCTCCGGCAGAGATACGAGTGTCATGTGTCGTCGACATTATATAATTTAATCGAATACTGAGATATTATGCTGATAGACAGTAGAGAGAGAGAGACCATTGGAATAAAGCAAAAAACAAATTACCTGTATGATCAATGGAACTAATATCATCCGTTGCGTCTAGCAAACATTTGCCCAACTTATCACCTAATCTGTTAGTGGAATTAGCAAAGTTGATAATTGTTCCTTTAAGTGTTGCATCGCCGATGCAACCTTCAAAAGATTTATTTGTTGCAACATTGCCCTTCTTTATCATGTATTCTTCAGGAACACCGCCAACAAACAGCTGGCCAATTGTTATGAATAGGGATTTTGGCGGTGAATCAGCGCTAGAAATAAACATTTAAAAACCCGTTCTTATCACCAGTTTGTTACTTTGCTACTTACTTTGCTACTTTGTAATCATAATCATCCAAGTCCAATCGTAGTTCGGTCTCATTATGTCTGATGGTGACTACATGCCATTCGCCATCATCAAAGTTGTCTATTGATCTAAGTTCAGTCTTCTGGCTAATCAACACTAATTTGCCATCATGAAGTGCCAGTGAGACACTAGAGGACTGTTCCTGATCGCTAGCATAAAAGATTATACCGTTTGGTTCTTTTGTCTTAAATTTGAGCGTCATCTTAAAGTCGTTATTTACGTGCAGAGGATCAATCTTAATGTACGCTCTTGGTCGTGATTTCATAAATGACACCAATCTTGCAAACTAAATTTAAAAATCAACATTAAACTGACGTAAAATAACAACAAGAAGGGTCTCACCTTAACTGGACATCCAGGTGTGACACCGTACGCCCTGTAATTTTGATTCAGGTCAATGGGATTCTTCATAAGAACATTGTCAATGCAGCCATCAAAGTCTGTATTTGTCACATCCATGAAGCTATGCTTGCCAGGGTAGCCACCAAAGAAGAGATAGTCTGACTGTTCCAATGCATTCCCAGAAATGGCTTCAGGAGATTTAGTTGTAATTTGTTCGTCATCAACGTAGAACACGCCGTCAGATCCAGATCGTCTTGCGCTAATAGTGTGCCAGTTCCCATCATTATAAGTATCTGTTGTATACCACACCATTGTACCATGGCCTAAATTATACTATAACAAACGAAAAATAATTTACAACATACACAAAAGAAAAGTGTCCAGTACCTTATAAAGAACTCTGCCATTTCTCAATTCCAAGGCTAAAAATGTTTTGCCTTTGCCATACAAGAACAGCAAACCTTCGGTGGCATAAGTCTTAAATCTCAATTGTATTTCCGAGCGTAGCTTAAGTGATTGAGTAGATCTAGCATCAACAATAGCATAACCCTCACCATTAAATCTATACCCGGTGCTAGGATTGAGATTCTTCAAACGATCCCTACAAATATGTGGCTGAATTATTTTAAACTAAGTAGTACTAATTCAACATACCTTTCAAATGCACCACGGTGATTCTCAAAGCCGCTATTGAAGTTCCATAAAGACACTGGTGTCTCACCAATGACCAAATCTTCTACTTCCCCTTGGAATGAACTCTGTCGTACAGTATCTTGCATTTTGAATTCAGATGGGTAGCTTCCTACAAAAATTTTTGAATGGTTTCTGTCTAGGTTAAATACAGTATAAGGGCCTTCTAGAGCTTGTTCTTTCACATGTTCGTGCCATTTTCCATGGCCCATATCTTCTACAATTGTCAATTTTGCATTCAACCCAGTTCTAAAAATGTAAATGTTTAAGTTAAAAATTTAATAGATATAATAAAATGTAATTGATACAACCTGTGTTTTAACTTAAAATTATGAATTACTGGTAAGTTGTACGGACCACTTACAAAATTTGTGTTCTATATCATTTGTAAAATGTTATCAAATTTTATGAATGATTTGGCACATTGTACAAAAATTCATAAAGACTTTCATTCGCTTTTGCAATAAAAAATATGTATTCAGCTTAATCAAGGAATTTGATCCGGTTCTCAAATTTTCATCAAATATATCACACACGTTTGAAATGTTGAATTGTAGTGGGAGAATCAAAATGACGTGGTGGAATAAGTTCAACTTCACCTTTGTTTCTTAACATGTCGCTGTTTAATTCATCATCCCAATGCCAGCATTTTTGTAGAAGATTTTTTCAACGTAAAGAATTTGTTTCTTCGTGAATTCTTGCTTATCGAAAAATATTATGATTTCTCATTTCATAACTATTATTTCTGCCGATCGTTTTTTTATGAGTCAGTGTAGTGAATAGGAAATTGATTATTAAAGAACTCTATTAATGCACGATTTCTATTAATGCATGATTTGTTATTGCCAAACACACGACGTAAAGACGTCGTTTGATTGGCCAATCGAACATATGTGAAATGAAACCTTCCAATCAAAACATACCGCCCTCTAGAACTGTTAGTGTAAAATTACATAAATTGTCATATAACCTAAAAAGATATTGGCGAATAAAAATCTATGTAGACGACGCTGGAAGAAAACGATCGACGAAAAAATTTTTTAACCAACTCGAATATTAAACGGCGATTAATGATCTCGACAAATAACAGTCTCGATCATTAATCGCTCTGTTTAATATACTTGTTGGTTAAATAACTATTAAACTGCTACACTGTTATTTTTTATGCAAAATAATGTCACAATCTTTATGAATTTCTTGCAATGAGAAAGAATTAAAGAAAAATTAGCACAAGGCTACAGAAGTTATGGAATATCAGTTTAGCAACATTTCACTGGCCTGTTTTCTGTTTTATTGCTGTGGAGTGTATGATGAATAAATATATTTGTTCCTACCTTTCAATAATAAATTGGTACCATATGTCCTCTGATACATATTTTTGGTTGACGATTCTTTCAGGACCATTTCCTAGTTCCACTGTTAAAACCGGATATCCATTTTCAATTTCCAAAGCCATAAAATCATCCTAAAAATTATAATTTAATCAAAATAACATAATAAACAAAATTAAAAATTAATTATAATCTACTTACGGTGCTAGTCTTTCTTAGTTTTGTGTCAACACCATTCCCTAAATATAGTAACAGTCCATTTTGTTCTTTTGTTTTAAAGTAACCTGATATGTATGTAGACGTACTTAAATCTGGTAGTGATTCAGGGTTTCTAAGCTCTAATGTGGTATTCCGTTCCAGTTGAAGGCCAACTTTAATTCTGTTGGCAATATCTCGAGCTAAGGTAATTTGCCTAGTTAACTTTTTAATCTTCTCTTGCAAATTTTCAGTCAATCCTTCTAAGTTACCCTCGGTGTGATAATCTTTCAAATGTTCCATAATATTTGGTAATTTGTTGTTTATCACTTCTAATTGCTGTTTAACTTGGACTATATGTCTATTGGTGTCATCAAGTTTTTTGGGTAGGTTCTTTGCTTCACTTGTTTGATGTGGGACATCATTATAATTATTACCAACTTGCTTTAAAGTATCTTGGGTTCGTGAATCAGCTTTGTGAGTTATTTCTAATGCTTCAAGCAACAACGCGTCTACTGACTGATTTGGATAGGTTCTAATAAATTCATCAATGTGGTCAACTTGATCTTCGTTTTTCCCATGTAATGATCTTATTTTCCTAGATTTAATTGCTGATTGCAAGACTTTTGGCTTCAAATCTTTGTTAATATCCTGTGTAGCAGAATGAATATCATCCAAAAGATTTGAAGCATTATTGCGAGCTTCATCCACTTTATTCTTCAAGTCCTCTCTTAAAGTTGATACGTCACTCACATAATCCTTACTTTGTTCAGCTGCAGTATAAGCTTCTTGTATGGCAGTCACTATGTCGTTATAAGCATTAGCTGCTTTAATTGCATTTGCAGATGTTTCTACAGTTGTGTGAAAAATTGCATCCAGTTCCTCAGCACGACGAGATAAATTGTTTGCGTGGCCTTCTACATCTGGCATTTTATCTTCTATCTTTTCCAACTGATCATCCTTTAAACCTAGAGTATTGGTATATTCTGACAAAGGTTCATCCATGGCTTGCTTTCCTTCTGATAACTTTTTGTATGATTTGTTTGCATTTGCCAAGTTTAAGGAAGCATTTATTAAAAATGCATCAGCATCCTGTAGTTGATTCTTAGCCTCCTGTGTGTAGTTAACAATGTTTTCAAACTTCTTTTGAATTTTATCCTTGCTGTAATAAAAAAAAACCAATTCAATATTATATTCCATCAAAAAAATTCACAATATTGATCAAACACTAATTTTTGTAATTTATTCAATACTTAAAAAAACATAATTAATACTTAAATAATATAATATATAATAATATAGTAATACGAACAAAAGCAAGCTTGCCTAGACAAGAATGCATGTGTGCAAGATATGCAAATACAACAAAACGAGAAAGTAAACAGAAAAAAATATATTATACAAACAACAACAAATAAAAAAATAGGAACAAATATAGTATTAGAAGATCTCCAACTTTCGTACACATTATTTTATTTTTAGATGATCATGTTTTATTAATGTTTCTTATAAAAAAATATAGACAGAAAATGTATTATTATAACATAAATAGATCAGCGAAAAGTACTACAAATATATTATTTACAATACTTCTAATTCAATCAATTTTGATCTGAGTTTTGCAGGAGTATTCGTTGAATTAAAAAGAATTTATATGTGAAAGGTTAATCATAATTTGTGGAATTTATTTGAAGACTACAAAATATCTTTTTCTTTGCGCTGTACACCGTACATACACCAAACGCAGTCTCAATAAATATTAAATAAAGGCAAGATAAAAGATTAAATCCAAAACATATAGACTAACAAAATTAATCTTTACGCAATGAAAAAAATAATGGATTTATCAATTTGAACTTCGTGAACGACTGGTTGAATTTAAAATGGCCGCCATGAGCACGCGCAAGGACGTTTGTTTATCGCCGTATTTAGTCGCGAGCTGCAAACTGTCATGGCAGATATTTAGGTTAGGAGTTCTGTTGTTCAATATTCGCGGTTTGTTTATGACAGGTGCGGTAATTATGAGTCATTGACTGAATATGTTGCCGACAACGGGATTTTTCAAAGACATTGACTGTCCGTACTACTATGATAGCACGTGCGGTAGACCCTATTGTCACTTTAGGCATAGGAAAAGAAACCAAGACTCTTCAGAAGATTCCCAAGATGGTACGGAGAACAAACTTCAAGTTCCGACGTACAATCCAACGCCAAAAAGTCAACTACAACAAGCTAGAAGCCATATACCAATTAGTTACGTACCAGACATCGTCGTGCGAACGGAGAGGTCATATCGGAACCCACCAACATATAGCATGTCCGACAAATTGACCTACAAGCCCACACCACTGAGTGAATTAACAAAAACTATCAAAACAAATGCCTCAATTGTTGAAGATGACATTCAAACAAATGAAGAGGAGATACCTTGCAAGAACGTTGAACCTGAAACTAATTCTAACAGTGATGATATTAATTTTGAGGAGCTTTCAACCGAATTTGATATGATTGACGATATAATTAATGAAGAATCTATTGCAGAATGTAGCGAAGTAGGTAATAATAATCTGCTTAGCAATGACGATAAGCAAATCAATAAATCAAAGAGCGAAAATAAAAGTAGTAAAGAAGTCAGATCGTCAAGTAAAAATGAACATAAATCACACAAGTCAAAATCGAGTAGCAGCAAGTCAGAAAAGCACAACAGTAGAAGTGACTCTAAAATGGATAAATCAAAAGACCGCAAACATAGAGGAGATGGCAGTAGTAGCCGCAGGAGCAGTACTACAAAGGATACAGAGAAAAATAGCAGTTCAAAATCCAGTAGTTCCAAAACTCGGGAGGAAAATTCAAAAAATTGTAGCAAACGTAATGATTTGGAAAAAAGTAAACATAAGCATAGAAGTAGAGAGAAAACCGATGACAAGCAAAAAAGTAAGGACGATAAGAAAAATAAAGATAGGAACACAAAAGATTCACATAGAGAATCTAAAGACAAGCATAAAGAATTTAGAAACAAAGATAACAATAGGTCAAAATACGTATCAAAACATAAGGAAAAAAGTAAACCAAGCAAAGAAAAAGAAACAAAAAAATGCGTTAGTGAAAATGAGGAAAAAGGTCATATTAGTAATCAAGACATCAGCGATTCCCAAGATGTAGGTGCAGATATTTTCTTGGATAATTTTGATGACGATGATGACGCAAAGTACACTTCTGTGGAAGAAGAATGTTTCCGGATATTTAATGAATATAAACCAGAGCCCATTAATCCTCCAGATCCACTACAGAAAGAAGCAGCGGCGGAATACATTCCAACACCCAAAAAGCGTATTGCGCATCAAGGTGCAGAAAATAATTATGTGCCAAAAATTACCCATGCTCCACCAAATCCTTCTCAAAACCCAGCATTAGCAATGATGAATCGCTTTAAGGCAGCAAAAATAGCACAAGCCAGTAACGAACAAAATAATATTTTTGGTGCTGTTAGGAGCATTAAACGTTCCTACAGTGAAGATGAAGATACTAAAAGTAGTGTTAATAGAAGTGTTAAGGTGCCAAAAATCGCCTTACCAAAAGAAAAACCAAAAAAGGAAAATGTATCCTTATCGGTAATCGATGACATAATTAATGGTACTACTTCACAATATGTTCCTACTAAAGTTTCCAACGAATTCCTTATGAAAGCTAAAGTAAAGAAAATAGCACCAGTTCAAAATATAAACTTGTTCCAGCAAGCCAAGGCAAAAGCAGAATTAGCCAAACGTAATGCAGTCGCAACAAAGACGCCAATTCAAAGTTTAGGAAAAGGCACTAAGAGAGTTGCCCATGTACCAGATATGTCGATGGGAGACCTGCCAGATGTATTGCAACCGGACAATAAAAAAATTCCTGTTAACGTTAGAACTAGATACTTAACGATGATTGCTGACGAATGTTTAAAATTATACTTACTGAAACATGATGCTTATGAAAGAGCGTTAAATGAAGAATTGAAAGTTGTAGAAAGGTGTGCTGCTGTAATAACCTATAGAAATTCCGCAATGTTGACGGTGAACAGACTAAGAAAAGAGTTGCAAGAGAGGAATGCCAAGGGACTAGGCCCAATTTCTGGTGATAACGCTGAAGACTCTGATAAAAATTCTCAATTTAAAGGTAGGAAATTTTATGTCAACATTTTACAGTACACGTTGACTGATGAAGATCTAGACATTCATGGATACCCAAGAGAAGGCCCTGTACCTGGTAAAGCAGTTATTAAAACTCAGAAACAAATGCCCAAAGTGAATTTGAACCCAAACCAAAGATTGTGCTGTCGGTGTTATAAAGTTTATACAGTTGATGATAGAGGAATGCCATCATATGAAGAAGAATGTATATACCATCCTTTGAAAAAGAGGACTATTCGTGGGGATAGGATATATTTATGCTGTAAAAGTTCGGAAGACACCGGGTGCGTCACAGCCAACACGCATGTCTGTGAAACAGAAGCTGAGTTAGAAGGCTATCAAACAACAATGGAACCAGAGCGAGATGATGATCCTAGAAGTTTTGCAGTTTATGCGCTGGATTGTGAAATGTGCTATACGACAAAAGGTTTAGAATTAACCAGAGTAACAGTTGTTGACTCTCAATGTAAAACAGTTTATGAATCCTTGGTGAAACCGTTAAATCCAATAATAGACTATAATACACAATTTTCTGGTATAACCAAGGACCAAATGGATCGAACCAGTACGAGTATATTGCAAGTGCAGGCCAACATTCTGCATTTATGTAATTCGAGAACAATCTTAATAGGCCATAGTTTAGAGTCTGACATGAAGGCATTGAAAATAATTCACAGCAATATCATTGACACGGCAGTATTGTTCCCGCATCGGTTAGGTCTGCCACTTAAAAAGGCATTGCGTGTGTTGGCCAGCGAGTTCTTAAAGAAGATAATACAAAGTAACATAAATGGACATGACAGTGCCGAGGACGCGTTGACGTGTATGGAATTAGTGGTATGGAAGTTAAAAGAAGACCTCAAAACTCGTGGGGTTAAAGCATAAGTTTTTTGTTATTATTATATTTAAATATACGTTTCTGGATAATACTCCACTGAATTTGATTACTAATTCAAGAGAACTTTTTGTACCATGTACAAATTAATATTAAGGAATAAAGTTATTGTTTTTTTCAAATATTTTGTTTTAATTGATAAGAAAAGATTTGTTATCCTATCAAGTCACAAATTATATGATATGCTTCTCTCTATCAGAGGAAAGTATGAACTCATTTCAAACAAGGGCACCATTCTTCACTTCCTTCTATAATGATTATTCTCTATTTTTAGAATAAAAATTTTGTATGGCGTTTGACCTCGGATGTTGTATTAAAATGTTATCTACGCAGAAATAAAGCAAAATTTAAATTGACAAATGAATTCAAATATAATTTAAAGGATTTTTATATTTATTATTACTAATCTAACAAACATGTTCATATGCACCAGCATTGTATTATTATAACACCATTGTATTATTATAAAACAACAGATGAAATATTATTTCTTAGTTGTCCGTAAAAAGCTCTGACAAAAATTTTCATTAGAAGTTTAAACTAATATTCACGATAAACAGCTATTGCTATAAGTATTAGAATTTTAATTAATTGGGTAAGTATTAGTGAAAATAATATCCCGTGCTTAGCTTACCAGGTTATCGCTTAATTGTGTTTACCAAATTGTTGCAATCAGTGGCAAACTGGACAGATTTTCAGTGTGAAACCATTGAAAAGGCCCCAAATAGCATTTGTTAAGGGAGTTTCTTAAAATTTGCTACTAGTGAACTTTTAACTGGACGTTTAATTTTTATAATAGTATATTATTATACAATTTTTATAAGATGTCCAGTAGTGCATGAGTGGCCAAAGGTACGAATGCGCAATAATGTCTTATAAAACGAGTCTAATACGGTATTGTTTCTGCTTTGAATCACAGTAGTTTTATATAAATTTAGAAATTACGGTAAGATATGTTAGCAGTAACCAAGGTTATCAACGGACTTCATTATGAAACAGAAAATAGAGTCAAAATGAGTTGATTATAAAACCAAAGTAAAAAAAACATTTTTTTTAAATTTTAGTTAGACAAGCTGTGCAATTCGTTTTGTAAAAGAATTTCCGCTGACTAGTAGACTAGATTCTGGAAAATCAGCATGCGAAATTACAAAACCATGGCAGTTTTTTCTCATGTAATGAAAAAAAATTGTTAAAAGTAAAAAAAAAAAATAAATCAGTCTTATCAATTTTGTGAACAAAATGTACTTCGAACATATAAAATAATATTTTTTTAGAAAATAAACTGCTTCCGGGTTATGCCGTGTGTCAAGATTTGTTAATGCTGACGTTTCGCGAACCATGTTGCTCGCTTCTTCAAAGCTAATTGAATACGTATTGAATTAGCTTAACAAATCTTGACACACGGCATAACCCGGAAGCAGTTTATTTTCTAAATGATTCTGGCCGTGAAAGCCTACGTACTTACTATAAAATAATATATTTGAAGAACATAAAAGAAACCAAAACATGTAGAAAATCTAAATAACGTGGATGGGAAAATGTTTTGTTATACATGTATGGTAAAATGTATGTTAGTAATATTATATGATAATATATATTATCTTCCAAATACATAGGAATCTCGTTTCTTTAAATAATACAGAGATATTATTGGTATTGAGCGCATTGTTGATCAAATAAACCTATCTATTTTCCTTTGGATATATAAGATATAAAAGACATATTATTAATTTTTGTTTTTAATTTTTACAAACACCAAATGTACTAGAACGTGATTGAGACATGTTTTACGAGGAATCCGATAATGCGATTAGATGTTAGTTTACCAAATTTAAAAAATAATCAAGATGTCAGTGACCAGTGTTTTGTAGATACGTTCAAAATTAAAATAGGTATGTAAAATTTGTTTTTAGATCTAACAGCAAAAGATACTCAAGTCAATGTTCATTTAGATTTTTGACTTATTTTGGTCTCTTTTATGTAGATAACTTCATAATTAAAATAGGTATGTTAAATTTGTTTTTAGATCTAACAGCAAAAAATACTCAAGTCAAGGTTCATTTAGATTTTTGACTATTTTAGTCTCTTTTATATGTACCCCAAATAAACATTGGAGTTGACATTTAGTTCATTCGGAAACAAAACTATTTAATATAAAATTACAACTTAGGGAACACAGTTTGTTGGCTGAAAGCCATTGTCGGATCCTTCAGCACTACAAGTAACTCCCCTTTGGTTAGAATATTACGTTTGGTCAATTTTCACAATGCAAATTTGAACTATTTTGGTTGTAGTTTTGACGGATTTAAAAGAGATGTGCTTTGTTTAACTTGTAATTGAGGAAATTGATTGAAGTTTTTTGATGTTGTATAGTATTAATCAGTAGTTCTGTATTTGAAGTTATATGTATACTGTTGTAAACCTGTTGTAACTGCTACCATGCGTTAAATAAAGTTATTATTATTATTATAAATATATTTATTTCCTCCAAGTTACAAAATTATACAAAATTCTTTAAAAACTTAACAAAATAATCATTTGAAAAATCAAAAAAGAAAAACATACCAATCAATAGAATAGCAAATCACATTACATTGGGCACTAATAGGTTCTCTAAACAGCCAACAGCTGATATCGAGACCAAATCATCTGATGACTGTAAACAAGTTAAAAAAAAAAGAAAACACTAAATGAAAAAAGATTATTAATTAATAATACATTATTATTAACCGATTTCAAAAATACCGTTACTGAAAATTTGATTAAAGTTGATCAGATGCTACATTTCCTAATAATACTGGTAATAACTAGATGCAAAAAAATAAATGATGTGTTTTTATTTATTTTACGGCGAAAATCAAATGAGAAGGTATAAAATTATGTAAACATTACTGAAAGTAGGACGGGCATGTGTTCAGCTGACCTCTAATGAGCCCAAACACCAGTGGTACTCAAACAGGGGTCACGCGCCTAACTCCAGAGGTTGTCAACACGGCTAACTACAGAGTGGGCTCCACGCCCCTCCAGCTAGGGCTCCGCCCTCCTGAGCCCCTCGAATCTAGGGACTCCGCATCATCGCTTAGGCCTCTCGTTTATTGACTCCGATATGTGCCTTATATGTGCATGCTAGTAATTGTGTCACTACGGAACGGAAAAATACGATCGAGGGTGGGTGGCGCCATCCTGTGGCCAATTATGTCACTAGCATGCACATATCGGAGTCCGGAATCAATAAACGAGAGGGTAAGCAATTAGGCGGAGTCCATAGATTCGAGGGGGCTCAGGGGGGGGGGGGGGGGCGGAGCCCTAGCTGGAGGTGCGAGGGGGCTCACTCTGAAGTTAGCCGAGTTGACAACCTTTGGAGCGTGACCCCTGTTTGAGTACCACTGGTGTTTGGGGTCATTAGAGGCATCATTAGAGGTCTGCTCAACACACGCCCCTCCTACTACTTGAAAAATACAGAAACAAATTTTATGTAAATCAATAAAAATATTGCTACTCCGCCTGGAACCGAACAAAATAATTTCTATTTTCATCATTTAGGGTTATTCAAAGTAACGGATAAGATTTTAATTTTTTTTTAAACAAACTGTAAAATATACAAACGAATTCTGTTCATTATTGTATAGTATAGAGAACAGTAAATGCCGGCCATATAGTTCAATACTAATTTGAAGTCTTTCCTTTTATTTTGTATAACCCAATATTATGCCTGAATTACACTATCAAAGTTTTGACAATTTTGTTTGAGAAGTAGGTACTTGTCAAATGTTTTATGCAAATTTCATGAAGGTTTCATTAGAGATTTGAAAATAATCTGTATTAAGAAAAAAGGTTTTTAGATATTCAGTTTTTTCAGTCAAAATCTGTTTTTTTTTTCAAATAAATTCTGTGGTGAAAAATCACCGTACATAGTTCTTCTGATGCTCATTTTTTTACTTTTACTTTTAAAGAACAATAAAAAATGGTAGTTCCTATTAAACAATTTATGCTCAAAAATTGAAAAACTCAAAAATGACTTTTGCAGTAATTGTTCATAATTTGTTTTACATATTTGAAAAAATTGAAAAACTGATTACATCATTCAATTGTACCGCAAAAAAACAAAAGAAACTGTCTTTCATTTGACTCAAAACTTTATGTTTTTACAGTAATGCTAAACATTAAACTAGAATGAAAAAGTATCCAATATAACAGTTGTAGATAATGAAAAAAATTATTACTTTTGTACAGGTTACTATATAACATAACCTCAAATCTTCCGAGAAAAATTCAAAAAAATTCTTCTTTTAGTATTTTTCCTTTTAATTTTCGGGTTTATGCGAATTTCTTTAATTGCGAAACAAGTTGTGAAAGTAATCGAGGCGGATAACGCAGAAACGCGGACTGCACTGTACAGATTATGAACAAAATGTCAGGAAAATTGCTTAAATATTTCAAAAATAGTGGAAGATTTAAGTGACTTAACAATACAGTTCCACTGTAATGGACTGGTGGAGCCCAGGAACTGAATTGCTAGCTGACGAAGTTAGTAATATTGAAGAAACGTTTCAAGAGGAATAAAGAAGGAACATATTCCAACCAAACATCGGACCACGACGAAAAGCAACAAAATTTGCAAAAAAAAATAAAAATTTGCATAGTATTATTTATCTTTAATTTTTTTTTTACATCTGTAAATATATATTGTAAAAATTAATAAAGTTTCCAGTCAAACATTAACATACTGTTTCTACTAATCACACTTTTAACTACTTTTTAAATTTAAACAAATTATCAATAAGGGCTTCTACTTCTGACCCAAAACGCTAGACAGCATGCGCAGACTGGTAACATAATATTGCTTAAAATCTCTAGAAAACACGCGTTCCAAGTAAAATTAGCAATTTCGGCTTTAATCATGAAGTGTTCTGTACCTACGTGTCCCATCTCAAGGAAGCTTGCCGCGGGTGTACCTGTTTTTATGTACTTTGGAAAGTTTGCTGAACTGTCCTAACCTAAAAACACAGTAGGTATTTTGGTTTTCATGTTCACTTGCTTATAATTATTCAGTTTTCAATGAATGCAATGAATGTCATTTGATACTAATAGACGTTTCTACTTCTGGTTTTTGATGGTCACGGTGTGCGTGCGCATTTCCCGCCAGGACGAAATTGAGTTGGCTGCTTTGTAAAACGCCTAATTAGTATCAAATGAAATGTAATTGATAAAAGATAGGTGATATGCATTCATTGAATGCATTCAACTGAAGAATTATATGCAAGTCAACGTGAAAACTAAAATACCTACTGTGTTTGTAGGTTAGGACAGTTCAGCAAACTTTCCAAAGTACATAAAAACAGGTACACCCGCGGCAAGCTTCCTTGAGTTGGGACACGTAGGTACAGAACACTTCATAATTAAAGCCGAAATTGGTAATTTTAGTTGGAACGCGTGTTTCTAGGGATTTTAAGCAATATTATGTTACCAGATTTGATAGCGCGGCAAGTCTTCTGCGCATGCTGTCTAGCGTTTTTGGTCAGAAGTAGAAGCCCCTATTAGGCGCTTTACAAAGCAGTTGCCAACTTAATTTCGTCCTGGGGGAAATGCGCGCGTGGTATATAGCTAGGCCATCGTTTTACAAAAAAAATTAAAAAATAAATAATACTATGCCAATTTTTGTCTTTTTGGTAAATTTTCTTGCTCTTCATCGGCATCCGAAGCTTGGTTGAAATAAGTTTCTTCTTCATTTTCTTGAAACGTTTCTTCAAGATCAATTCTTCAGCTGACAATTCATTTCCTGAGCTCCAGCAAATACTCGGCTGGTCCAATACAGTAAGTACCTTTCGATTGCTGGCCGCGATCTTTTCTATTGATCGCATTACGATCTTCTTAATCGAAAATTTCAAATACTTGCTTCCTATTGGTGGAATCAGTTTAGGCGTTGAGTGAAAGAATATATAGAGGCGCGACCCGTATAGCGCACATGTCTTACTTACACGCTCCGAACAATAGATGGCGCTTTTTAGTGGCAAACCGAAGTCTGCGTACTAGAGCGCAGCGTCTCATTTGAGTTTTATCTTCGTGGAGTGTGGTTGTTTGATTTAGTGAGTGTTAAGAACGGCGCGATCGCGAAACCACAAAATGTCGATACGAACAAATATATGCTATTACGTGAATTGTGGGAGAAATCGTTTGCAAGACGGAGAATATAGTTATTTTCGATTTCCCGTAAAGGACAAAAAAAGAACAATTGAATGGCAGAAACGGTGCGGAAATATTGAGATTGCCTTAATGGAGGCAGACGAATTAAACGAAGCAAAAATTTGTGAAAGGCATTTCAAACCATCTGATTTTTATTCCTCGACGACCACAAGAAAACGCCTACGAACGACTGCTGTTCCCGTTTCCCATACAGGTTAGTTACATATTTTTATTACGTTTTTTTGTCATGATCTGATATGTGTTAATGTCTTGGACCGTTGTATGTAGTGGTAGGGGCGGCTCGTTATATAGAGCCAAGGAGCCATGGCACTACCTGTAGTTTCAACCTCAGCAAGAATTTTTAATTAATTCTAAAAAACCCTTTTTTTTCATTTTAAATGTCAAACAATGCCTGCGTAAGTTTAATGAGTAGTGAAACATCGCAACGCATTTCTCTCCCCAAAACAACGCGGTTAACCGTGCTATCATACCGCCAACCGGGCCAACTTATTTCTGGCCCGGCAGATCGATAAACCGCGGGGTGGTGCGCGGGTGGGTGGGGGTATAGCGACGTCGCCTTCTGTATGCGTATTTGGAGCCAAACTCTAGCTGGCTCAATCGAGTGCGGCGTACATGTGTTACTCGTATTTCGCGTCTCATATCGTCTAAATAATAACACAAAAAGTTCCGCTCCGCGCAATACACAATGAATCAAATTAGTTCATTACAGAATAAGCCTTTTCTAACATGAACTATTGAGGAAATTAAACAGTTAGGCAGGCCTTTACCTGATTTAAAGTCTATTATTATTATTTGATCATTGTGAAAAAACAGACTGGCAACATCTTCAAGCTCAAATGCGTTGACTCGTAAAGATCGAATATTTCAATAAGCGTGTGATTGAGTTATTTGCAAGTACAAAAGAACGTCGAATGGACTTTATATATCGCAAAATATAACTTTGAATTTATTTTCAGTTAATTTTTTATACTTACTATCTAACTACATATGTATTACTTGAATAAAAACTGTTTGAATTTTTTTTTCTTTATTTAAAAACCAAGGCATATTTTTCATGCTCTGTGGCTCTACCATGAATCCATTTCCGCCCACTATCAAACTTTGGGAATTAACTGAAAACAGCGTAAGCTATTATAAGATTTTTTTTCAAAATTTGAAAAAATTAACTTGTTTAAATAATCAATATTAAACTTTTGATTGAAAATTAATTTTTAATTAGGAAAACAAAATTCTCCACAAGCCCAATAGTGTTGCATATCAAGAGAAAGGCACCTATTCCACCGCTCTAGATGAATTAGGTGAGCGACAATCGGCCTTTAAATATATCATATCCGAACGATTTTTTCAAGTTTGCATGCGAATAATTCCAAAACGGGATAACATATTATCATAAAATGTATTTTTCTATAATATAAAGGCAACAATTGTACAAAATTTCATCAAAATTCAAGGTGGTGAGGAATAGAACAGTTTTGATTTGGCATGGAATTACCCACTTACATATTTTTAAATATTACTTAATTGCATTTGGTTGCAATAAATCTATTGTGGCAATAAAACATACCTACTTAAAATAAACATGCGGTCTTGTTTTACCTATTACAGATGAATCGATCATTTTAGAGCGAACTTTTATGATTGTTGTTTGTTGCATTCTTTGATATTATGTTTCTTACCATAATAATCTAGTTTTCATACAGGATTAATATAGTTTTTATACAGGATGTAAAGAAACTACGGATAAAACCGAATCCTTATTGTATAAGTTCTTTATTTATCTATTTAAAAACTACATAAAATATATTTATTTAAAAACACGTAAAATAATTCATTCATTGCGATAATTGTTGCACTAAGTGTCCAAATTTGCTACAGTTTTTAAGTTATCTAATAATCAGTTCTTAAAATTTTATGAATATGATTCACGCGCGAACATGCGAATTTTACAAAATTAATACAAGTTGCATACAGTGTCTCACGGAACTGGTTCATTAGAAGTATTGTAAGATCCACAAATTGTACATATCTGAAACTCAGGAATTTGGAACTACGCGATTTTAACTATCTAAAATACTCTGAAGATGGTTGACACTCCCGGCCAACCGGAAGTGGATGTGTCAATACTTCTAATATATCAGTTCCGTGAACACGTGTATATCAAAGAATAACAAATCAGGCGCATTTTATTATTCTGGACTTTCATCAGCTGACGTACCATTTCTTAAAGGCATTACCTTAATTTTTGAGATATTATACTTTGTCTACATTTTTTTTAGCCTGACCTCTCCTATTATCAATGTCTTTATGATCTTTCAGATGTCAACCAGAGTCTCAATAGAAATGAACAGGTGTTTGCGGTCCCCACCAGCCCAGTACGACCTCTTTTACAGAAACCACCTGCAAAAGTGTATACCAGAAAGAGGCAGTTAGAACCCGATGGTTCCAGCACATCGTCGCAAAGTGATTCGGAAACATCGTCAGTGCTGACAGTACAGTATTCTTTCTTAGTTTTTTTTGTTTTTTATGTTAGATTATGTTTATCTTTATTATTGTTTCTTATAAATAAATGGTTATAGAAATATTATTGCCTATTTTTTATACAGTATTTCCAATACCCTTAGAATACCAGAAGAGGTAAGTAAGTAACATGAGTTTCGGAAATGAAACTATTAAAGGCTTACACAATGGGCTCTATAAACGTTATTATAAATTTTCATGATATTTTATTTTTATTCAAAAATTTATTTGTAACAGAAATGGACTAAAAAATGAACAATGAAATCTACGTTTTTTTTTTTCAATTTGAAATTCCGGAATATGCAATCATGGAAAAGTTGTAAGTTAATGAATTAAAGAAAACACCCAATTTATTTTTTTATTTTGATGTTTTGAACTGCCGCAAATGCTTTAAAATTATTTTAATCTTTGACATTTTTGTTTTGTTTTTTAAGTATGATATAGCGAAATATCGCATCTTATTACCCTTAGTTGGTCTGTCGTAATATGCGATTCACAAAAACACTTCGACATGCAATTGTACAAATATACAATTTAAAAAAAAATATTTTCATGCGAACGAAGTCGCTCTGCCGCTCGCGTGTTTACAAGCTCGCCTACGGCTCGCGTATAAAATTCATGCTTTCGATATCATATTTAAAAAACAAATCAAAAACAATAAGAATTAAACTAATTTTAAAGCATTTGCGGCAGTTCAAAACATCAAAGTAAAAAAAAAATTAGGTGTTTTCTTTAATTCATTAACTCACAACTTTTCCATGATTGCACATTCCCAAATTTGAAAATTTTAGAAACCGGACAACCCTAATAAGCATAAATGAAATAAAAACCCTATTTTTCTTCCAGTGGATTTATTTATTAAATTGTTCTGTGTGGGACCTGGTTTCGAGACCCCGTCTCGTCTTCAGCCTCGCTACAAAACCATCACAAATTAACATTCAGAATACAAAACAAAAACAAATCAATAATTTACCGTCAAGCTACAATGGTCTCGAAACCAGGTCTCACACAGAACAATTTAATAAATAAATCCACTGGAAGAAAAAAGACAGGGTTTTTATTTCATTTATATATAACCAGTGAGCATGGAGGATTTTATCATTAAATTCTTAATAAACATGCTTATTATTTATGTATGCTATGCATAACATATACCATTAATAAATTATTGATACATTAAAGAACCCTTTCAGTAAAAAGAAATTTAAACAGTATCATCCCGGCGCCCGCGAGCGTCGTAAACCGACTAGCACATTCAATTTATTTGCATCCCGAACAACTTGGGTGCGCCTCGGCCGCTCGGCCGTGTGCGGCCTTGTGAATGGTAGCTTTACCAAACGTCCGCAAGAGGCAGCACCATCCATCGATAAGCGCGGGGGTCCCAGTCCTGGAGCGGGGTGTGGGGAAGACTATATCTGGTTGGGACACTTCTTTCTATACGGGTTGCCGGTCTTTGTGATTTATCAGTCAACGGTTTAGGTCAGACGTCAAACGAGCAATCGAACTGCACTTTAGCCAACTGAGCGCTAATCAGATTGAACAGAACTAATCACCCGCATCGATTACTTTCACAAGTTGTCGCAATTACAAGAAATGTCCGAAAATTAAAAGTAAAAAATACTAAAAGAAAGGGATTTTTCTCAGAAGTTTTGAGGTTGTCAAATAGTAACCTCTACAAAAGTTGCAGTTTTTTTCATAATCTAAAACTTTTGTATTAGATTGGTACTTTTTGATTAAAAGACAAAAAAATGTATATTGCGCTTACTTATGTGAAGCTTTATTATTCTAATTTACTGTTTATAGTATTACTCTAAAAAATTAAGTTTTGGGTCAAACAATGAAAGACAGCTTCTTTTGTATTTTATCCGTACAATTGAATGGTGTAATCAGTTTTTCAAGTTTCTTAAAAATTTAAACAAATTATGGACGCTGAAAAAGTCATTGTTGCAACAGTCATTTTCGAGTTTTTTAAATTTTAGGGACTAGTATTTTTATTATTGTATTAAAAGTACATGTAAAAACAAACAAAAAATGAGCAGCAGAAGAACTCTGTTCAATCCTACCACTCAATACTCAGTTTCTAACGTGGATACGAAAGCAAAAAGCAGTTCTTTACCTCACTCAAGCTGGTTGTTATAGAAACGCGTAGGTGAAATTCTTTGTCACTCACGCGTTTCCATGACAATCAATTAGCCTCTTCTCTAAATATCGTCTATAAGCCCCATATTTACTAATATAAAACTTTGCACAAACGATGAACGTCCGTAATAAACAATTTGACATTTGTAGTTTGTTTATATTACGTGCATGACGTCATAAACTGTCAGCTACGTCGACAGATATCAAAATTAACTAATTTTAATAACGTTATTTCTTTAAATTTACTGGCAGGATTGAGCAAAATGCTATACAGCACTCGTGAGAAACCACTTCCCTTATGTGTATGTCTTTCCACACTCGGCTGCACCTCGTGCGGAAATCCGACAACGCGTGAGTATGTCAACCACGTGGGTTCTTCACTTTGATTGTAATCATACTGTAATATACTATTGATTGAAAATATGAACATCTACAAAACTTGTTTGTTGTATATAAAAAATGTATGCTCACCTATTTAAGACATAAAAACCCATGTCACAAAATTTATCAAAATTAAATTATATTTGCGATAATGAAAAATAAAAAACAAAAAAATCGTTTTTGCATTGGTATTCGCATTAGTCTCGGAAATTTTGAGGTTATAGTAATAAGTTACCCTTATGAAAGTTGTAGATTTTTTTTATGGTTTACAACGTCTCTGTAGGACATTTTTTGATAGAACGTCAAGTTTCGCCGGAAAACGCAATAATATATTTTGCACACCTTTCCAACCCCCCGAAATTAACACTATACCACCACCGGCCTTGCATTTTTTTACGTTCATTATAAAACCCTTTACCATTTCCAATAATAAAACTCTCGTCTACAATTAATACTGATTTTAGCTTCTAAATCAGTTAAGTTACCTGCACTACAACATCTATTTGCCCACTAGGGGTTCCCCTTTTTCGTCCTATTGATTTATTTGATTCTTAGTGCAGGCTGTGGTATTATTTGAACCAAAGATTCACCTGCACATTACTGTCATTCAGGAGTATCTGTAAGGACAACTGTAACTGTGCTAGGCAGATAAAATATAAAAAAATAACTAAAACCAGGACGTCAGGAACACCATTTGTGCCGTTTTGTTTTAATTTTATTATTCGATTGTTAATCTGTATTTAGTGGGAATTATCTACTGCTGCTTTCTCATTCATTGGAATGAATGCTAATTAGATTTTTCAGTGGCGGACTAGCCATATCCCCTATTACTCCAATTAGGAGCATAAAAATAAAGTACCAAAGAAGTAGTAGACAAAACAATATACTACACACCAATATTATTTTCAGAAACTAAATGTGTTTTATTAAACAAAATCACCGTTCAAATAAAAGTAATTTTTGTTCTAGCACAAATCGGACATTTAACAAATTTTATGTTCCGTAACATCGTTATTTATCGGTTGAGAAGAAACTTTTTTCCTATATTATGCATTGGGCGCAAATATGGCGCCTATGCAGTTTTGGGGTCGTACAGTTTGTAGACTCGGAAAAAATAATTTGGTGTATGTATCATATATAACTCATGCTGCGATAAAGGTTTAAATTAATTAGTTTTTCCGCACATAAAACTCTGATTGACACTGTTGAACAATTTTGCATATTTGTAACAGTAAAAAAAATGTTTCCAGGATCTTTTTAACTAAGATCATGGAACATAGGTTTACCAATAATTGCATAAAAATCATCATGTGAGGGACTTGTGCAAGACATCTGTAATGATAACGCACAATAAACACAGGTCTGCTTGTAGTACAAGAGAATTGCTTACAAAAACTCGCCATATACAATCAAATGGAATGGCCACAATATCAAGAAAGCATTCGACATTCGTTCAATTCTTTTGCATTGCATAGGGGAACTTTAAACACGTTACATGTATTTATTTACATAACAAAAAAAAGCGGTCCAATGCATTTCATCAAACCCGTGTTTTCTTATTAATTCTTCAAAAGTAAGACAATGCGCTTACGAGCTATTTTCTAATGCCTAAATTGCCTAGAAATGAATCTCACATAAGAAACGGAACGCACACATAACAATGTTCTACAATACACACTGAATGCTTCATATTCATAACTGGAAACAAGTTGAACTTCAACCTAAAGAAACTTCTAACTTAGTATTTAGTCTGCTGTATTTCTACTTTATGCGGGAAAATATAACTACATTATAACAAACAATCAAATCAAATAGGCTTTAATAACTGTAAGTTGTCAATGTCCTCAAGAGCAATAGCTTTTTCACAACTTATTCCATTGTGTAAGGTGACAAAGCCAATAGATGCTCCTTCAAAAGTTGTTTGAACTTTTACAGCGATTCCTCCTTCCACGATTGTGGACACTCATTGTACAACAAAACTCTTCGTCTCAGGTACTCTGCAGACTGTAGTCTGATCTGTGGGGGCATCAGGCGTGATTCAGTTCTTGTGTTGTAATTATGTGTGTCTCCACTATGCTGTACCCGAAAGCGTTTATGAGCATGGAGATCTGACAGGACTCGGTAGACATACTCAGCAGGTGCCGTTAATATTCTGTACTTTAAAAAGAGAGGTTGGCAATGTTCCAGGTTATTCATGCCCTTTATACTGGGAACTGCCTTCTTTTCCTCTATCAGCACCGTCTTGAGATGTGGCGTATGGCTCCAGACTTCTATGGCATAGGCCCGGGGTGGCCAACAAGTCGTTCGCGGTCGACCGGTAAATAGCGAAGCCAATTTTGGTCGACCGCTTGCGATGTCTAGACTTATTGTATGCTGGTGGGTTTAGTCAGCTGTTCGTAGTAGTAAAATAGCCTATTGTTATCGAATATGGAAGATGAAAGATCGTTTCGAATCATGTACTTTATTAGTTTTATCCAACAAAAGCAGCAGACAACACGGGAATCGAGCAATGACTGATCTCACAGACCTGTCCGTTTACCGATAGCGGCTTTTTTCTTATCGCATTGTAACAAAAAACGTTAACAGTAACAAGTTAGTAACAAATTACTCAGGTATAATCGCGCTACTACCTAACACCTCGCATAGCCACCGACCGCGCCACGCGCACATGACAGCAACACCACACTATTGACCAAGGTTGGTCGAACCGTATTTTACAGAGATTGCGCTGATGCCTATATTGCCAATGTATTCTAGCGACCCCCGCAGATGCCTACAAACTCACGAAAAAGTGACGTCAGTGGCGTCAGGATCGATAAAACATCTAGTAAGCTACGAGTTTTGCGTGTTACGAGATAGCAGTTTGGGACGTCACTGGGAGACCTCGTCCCCGCCCCGCAAATGCCTCTTTGTGTAACCTCTGTAGAATAAGGCTTTACCGGCCTTGAGTATTGACCACAGTAGTATAGGTATACAGCTGACAGTTGACTGTCAATACCTGCATCAGACGCTTCGCCTTATATATCTTGTGTAAAAACGTAATTTCGCCAACAATCTCAACCACCTGGAACTCAATTTTACTCTATACAACTTTGTTTGCACCCGACGTGCACAGCAATAGACGATTCCTGTACAAAATTGCGTTTACCAAGATGACAGGCTGATCTAATTACTTTCAACTGAGATTTGTTATAACCTACATTACTATTTTAATACAACTCTGTTCACACCCAACGTGTGCAGCAGGAGTTTTATTAATCAACCTGACACAACAATAGCTGAAAGTGAAGATCAACATGAGATCAACTGCAGCTCGGCGCTCGCTACCTGCCCCCTTTTTTATTCACAAATATGTTCACACCCGACGTCTGCAGCAAGAATAACAATCACGATAGTATAAGACGAGCAACAATTAACGATATAATCATTGTATAAGAGTTTTTTATGAAGTATGAAGAATTCATGTACAATTAGACGATTGCACTGAAGACGGGGTAACCCGAAATCCGGATATGCAATAGTCCTAAAATAAAAACACATCAGACTTCGACTAGACTTTTATTTTAAAATAAAAAATGTTAGTAACGGGCTACACTTTTAGCTAAACAACATAAAATACTATGTGAGTAAAGAGCTGACCTTCAACTCAATAAGATAAAAAATATTAGCAAATGGCAGTGGCGTAGCGTGGGTGTCAGTCGCCCGGGGCGGAGGAAAATTTCGCCGCCCCCATATTTAGGTATTTCAATTTAAAATACTAAAAATATACAGTAATTCTAAAGAACTATTATATTGTGTAAAGTAAATGGTGATATCCAGGCGGGATGCAAATTTGCATCCCGCCTGGATATCACCATTTACTTTACATTCAATAATCATTACGGTAAGTCCGGAAGGGTACGGTATGTTCGTACGAATATATATATATCTAGTTATTATATTGTGGATTGTACAGTTTACAAATGTTGATCTTACATAATTTTTGATTAATTTTAATTTGGAAAACTCCTCTCACAGCCACTGGCATTGCTTATGGCAATTGTAAGAAATATTCGGAGCATAATTATAATATTGGCACTATCACTACACGTACTTATGAGGACTAAAATAATAGTTTGGAAAGCGCTTGGCGCATACATATATACGATTAAGTTAATGTGAATAGGTGTCAAATTATCACTCACGGACTTTCCTGAAGCGTTGACTGATAATTTGTAAAGACACGCAACGTCCATGTATTCAAGCCGAATAAGTGCTCGCATCGCTCCCCGCGCTCCACTTCAGGTCACCCCCAAAATGAGCTACTACGCGTTGCTACGACTACGCAGTGCTGCCGATCGACTCGCATGGACATATTATGGCGAACTAACCACAATTGCTGTTGCTTTCTGTCGGAGTTGAACGTGAGTAGAAACTCGCCTGCGCGGCGATACGCACTTTTGCGAGACAATTCACTAATTTTATTAGAACTGCACTTTTATTTTTAAACTATATGTATAGGTACATACCAACTTTTTTGTGGTGACAATAACTGAATTGTTACATTTGTTAAGCATTTTAGAAATATGAAATTTTACCACTGAAGGTGATTTAAATAATCACATAAGTAATAAGGATAGAATTAAAACTTCGTAAATTTGGAGAAATGTGATGATTGACATAAAAACGGAAAAAATTGTTATTCCATCGGACAATGCTTTTTGTTTCCGAACCTTGCTCAAAGATTTTATTGCATTTTGATCGTTTTGTGTAGTTAGTGAGGCAAAAGTTATTATAATCAAAAAAATTTAAATATTTACGAAATTTTATTATAATATAAAAAAATCTTTGCTTATAATTTTCTGATTTTTATGAAAAAACAATTCATATTTTATACCCTTATCGCACACTGGGCGGCCTTTTATTATCCCTATACTGACTTTTGTAGACTTGCAGTGGTTTAGACAAATAAAACGGTATAAATATTCAGTTACTCGTATTTCTAATAAGATTTAGTCAATTCAATTATTTCTCTCAACTTAAGACTCGAAAAGCTTATTGTGAAGATGCACAATGACACCATATTCGCAATAATATGACATTTCAGTCCAATGTTATGTTACTTTAGGCATGACTGTGCATTTCAGGCACGACACATCCATTTGCGTAGGTACTTGAGTTATCTTTAAAGAAGATGGAGAAACAATGGCCAACTTTTTCTTTTTTATGGACGCCATGCATGATTTTTAATGATGATTCTTGCTTCTGATTCACGTAATGTACCACAATTATCACAAATAATGGGCTGTTTTTTTGAATTACATATATGAACGTGAAGGAAATGGCTTGCTTTAAACTTAATACTCAAGAATACTCACGTTAATTCTAGCTCCGCATCCATCTTTGCAAAAGCAAACATAAAATACTAACATTTATCTAAAATTTTCAGCTAAACAACAGGTGTGATACATCACAATTGAAACTGAATAAAAAACCACCTAAATGTTAAAACCAAACATCGCGCCCATATGAAAACCAAAAGTTACCAATGGTTTCTCCAGATTGGATTATAATATATATATATATATATATATATATATATATATATATATATATATATATATATATATATATATATATATATATATATATATATATATATATAATGGATGTTAATTATATATATAATGTCACGTTAGTCTAATTGGTAAAACGTCGGACCGGCAATCCGTATATCTGGGTTCGAATCCCAGGCGTGGCTGTAGTTTTTTAACTTAAAAAATTACCGCCATCTTGTATTAACTATTTCAAAGTGTTATATATATATATATATATATATATATATATATATATATATATATATATATATATAATTAATATATAATATAGAATAGCCTAGAATTGCACTGACAATGCGCAGATCACTGATTCAGAGAGTCCACGAGTATTGCCAGTGCAGTTCTAGGGTGCACTAGTTTTACCAAAAGAAAACGCTATAAGTCAAGAAAAATTCCGTGCTCATTTCAATCGCCCCGAATCGTAGGTGCGACAAAAATATGAAATGAAATTGTTCAATTTTTTTAAGATGAAATTTTTCCGCCCCCTAAACGTGCCGCCCGGGCGGACCGCCCCCCCCCCCCGCCCCTGGTACGCTACGCCACTGGCAAATGGTTATCCTTGCAGCAGTGGCGGCTCGCGTATAGGCACTGTGGAACTGCAGCACTCCCTATTATTTCCACTTAATATTATGGATAACATGTAATATAATGAGTCCTTTTTCTTTTAATTCTTTCTTCATACTTGTACAAAGTATAATCCTTAATCCTTAATGTCAGTAGCCATCCCCCAGTTTAAGAAAAAGATTCAAAAATCGTTGTATGGAACTGTGATCTGCACAGTTCCAGTAGGCAAGATGTTTGGCTGTTCTGCGCATGCGCACATAGGAAGCTGCAGCTCAGTCTGCAAGCGACGCAGCGGCCGGGCTGGGCTGTTATGGACACAGACAGCACTGTTGTCCCCGCAGTGCCGACCCTCGTCTGGTGGAAGGTAGTTTTACAAACTGCGGATGGCATATCAAAAGTCAATACGCATTTACAACAATTGCAGTGCTTTCAATAGAGAAAAAATTCCTCAGTTTTCATCCAGAGACCAAGCATAAAATTATTGATATTTTCCCGCAAATTAAAACAAGAAGAATTACGCTTATCTTAACTTCACTTGTTTGTTTGCTACATTTACTCTTGTAATCGATAATTTACCTACTCCCAATATCCAATCGAGTTCAAATTTTGCACGTGGACAGATTGCCGGTGACAATGCATAAAGGAAACAAAAAATTGACGAAACAATTTTAAAAATTTAACGGTTAATGCGTTTTTTTTTCTCATTAAGCGTTGTTTTTAAAAAATTTATTTTTTACATAAATTTATTACCACGCTTACCTTAACTCTACTTTGTTACGTTCAAATCTTGTAATCGATATTTTACCTACTTCCCATTGTCCAGTCGAGTTCAATTTTTGCATGTGGACGATTTCTGGTGACAATGCATGAAACATTAAAAAATATGGAAAATTTTTAATTTTTAATAGATACATTTTGTTGAAGCGTAATTTTTAGTATTTTTTACATAAATTTATTAATGAATGTAACTGTAACAATTTATGTAAAGTAAATAAGAAATCCGTTTTTATTCCCTAAATTCTTTTACGATTTCATCAAGTTTCTGAATAAATTTTCTTTTTATACGGCTTTTTTAAAATCTTTTACACAATATTTTTTAAAACAATGACAAAAAAATTTCTGTGACAGCACCCCCATTAATATTAGCTAACAGCCGCCACTGCCTTTCAGTTCAAACACAATCAAATATGTTAGTATTACTCATCTTTTTCACGTAGGTAGATATACATGGTGTTTCAGTATGAGATGCAGTCCCGCGATGTATAGATAGATTAGCAAAAAATCGTCTAAAACACTTATATCATTCTTCTATGATAAAATTTCCTGGCCCAAAAAGAATCGCAAAAGTGAAATCTTAAAATCAAATTATCAGTCATATTGTGCATTTTTATAATAACTTTTTCATATTTACGAACAGTAGTACCTACAACAGCTTATACATAGCAATTGATAAAAAGAATTAAATTGTATTTTAAGTTACTACAAATTTATCTTGTCGAAAAATCAAGTTTTTAGGTACCGCCTGTACGGAATGAACTCGTATCTGCAAATATAAAACTTTGTGTCTATAACTGTATTTTCTTTATGAGTTTAAATCTCGAAAACTTAATGAGTGATTAAAAAATACAAAAATAGTTTGGAAAATATATTTTGCTTATCTACCTATAGCTCGCAGGTGTGCTACGCTTATGACAGTTCTTGTGCTCTTTTATTTTTTAAAGTATGGAAAGGAAACGATAAAGTATGCTTATCCGGTAAGTATTTGGTAGACAATGTGCTCGTGTCTGCCACGGATCAATAGC
Source organism: Aphodius sticticus (assembly GCA_963966075.1). Taxonomy (NCBI): domain Eukaryota; kingdom Metazoa; phylum Arthropoda; class Insecta; order Coleoptera; family Scarabaeidae; genus Aphodius; species Aphodius sticticus. The sequence continues at coordinate 67,645,956 of OZ014506.1, forward strand.
AGTAAGTACTATATAATTGCAAATACAGTAGTCTTGATAATCCAGACTAATCTGTAGTGTGAAAATGAAAACGTAAATGAACGATTATCATTATTATATATTATCCTTCAAAGATTGTTTACCAATTCTTATTGTCTTTTTGGCACGTAAGTATAGATCTGTGTTTGTGTGTGTGTGTGTGTGTGTGTGTGTGTGTGTGTACCCGTTTTTTGTGGCGACGATTCCGGAGAAACTACCAAAGGTATCGGGGCGAAACTTCATATTTAGGAGTTTCATGACTAAACTTAGAGCTGAAAAGCTTTTCGTGCAAAAGGGTCCAAAGGAACTGGATGTTTACTGTAAGCATTTTTCAACGATTTTGCAAATGAGCCGCCATTTCCGTAATTTCGACAAAATAGTTAAATTATAAATTAAAGTAGAACACATTTGATAATTTATGCCAATGATATTTTTTGGTAAAATTAATAGTTTAGCTGCATGAGCAAATTCTATTTGATTGAGATCGGTCGTGTCTGCATTAATATAAAACTAGTTAGCCAGGATTTTTTAGTTATTTTCATACTAATGACAGTAGGTGTCAAACTCTGATGTTTTGAAATACCTACTGTCAATAGAATCAAAATATCTGTCAAATCCTGGCTAACTAGTTTTATTTTAATGCAGACACGACCGATCTCGATTATAATAGAATCTCATGCTATTATTATATTAAACTAATATTTTATATATAGAATGATCAAGTCATGTGCCTGGCCACATCAGATTTTTCTATCTCACTGGCATTTATTTAACGGTATATGTAATGGTTAATGTGTTCGACCAGAGACAAAACTATTTTCTTATTATAAGCGAATGAAGTTTTTTTCACAGGCATTATAATTTAATTTAATTTTAATTTTTTTTATAGTCTTATTTATTTTACGTTATGTGCTCTCACGATATACTGACATATGTATCAAGGCGTTTTAGTTGTGTTATACTGGTTTCAATAACAACTGAGACATTCTGTTTTAACATCAACATAACTAAGAAAAAAGATCTAAGAGCTGGTGGTATTTACATGTTGGGCATCCAGATGAGAGTTGATGTATTTGGATATGTTGATACCAAAAATTAAATTATCTACATCTACAGGTGTTCCATTTAAGTTAACACATGTTTCAAAAAGCAAATGTCATTCCAAGTAAAAGCTGCATTTAGTAACTCTCACAGGGTGACAAAAAAAAATGTGTCTTATCACTAGAGATCAGCGGTTTAAGTCACTCTGTGACGCGCTGCTAATCGGCCAAGTCGGGAGTGTATATGAATAGAGCGACTGCAGGTACAAAACCCCAGAGCGCGACTGTAGCTCCTAGACTGGCGTGCTATGCCACAGCCGGGCAGCATATGAGATTGATGCGACCCCTCTCTTCAAAACGAAGCGTACGCTCATGGAAAGGATAAATGACTGAAATGTCTGGACTCTACTTATCACATATTGTTTGCTATAACCATCTATATAGGAACAAATTTGAGTAAAAGCTGGTTGTATACATAGCCATTTGCTCTAGTGTGTTCACTACAAGTGAACTAAAAATACAAGTAAGTAACAATATATTTTTAATAAACTGAGTTTGTTATATTCGGGCTTGACTGCATATTTGGATTCAGGTCTATACCTGAGACTGACCCAAATTTTATAATTACCTACCTTTTGACTTGAAATCTCATGAAGTGAGTGATGGTTAAGACTTACCTGTTTTGGTTATATAGTTCTTCCGCATCTAGAGCCTTGTTGAGAGAATATTGTGTGTGATTGTGTAGATCATCTAATTTCATATTGTATAAATGTAAATCATCTTTAAGGTTATGTACATTTGCTACCATCCCTCCAATAGAAATGTTAAATACACGTAAGTCAATCATGAGGTTAGCTACATCAAAAGTTGCATTTTTAACTTTCTCAGCGGGAATAGATAGATTTTGTGTGCGTAGATTGTCAACAATTGTCTGTGCCTCTTGCATTGCTGCATCAATCTTAGGTCCTGCAAGAAACAAAACAGATCTAATGAAAGAAACCATTCTATAACAATTTTATATAGCTAAGGGTCGGCGCTAAACGAAAAAAAATTCGAGAAGCCGTAAAAAAGCGTGGTGTTTGGGCATACACGTTGCCTACACGTGGCCATTTATTCCTCAACCTGTATTTCCTGTATTTATTATCCTGTAATTTTACTGGAACTTCGGATAATTGGGCCAGCCGCTTAATCGGGACAAAATGTACTTGTCCCGATGTGTCCCAATTAAGCGAAATTGATTGTATCTTCAAAATTATCAGTTTTTCGGACAGAATGATGATATCAAAATTGCAGTTCGTAAAAATTGCCATGTAAACAGATTATTTCATTATACAGCTAACCCTTTTAGAGATATGGGCATGTGAATATATTTATAACTAGTAAGAAAATTATCTTCAGCCATGCTGAAGTTAAAATACCCTCCACCGTAAAATAACAAAAAAAAAAAAACGAGTGAACAAATTTTTCCCCTTTGCGAACTTATCCTTACTTTTTAAGAGATAAGCTTGTATACCAGATTTCAGACCAATTGTTTCAAAATTACTAAATAGCTAAATCGATTCAGTTTTCAATTTTGATTAAATCCATATATATATATATATATATATATATATAAGTCTATATCTGCCACGCCTCCTTAAGGGTGTTACAAATGTTGAATCAAACTCAATATACCCTCACCACATTAAATGTGGAGGGTATAAAAATAATCACAATCAACTGAAAAATTGAAACAACCTGGATTCTTGTATACAGCTTCATATTTATGTTTTTAATAATATCTTCAGCCCCAATCAATATGTGATCATCCCTGAAAATGTCAGTTTTTGTAAAATCGGGTTATTATGAAAATTATAGCCTATAAAATTTGCATTCAAAATAATTTTTTGATTGTATGTCAAGTCGTTCAGAAAGTATGGTGGCTAGGGGTATTCAACTTCTACTAGTTATACTATAAAATAAGCTGTTATGTTTGCATTTTAGTTCATTTTATACCCCCCACATTTAATGTGGTGAGGGTATATTGAGTTCATTTCAATCGGATGATGAACACCACGGTAAGGCTTGTTGGTTTTTTTTTATACAACCTGTATATAAAAGGAATTTATTTCATAAACAACATACCTTCTCCAGTGGTTAAATTCAGTGATAACTGTTCAATAGTTGATAGTGCTTCATGCACGTTGCTCATTGCTGTTTCTAGTTCAATGTAAGCCTCATCAGTGGCAAGGTCTAATTGGTCCGAATCTTCTATTAACTTATTACCATTTTCCAATGAATAATTCGCCTAAAATTAGATGATTTATTAACATTTTCTAGTTGATATAGTCAATTTACCTTTCTGTTCATATTCAATGAATCTTGTTCCAAACTTTCGAGCTCTTGTACGATTGGAGTCAAGTTGGTGCTATTAGGATCAAGACTCTGAATTCTAGGTTTCAGTTGTTGGAATGTTTCATTCATGTGTACTAAACGGCGAGACGTGAAAAATCCAGAATCGGCAGACTGAAAACAGAATATTTATAAAATTTCTCGCAATAATAAAAGCATTACAGTCTTACATCAAATTCGCTGATGACTGGGTCAATAAGATTAGCCAAGCTGTCAGTAGTGTCCAATAAAGCATGCGTACAGCTTTCGCATTGATGGCATCCGTAACGAGGGTCAAATGCCCAACGATGTGGGCAGTGATCACATTTTTCTCCAATCACTCCAGGTAAACATTCACATTGACCAGTAAGTGAATTACAAGCAACCCCAATTGAATATTCCTTATTACATTTGCAGGCTAGAAATAAAATAATAATACATTAACATTTATGAGCTTTAAGGCTAAAACTCATAAGCAAGAGTTGATCCAATTGGAGCAGTAATGATATTATTATAGTTTTAATTGGGGAGACCAGATGTATCATTTTTACCCTACAAGTTCTGTTTTAAAACATTTGACACTTTTTAAGGGTTGTCGTATGCATAAATTTAACATATATCTATGAGCTATAAACAGCATATAAATAAATAAAATAAACTTCGTATTATATTTACCTTTCTCGATTTTTTATTTTGTTTTCATAACACCCTTTATGGGGAATTATGATTTGATGCCAAAATGAAGAAAGTAAAAACTACTTATTGACCGAGAGCCCATAACAAAAACTAGCGTCTAGCCAGCAGGTGCAACAAACGATCTTGCCGATGTATGGCTGCAGGTATGCCACCCACCATACACTATTGGCGCGCACATTGTGGACCTAGCCCCGGTAATATCTCGGTTCGGTTTATTCAAAAGAATTTGGTGTTGTTTCGGTTAGGAAAAGCTGAATATTAACGGTAATCGGTAAGTAATCTATATTATAATAAGTATATTAACGACTTTACAGTAAACGTATTTCTAGTTTATTAATCCCAAGCCTATTATTCCCTCAACATGGGTGACGAACAAAAAGAATTAAATCGGTCAAATAAATGTAATGAATGCGGTACAAAATTTAGCAGTAGGAGCAATTAAGGAAAACAAGTAAAAAAATCCATGAACGCAAAATAAATGTGTTGGCTCCGCGAATTTATAAAGTCTGTGCCGAATTTGGGTTTTCTTGTAACAATTGCGACAAAAACTTTAATAATAAACGTACACTGCGTTACCATATCTTAAAGGCACACAACGGAGAAAGATCGAGAATTACCCAAACTTCAAAAAAATGCTATAGATATGCATCTATAAATGTCATTCTAAGAAACCAATGATAACCAGCGGCGCGTTATGCCATCATGGGGCTCTGAACAATTTTGAATTTGGGGGCCCCCATATACCGTGTTGAATTAAGAATTACTTTTTATACAAAAATAATATGTACTAATACTAAAAAAATCATAAATAATAAGTAAGGTATGTATTTTTTGCAACAACATTTAATATTCCTACATTTAATATACCTACATCGTTATTTAAAGCAACAAATGAATATTCTTAAGAAATACAAAATAACAAATAAGTAGCTTAATAATTTAAAAATCAAAATTCATAACAAATAAAATATATTATCTTAATTCATAAATCCATATTCTTAACAAATAGAAATAAATAATTTTTCACATTAGGGAATCTAGATATATTGCTGCTTGAAACAGCTTTTTTAATATTTGCCAATTGCAAGCACTGCGATTGTTCATCCTTAAATACGCCATAGCCAGGATCTATGTCCTCTGGCTATGTACTTATTAAATTTGTAATGCAGTTTTCATAGTCTTTTAGAGATGTTTCTTTTAATAAACTGTAATTTCCTCTTTCTTTTGCTAACAGTGTCGGTTTCATAAACTTTATTGTTAATTAACTCATAAGAATCCGATCCCATATCATCAAAAAGTTAACAAGAAGAAACGTATAACTTGTCAATATCTGGTCCTGAACGTTTAGAAGAAACCAAATAATAATTTTAGGAAATGACTTGAGCTACAAACTGAAATGACTTTTGAATATACAGGGTTATGCATTTGTAAGAAGCAGACCAAATTCATTTTTTAAATATAGCACCCTGTATATTTTTCCTGTCCAAAAGTCGTGAGATCAGTCGTTTAAATGATACAAAATGATTAAATGTTAAAAGAAAGCAACTACAAAATGTTAAAACGATTTCTACCATGTCAATACCTCGACCTCTGAAAATTTTCCAACAAAAAAATAAATAAATGTTCTTGAAAATGATTTAAGCTATAAATACAAAATACTTTTGAATATATAGTATGATTTATTTCTAAGCATTTCAAACTTGTAGCTTAAGCAATTTCCTAAAACTTTTATTGGAATCTTTTCCTTGTCAACTTTTTAGAAAGAAAAATATTGAAGATCGAATTTTCATTTCACAGACTTTTTTGGAGAATTAATTTTTGCAGAATAGATTTCCGTAACAAAAGAAAAAGTGTCGATTGAAAATCGTCAGTGTATTCATACAGTATTTTCGCTTCTTCAACTTTATCAAGGGTCTCTTAAAATTAGATGTTTCTTTTATGGAAAAAAAATGAGTTTAACTGCTAAAACTGCCTCTAGAACTATGCTAAAGTTAAAATTCGTAATTCTCACCACGTTAATTTATTAATTAATTAATTTATAGTTTATACAAGATTCCAGTCTTTTGAATAAACAGAACCGAGGTATTACCGGCCAGGTCCACAATGTGCGTGCGCCAATAGTGTATGGTGGGTGGCATACCTGCAGCCATACATCGGCAAGATCGTTTGTTGCACCTGCTGGCTAGACGCTAGTATAACAAAACACTAAAAAATTTTTGTGGATGTTGACAAATAATGTGGATGGTAAGAAATGTCTAGTGTGCCTAAGCAAATCCGACTGACAGATGTTTAATTTCGGCTAATAATTAATTACCATGGGGTGAGTCAGTACCTTCACACTACCTCTGAATGACTTTTCCCTCGATTATATAGGAATATATGTAGTCTAATAATAATGCCAACTAGCTATAATAATGTGTTCTGTCTAACCCCAGCTAGACCATCATGAAGGGATGAAATGCAAGAAATATGACACTTTCTCAAACATCATCATGGTATTTTAGAATATAGGAATTTGACAAACTGTGGCAAACTGTGACAAACCGGAAATGGCTGAAAATGACAGGTAGGCAATTATTCTTCTTTAAAATAAAGGGTACTTCCTTTGTACTCTATCAAAACATCTTTATGATTTTTCTCGCAATTGTAAATGAATTTATATGCGTTCATAATCAAGAAAAATTCTTGAATCTACTGCAGAACGAAAGCTGGAATGTAGTGTTTACTGTTTACTACCAACAATGCAGAGAAGATGATGGATAGATTTGTGTATACCCTCAACGCACCCCACAATGACACCTTCCCTATAATATCTCGACGAAACACAACAAAAAGGAATGCACCATCTCCTCAGCTGAGAGCAATCCAAGAAACACTCAATTTGTAACGCAGAGCAGCAGACACTAGGAATGATATTGAAGACCAAATTGCAATTAACACCGACAAATGCCACTTCATCCGATATGCAGAGCAAGAACAGGGAAAGAAACTATACCGCATTACTGAATGCGGAGAATAAAACTAGTGTCATTTGGCAGACAATAAAACGAGAAACTGGTAGAACATCAAGGAATAACATCCACCAACATAAGCCCTCATGTGAAGATTTCCATGCACACTACATAAAGCTCGAAAAACTGTCAACAACAACAGCAACAACCAAGTCGTCCATACCAGCAAGTACTATCTGTGACAACTCTCTATTTCTTAATCCAACAGACCACAAAGAGGTAGAGGTCATATTACGTAAGGTGACTCAAAAACCTATTGAGGACATTTATCTCATAAGTACCCGAACCTTAGACCTAAGATTTGTAGCAGCATACATATCCAAGCCGCTACCTACTATTTTTAATCACGGTATGCTACAAGGAATTTTCTCAACAATGCTTAAAGTTACCAGATTAACTAACACCTGTCTACAATAAAGGAGACCAACAACTGTGCAAAAACCACAGGCCAATCGCAATCCTCCCACCTTACTCGAAGACTTACAAACAAACTCTCCTGACCAGATTATACATACACATTACCAGGAACAAACTACTGGCAAGTGAGAAAATTTGCATATCATACATAAGAACTTGAATAAAGAGAGAAAATGTAAACTACAACTGTGCGGTCTCACTAGAGCATTTGACCTGATGCATCACGATGGTTTCCTACACAACATGCATCAGTATGGTGTACGAGGAGTCGCCCTGCAGATTATAAGATCCTACCTGACAGACAGATTACATCAGGTTAAAGTGAAAGAGAAGTCAGCAAATACTGGGAATCCACAGTTGGAGTTCCACAAGGAAGCCTATTACGGGAAATTCTCTTTATCATTTATATAAATGACCTGCTAACAAGTACAACACAGTAATTTACGCTGATGACCACCCTAATCAGAGCTGCTCACTCGGATGCGGAACTACAGTCCACCGCCGGTCACCAAATGCGGGAAGTGAAAGAAAGTGGTTCCACGACACCACTCTTCGCCTGAACGAAGCCAAGACCAAAGAGATGGTTTTCCAGCTAGAAAGATGGCAACAGTCAGTGGATCCAGTCAGATACTTAGGCATCATCATCGACTCTTGCCTGACCTGGGGTACACAAATTGAACATCTACGAAGTAAGCTGAGCAAGGCCACATACGCCATTCGAAAACTCTATAAAAGATCTGGGAGTCTATTCTCGTCAACTTTTTGAAGCGAATGCGAGACTTCTCGAATGGTTCGGTGAGAGTGGGGATATCGGCAGTCGCCCTGTGTTTGGAACGTATGGGCGTGGAGCGTGCGTTATTGTTCTTAGCGACAAGCAAACTTGCTCATAGATACGTTCGTATGGGCGTAGCGCGAGAGTTATTGTTGTTTGCGACAAGCTAATTTGCTCATAGATACGTACCAGAGGGAAACCGCTGATATCCCCACTCCTTCCACCTAACCATTCGAAAAGACTCACTTTCGCTTCAAAAAGATGACGAGAATAGAGTCCCAGCACCCTTATTCTCAGGTATACATGTGCGTGACACGTGCGTTATTATTCTTAGCGACGAGCAAACTTGCTCATAGGTACGTTTGTATGGACGTGGCGCGTGCATTATTGTACTTAGCGACAAGGAAATTTGCTCATAGATACGTTCCAGAGGGAAACCGCTGATATCCCCACTCCGTCCACCTAACCATTCGAGAAGTCTCGCATTCGCTTCAAAAAGATGACGAGAATAGACTCCCTGGTCCGGAAGCTGCTAGAACTGCGTACATGGCCCTATTCCAATCCCGAATGTGCTACGGAATTGAATCCTGGGGAGGCAGTGTGCACACAGCATCTATCCTAATAGAACAGAAGCGAGCCGGGAGGGGTCTTGTGCCAGGCCAAACCAATTTTCGGCCAGCTGAGGATTCTCATAGTTTACGCAGTATATCTGAAAAAGTGCCTCTTGCTCATACACAGCAAAAGGAAAACCTTTCCAAAACAAGAAGATTAGCATGACTTCAGCACCCATAAAAGGGACCACCTAGTGGCAGTTTTCGCTCGACTGTCTACAACCGCACACAACTACAACACTGTCAGAATATACAACACCTTCCTAAGTGACTGGAAGAGGAAACCCGAAGCAGTCTTTGCAGCGACATTACACAGACATGAATCTTTGTCCGTACAGCGTAGAAGAGTTTACCAACAGTCAGCCGAAATGAAGAATGAAAAAAAGAAAACCATAAGAGAATACAAATAGCTTTTTCTTTGTCTACTTACATATTTTTGACTAAATTCTGTACAGAACACTCAATAAATATTATTAGCTTTGTTCGCTGAGCGCGTTCGGAACGTGTTCGGGACGTAATTTATATTGGACCAGATGTATTGTGTGGTAATGGTAGGTAAAATCATAGCGAGACATCGGATTGGTCCAATATAAAAGACTACCTGAACTAGTTCGGGATTCGATCAGCGACGAAAGCTATTATTATTATAATAATTTAATTTAATTTATGGTGTCTAACTCCATTTGACGGGCAGACCGTTATAGGACATCTGGAATACTTTACCTCTGCAAGATGGTAAGTCAAGCAATTCTGGTCAAATGGGATTAGGCACACCAAGTTATTAAGAAAGCACAGAATTTCTCTTTATTCTGAGAAAAACTATTCAGATATGGAGTATGTGGGGTATAGCTATTATTGTAGCTGCGCATCTAGGCCATAGTTGGCCCCTTTTGCTTCCCCGAGATGGATGTAATGAGTGCGCAGTATGGTCAGGGGCGAATGGGTAGCATATCTACCACGCCTCGCATGCCAGCCTCCATCAAGAACAGGCATACGTGGAAGCCAATGCTCGTCAATGCCAACGCTCGTCAACGGGCCAAGCCAAGGCCCATCTCTGTTTGTGTGGCACGTTATTACGTGATACCATCCAACAGAATGTTATTGAAACCAGAGGTCGACACTGGTTATGGGACCATCGTCTTAACGTGTCTTCCGAAGGACGGCATATTACTTAATTCAGACATGTTGTGGGAGTAGTGATATAAGCACGTTTAGTCACTAATTAGCCTAATTACCATCGCTTCGGCCGGATATGCATAATTTGGCATTAGTAGTTCTTTCTTCTCCATATGATTTTATGTCAAATCTATTTTTTTTTGTAGTGGTGTTTTATGAAGGTACAATTTTGTCGCGGGTTCTTGGCCTATTATCTCATTGTACTTAAAGAATGGATACACTTTGCACAAAACCCAGTGACTTTGCTGTAAATTGTGATATTGCCGTGAAATTGTCTTATGCATATTGTGAAAATATGTAGGTACATTTGCAATGTGAATATACAAACATTCCGAGTTTTCTTTATTAGACAAACTCAAACTCAACATAACATTTTTACTGTAATTTGTTACATAAAATTTACTGTAATTCTGCAGCATTGCCGACAACCGGACATTAACGATTATTACGATTGCCAGTAATCTATTGGGGATTCCCGTTAGATTACTGTCACTGGTGACTTATGTATTCCACCCAAAAGCAAACATAAAATTGCAAGAATAAAAAACATAAAAATATCTAATGAGTGGGGTTTCCGCAAGTACAAGGTGCAGTATTATAATTAAAATTTCTTTGTGTCGTTCTTCCTTGTATGTTTATTAAAATATACAAGGAAGAACGACACCAAGAAGTTTTAATTATAAAAATATCTATCAGAAAACAATGATTATCTGATGGTTCTTTTGAGGTCTATCAAATAGCGTTTTCTTTTGGTAAAACTAGTGCTCCCAGGAATTGCACTGACAATGCGCAGATCACTGATTCAGAGAATCCACGCGCATTGCGAGCGCAATTATAGGGTGCACTAGTTTTACCAAAAGAAAACGCTACAAAAAAGCATAAAAAAAAACCATTGGAAAGCTCCATAATGGAGGATTCTGACATCTGAACAAAAACGCATGCAAGTTTCCCACCAAATGCTGAAGTGACAAACATTCTTGCTGCTACTATATACTGTAAACAACAGGGTCCAAGAATCTAATGATGAGTGGTTATAATTTGTACTTTGTTTAAACTCACATGAACATCCTTCTGCAGTATAATTCCAATAATCAGGACCACATCTGTCACAGGTTTGTCCCGTAACTCCAGGTTTGCACTTGCACTGACCAGTAACATCGTGACACTGTTTACTTTCCGAAGCTACACCGCAATTGCAAGGAACACATCCATTGCCACTCTCAAATCCGTAGTGGTCAATTTCGCAACGATCACATTTCTCCCCTACAACATTTGGTTTGCAGACGCATGTCCCTGTGTAGCTGTCACAAAGTTGTGTTCCCAATCTATCGCAGATACAAGCTATGGAAAATAAATATGTTATTTTACATTGGATGTGTATAGTATGGTTTCTTGCCTTGACAATCTTTTTTTGTAATAGCATCTCCAAAGTAGCCCGGAGCGCAAAGCGCACAAGCTTCACCAAATGTATTATTCAAGCAACTCATACATCTTCCAGTGACTGTATCACAAGAGTCTGGGCTTGTTGGATCTATATTTCCAGAGCATTGGCATGGTTTACAGTAATCATCTATAAACATACACATTTGTTGTTATTCTGTACAAAACAAAAGAAATTAATGACATGCAGCACATACCAGGTACTTCAGGTTTTCCCCAAAATCCAGGGGCGCAAGAATGACATCTGGCACCATTGTAACCCTCAATACAATCACAACTGATTTTTTCACCATCTGAGCTCAGATTGCAACTAGTGGCAAAGTTGTTAGAACTGATCGGGAGCGGGCAAGCGCATATTAAACAGTCCATAGGTGTTCCTTGTTCAGCATTTCCATGGTAACCCACATCGCACATTTCGCAGTGATCACCTCTTGTGCTATGTTGACAATTAATGCAAACACCAGTATTTACATCGCATGTGTCTGTGTGACCGTGACATTGGCATGGCAAACAATATCCTCCGTGAGGACCGCTGACTCGGTAATAACCTGGAGCACACTCTTCACATGATAAGCCTTGGTAATTTGGTGGGCAATCGCATTGTTCGACAGATTTTGCCAAAGAGTAACTTGCATTAAAGCCATAGTATGTATTGACTATGGCTATTTCCATGAAAATGTCAGATAATCTGAAACAGCAATTGAATTTACTTATTTGAATGTATGTTTTATGAGTTTGTATTATATCCATGAAACATGATTTATTGATGACAAACTGCAACAATGAGGAAAATGTTGGTAAAGGTAATAATATTAAAGCAAAATATTGAAGAACAGAAAGATAGAGATGATAATAATTGTTAGAATTTTAATTTTGTTTTGGCATTGATATTTTTTGTGAAGGAAAACAATTTTTGTTGTAGAAAACTATGATTTATTTACGGATATTTCTAGTAGTTTCTACGATAAGAGTTAGTAGCATTTCTTATGATTTTTGATAGTTACTATAGGAGTATGTCTGCAGCTCATTTTATTATTTGTATCCAACTTTTCCTTCAAAAACAGGAGAAATACATTGGCGGGGATAGATATACTTTACTAGGTAGGACTTTATGAAATAAAGTTTTATGAATTAAAACAATGAACTCATTATTAGAAATCTATATTGGTTAGTGTATTTTCTTAAATTATTAATCAGACTTAATTATTTATTATTTTTATTATTTTTTGTTTTAATTTTTTTATTTAGTATAAAATGTAATAGATGCCACCTGCTCACTTGTATGTCCTCTGGCCATGTACGAAACAGGAAACATATGCCAGAGCACCAATATTTTCAAGAAAATTTAGGAATAACTAATTAGGTAATGTTGTTATAGATCTAATCATTTAGCAGGCTGATTATATCACTGGTTACAGAAAAGAGATAGCAAAAACACAATGATTGACTACTAATGTAGTAAACACGGATACCACACTGTTCCGTGTCTCTCAGTGACCAATGAGAGCCCTTGAACAATTTGTGCGAGTGTGAAATATATTTACACTAATAGTAGATCAATGTATGCCAGGGGAATGGGGAAAACACAAAGGTTAAGTTATTTATAACAAATTCCGACTTGCCAGAGAGAGACGACAGTCACCATACTAAACACGGATATCACATTGTTACGTGCCTTTCACTGACCAACGAGAGCATGATGGTTGTTACCAACTTTACATAAAACTGGAGCAATGGAGGAAATAACAAGTCACGTTGTGTTGACGCACGTATGTCAATCTCTGTTTAGCATATACGTTTTTCCAGAAATCTATCTCTTATTGCATGACGTTCCTATGTTATAGTTAATGTATGTGGATACTTGGATACTCATTTGGGCTGATTACCAGCCCTATAGTAAACAAGTTTCCATATCATGTGACATTAAAAACCCTTTGGTTTAAAAATGTTTTTTGGCTAGTCACCAAAAGTACCTCTTATCGTAGAATCATTGTTATACTTTGCTGACCATAAGTCTCATACAGCAGCCACATATTTCATTATTGTAGTTTTGGTTATTTTGATTTTTCATTGAAGAAAATAATGCTTTCTTGAATTTTAACTGATATCATAGTGAGAAGTCAAAAACACAGGTAAAAAAATAGTAATTGACACTTTTTATTAATAATTAAAATTCAAAGAGCACAATGCCCTTTATAATAATAAGACTATAGTTTATGTGAAAACCCATGTATTATTTAGGCTAGCGAACAGAAATTATTTACAGTAAACCTGGAACAGTTTATCTTGTTTCTTTCATGCCTTCTAAACAGGAGCCATTTGTTGCAAAACTGAAGCAAGTCTAATAAACAACATAACATCTCCATAAGGTTGAACTAATACCAGTTAAGGACCCATAGTATGGGCGTGGGTAATAAGATTCTGATCTGAACTTTGGCGAGCCGCATACAGAAAAAAACTTTATTATTAACACACTTCATTTCATTTTTTTTTCTTCATTCGTTGCAGAGTTACGAACCTCCAAACACATGGCTCAATACTTTTGCAACCGATAGTAGGTTATTATTGCATGCGCCCTTAGACTTGTCACTACATATTGAATACAATAGAGCCATCAATCTCCAAAATGTCGAATTTCAAAAGAATAACATGGAACATTTAAGTTGCAACTCTAAGGTAAGCAAGATTAATTTTGTCCTCAAAAGACTTTATTATCAAAAAATAAAAAAAGAAACTTAAATTTATTCTTATTCTTCTATTGGTGGGTGCGCAATGATGGCGCCTCTACCAGTTGTTTGGCGGTACTGGTGCACGTGCCGCGAATATTGCAGTGTCCTACTAAATGTTACATTTATCTGAAGTCAAGTGAAGTAGTCAAATCAAATTCTTACATTGTTTTTGGCACCACCAGGAAGAAAGAAACAAATTTGATAAATTAAATTTCTATTCTAGTATTGTAGTATCTGATTGTATTAAACATTGTGCATATCAAATTACTCACAACAAATGCTGACACCATAAGCAAAACAGAAGTTTCCAGCGAATTTGTTGGCAAACATATTTAAACTGACTATCTAATCTAATTGTAAATAAAAAACGGCCTATAAGATATCAAAAAGTCCTATCGATCGGACCACAAATATAAAAGTTATGACCACATAATTATAAAATGAAATTTCTTACTGAAATTTGTTTATTCAATATATCTCTGACATCATTAAGTATTGAACTGTTTTCTTCAGAGATCATACAAATTGGCACTACTTTGTCCATTTAACCGATTTTCTATCGCTAATAATAACAAACTTATGGTCTTATGGCCAGCAAAGTATAAGAATTATTCTACGATAAGACATAGTGTACAATACAAAATAAAATTCATTCTAATAAAAACAGAATTAAATGCAAAATATGGTTATAAAATTGTTGTGAGGAACAGAATAGCTCCAACCAAATTCTCCTGCAAGGATGCCCTTACATAATTTCTAATTATTTTCTAAGCTGAAAATAATCATAATTATGGCTGCACAGGTAATCTGGATAAATGATTATTACAACCAGAACTAAGGACCTAGTTCTCAATCTCATTTAAAATCTTTCGCTTTTTTTGATTTCCCATTACTTTTGTTAATTGTATTCACTTTCGTTTGAAAAGTGTGTTTTGTAATTTCATTATTTACATATATATCTAGGTAGGTACTTTGTCAAAAACCTAATAGAATGTTTAGTTTTATTTGTTTACTGTCTACTGAGGCAACGTCCATCTCGCATGTTTTTCTTTTTCTACAATAATGAAACCTGGACTCGGAGTCGGTACATTTTTTCCAACTCCGACTCCTCTGAAATTTGTCTGAACTCCGACTCCGACTCCACAGCCATGGTTTGAATGACTACTTTGTGCAGAGATTTTTCGTTGCATTGTTTGTGATGCATTTCAATTTTTGTTGTATCGGACTGTTTGTAAACATTTTGTACACTATTATGAAATAAAGAATTTGTTATTGCTGTTATTGTTAAATTTAGCAACAATTTCCACAAGCTAGAGAAGAGCTCTCAGCTCAGACACGAAAAAGTGAGGCCACCCAGTGGAGTCTCACGAACGCAGACGATATTACAATACTCATCAGCTCCTTAATAAGCTTCTAAAGAACAGGCTAAAAACCCTGAACGCAGCAACGTCAAGCATAACGTCAAGTGAGAAGTGACATAACTTTAAAAAATAATACCAACCTTCAGAGGCTTTGTCATAGTCCTGTTTATTTAAATATATCGAATATGTATCAGTCGTTAAAGGTCTTTTAACAATAATGTGGAAGATTGAAAGGGGGAAATTCATTTTTACAATGAATTTTATGTTGTTAACAAGCACCTAACCTAGTACAAGACGACAAATGTTACTGATGTCAGTTGATCGGTGTTACAAGCACCACTCAAAAACTTAGTGCAATAGGGGGTAGGGGAAGGGAGACTTTCGGCGAATTACACTAACTGCAAATTGTAATAGGAACGTTCGCCCATTGGCCCTAGAGAGCGCCAGGGTTTGTCAGAGCATAATTAGGAAACAGCTTATGGCTCGTTTCTGGTGCACTATAGGTATTTTTTTCATAAATAACTATAAAGCATAACATTATATAACTAGACATATATATTCGTACGTATAAACATTATATGTCGTAAGAAGCTGCTGTAGCAAAAAGGCTTCTGGCTACAATACATCAACAGGTATTACATTTCATTAGTGACTGACATTAGATGTCAGTTAAATGACAATGAACAGGCCAGTATTAAAGAAACTCTAACTTAACAGTTGGTTTATTAAACCATATTGTGGAATTGTGGATACAATTTGTAGATAGTTGTAATTGCAAGCCACAAAAGTACATTGTTCATTGTTCTAAGCATTGTACTAATAAATCTTGTAGACATAACGCTTCTATTTACACTATAATTAGTTCGGGCCTGTCAAGACGGACCGTTGTATAGTCTCATAAACACGCCTAGTGCCACCGTTTTCTGTATATAGAGAACGTAGTCATAGCGTCTCCTTTTCATACTATATGGTTTGCACCTACAACTGACTGACAATTCAGATTGAAAATACTTAATAATACATAGTTTATTGATTTAAAATAAAGAATGTGTAAACAGAAAAAAAATGTTGTATTGTAATACTGTCCATTTTTTTGGTGAGCACATGCATTCTAAATAATACTTACTTTACATCTTGTGTTACACTCCAATAGTTTGCTTTTATGTAAACTCCTTGTAAATCATTGAGGACCATCATTACATGTTCCCGCTTCGCGGGTTGACCTAACGGTAACTGGAAGTTGGCTTCGACTATTTCCAAGGAACCATCAAATTCGGTGGCTACAGGTGGTTGTTCTACATTGTTGTAGCTTAGGTATGTATTTGCTCCTTGGAGTATTACATCAGCACCAACAGTAGCTTTACCTAATTTTGAGAAATGCTACTTTATCGAAAATCACATCAGTTAAGGTAGGTATGCATGCAGAAGAAAGGAAATCAGAGTACCCAAGCACAAAGGAACCACAGTAGCCAAAACTTAAGAAAAACATCTAAAAGGATTTACAGTACAACTTCTTTGATCTGGACAATTAAATGAAAAAGGGGTAATTATTGTAACAATGTTGTGTATTGACTGCCAACGATACACATTATTTGAGTTGCTACTGAAAACTGTATAAAATTTTTTTAAAAATTGCTGTATAACTTTATATAATACGATAATCCAAACTAATTGGGACCGAAGGTGGTTCGGATTATCAAATTGTTGGATTATCAAATATTGCGGTTAAATAGTAGAAAATACGAGTACAGTAATTTTCTTTAATCAGGACACATTAAGAAGTCCCACAAAAGTTACTGGGTTAATGCTTTTAATATTTTATTTAATAAATTGCCTTAAAAAAATTCGTTCTATTGTTCGGCTGTGTAACTCGCAAAGAGTTGAAACAAATGTTCTGTAAAACCTAAAAGAATGGAGTTATACGCAAAACACTGTTTTGGGCGCTTTTTTCCAAAATAGCGATGGGGGCGCGAACGGCAGTCCCACGTCTACACCGTAAAATTTCAAAACTCCCCAACCATTTGCACAAACACCTGTGAAATGTCTCTAATGATTGCACTATCTTAGAAAGGGTTATAATTAGTGCACTTATTTTTCACTTTAGTTTACGACCATACGCTTATACATAATGATATCAAATAGAATCCCCAGTCCAGCAATAAATATTCACGTGCAATACCTCGGCGCCACGGGAATTCACACATGATTACTGTCCCAATTAAACAGAATATTGTCCCGAAAAATTGGAGTAAATTTGTTATGTTTCCTCGGTTTTGTTTCCGTTCTTTAGGATTTGTCCCTAATAAGCGGCTGTCCCGATTAACCGGTGTCCCTATTAAGTGGAATTGACTGTATTGGGTACAAGATATAAAACAGAAGCAATATATTTCTGTAAACAGGAACGAAAAAAATGGCTTTGTACTCGGTTACTCAGGGATTTATTTTTTATTATTTGTTTTTTGGGCGTTCGGATTACCGGAGTTGGGATTATCGACGCTATACTGTAGTTAATTTATCAAAAATTCCATAATCTAAGCTAGACAATATCGAAGTGAAATCTGTTTCTATGATATGCTTTTTCCCATAAGACCCAGTTCTACCTCTCCTAAAACACGTTTGCAAATAAAAGCGTTATTTATTGTTCAAAGTTTATGAAATTTTTTATGTAACTTCTCAGATAAATAACGAATTGGGCTGGATAAAAAAAAAATTTTTTTAAAGATAAAAATCAATTTTACTTCTACATCTTTGGTTTTTTTTCAAATATAAAACATTTAGCCCAACTCATGATACAAAAATAGATTTTTGATTTAAGTACAATTTTAATCTAATCATTATAATTGCAATAACAAAGCGTAATTACCAGAAATGTATGTAATTTGCCTATATTACGGGTGCCCGGTGTAGACAGCGGACGTTAGGAGTTTTAAACACCGCCTATAACTACGCCACGCCTACTGCTATTTTTTGATTTGATGAGACTGTTCACAAGTTATGACCGTAGCGTATATTGAATCGGGAGAACCGAGTTCTCGCATTTCACATTTATACGCACGGTTTACAAATTTAACACACGATAAAAGTCATATACTGTATTATATTATACTTAGTGTAGTTATACCTGCTAGGTGTTAGGTACATTTGTTTAATAATGGGTAGAAGTCGGGGCAAAATACCTAAACATCCGCATCTGTCCTCTAGACGAATTAGTAAAAGACGACTACGTACCACCTAAGTTAAAATATATGTATAGATAATCTAAAAGAACAATATTGTAATTATTTAATTACAAATGAGACAAAGAGACCAGCCAGAACAGGACTCAAATGAACATTTTATTTAAAATGTCGGTTTTGTGGACAGTAAGAGAGAATTAGCAGTGACGAACTTGGGTCGGCTCTAATGGATATTAGTTCAGCGACTGTATTGGGCAGTATTACAGCGGGAATTGGATATAGCCAATGCCAGAATTTGTTTTCATTCGTGAATCTTGCATTCATGGCGCCCAAAACGTTTATAAAATATAGCGAACTTGTAGGTGACAAAATATTTGGGTTTTATATAAATGGTTTGGGGAACTTTGGACTATGTACTATGCTTTTACTTTATCATACGTAGTATGTAAAGTATTGTAATCGTGCCATTCAAAATTTTTGAGGTTTTAGCGGAAATATCTTTTTGGATCCCTTGAACATTTTTGACCCAGGTAAAAAAAAATTCAGAATTTGTTTTCATTCGTGAATCTTGCATTCATGGCGCCCAAAACGTTTATAAAATATAGCGAACTTGTAGGTGACAAAATATTTGGGATTTATATAAATGGTTTGGGGAACTTTGGACTATGTACTATGCTTTTACTTTTTTATACGTAGTATGTAAAGTATTGTAATCGTGCCATTCAAAATTTTTGAGGTTTTAGCGGAAATATCTTTTTGGATCCCTTGAACATTTTTGACCCAGGTAAAAAAAAATTCGGAATTTGTTTTCATTCGTGAATCTTGCATTCATGGCGCCCAAAACGTTTATAAAATATAGCGAACTTGTAGGTGACAAAATATTTGGGATTTATATAAATAGTTTGGGGAACTTTGGACTAGGTACTATGATTATACTTTATCATACGTAGTATGTAAAGTATTGTAATCGTGCCAAACAAAATTTTTGAGGTTTTAGCGGAAATGTCTTTTTGGATCCCTTGAACATTTTTGACACAGGTAAAAAAAAATTCTGTGTATGTGTGGGAGTTTTTTTTATGGCGACGATTCCGGAGAAACTACTAAAGGTATCGGGACGAAACTTCATATTTAGAAGTTTCATAACGGAACTTAGAGCTGAAAAGATTTCTGTTGAAAAGTATCCAAAGGAACTGGAGGTTTAGTCTTATAGCATTTTTGAAAGATTTTGCAAATAAGCCGCCATTTCTGGAAATTTGTCGAAATAGTTAAATAATAAATTAAATACTCGTTATTAACATGTTGATCATTACTTTCACAGTTTAATTAAATTTTGTCGTTATCCATGGCTTTCTTTAATTTCTGATGGCGCTGCCGAAGACGCAGCGTTATCTTTTAGATCTTGTAACTTTGGCGTTAACAACAATAGAAACTTGAAGAAAAAACATAAGTGATCAGAACAGACGAGACTACAAGCTCCTTTTGTTTAAAGTTAAATTCTTTTGTCGGTGCACCCCACAGCAAGCTTCAAACTGTAGGAAGAAAACAAGCATTAACGTTATTCACCATTGCTGATATGGAAGAGCGCAAAAATGGGTAGCACACATACAGAAATATTGGCAAAAAGGGGACCTTTCAAATAAAAAAAACCTCATTCAAATCGAGCAATACGTTCAAAAGTTACTGCAGTTTGAAACTGGTCATCATTTTAGGTGCTGCGTTTTCTATGGCGCTCAGTGTATGTAGGTTCACTCACAGGTGGGACCAGGCTCCTCGTTATCTAAGGAGACATTCAGGTATCCATCCACAACGACAGCCAGGAAATTTTCTGAACTTTCCAGAGGTAAGCTCCGGCTCATTACTGGACTACTCACTGGTCATTGTAAACTACGGAAGCATATGTTCAATATGCGACTGACCCATACGCCCACGTGTCGAGCCTGTACGCAGGACGAGAAGACGGTAACATACATCCTGTGCGAATTCCCCGCCCTATAAGACCATAGGGTAAGTGCTCTTGGAGACCCCTGGCCTACCATGGACACAATCCGTAATGCTCCTCTATCATGCCTCGTACCTTTTGCCCAGGGCCTGGGCTGGCTCCCGAGTTCAGAGTGGGCATAGGAGGTTTGCACAAAGGACCCAGTGGGGCCTAGGTGCTATGGGACTTCCCAGCCTCTAACTCATATATACATATATACATAACTATATAGGAGTTTATAGGTGGGTGAAAATATCAGGACTATGTCAGACAATCATTCTTTTTAACAGCAATCCTATGATACCTCTCAACAGCGCAACGGATTAATGGGTTGGTGACGAATGTGTCCAGATCATTGGATATCGGAACTAACATGTGCCCGGAATAAAGAAGTTGTACTGTACTACTAATGTTAGTGGGTTGGCATGAAAAATATTTTAAATATTGAACATTGTAATGTTAATACCTGATTCTCCAATTGTGTAGTAAATCGTATACTTCAAGTATCCTCCATAAGAAGTTAACATTTTTCCAAGGTACGATGGTGGAGCGGCAAAATACAAAGTGCTCTTCTGTGACAAGTCTGTACCATCAAAGTTGGCAACAATGTTGTATTCATTGATATTTGTCAATGATACATTTAATTTGTGAACTTCCACATTATCGGTCGCATTAACACTGACCATAGTCCAGTTTTTCATATCGCCGATGGCGGTTTGAATCAAACTGGAACTTCTGCAACGCGTGGTCTTTCCAAAACAGAAGCATTCGGTACATCCCTCTTCATTGTTATCTTGGAGATTGAAGGTGCCTTCTTTGCAACTTGAGCACTCTACGTTGTTGGCATATTTTTTGCACAAACATTCGGCAGTATCTTGATCACATATGTCAGGAGTCGTTCCTTTAGTGTCGCAATGGCACAGATCACAGTTTGGATAGTAAGCATGACCTGCTTTACACATATCACAAGTGCGACTAACAATGTTTCCTTGACACCTGGAACATTCAAATTTTGAAGTCTCAAGAATGTAAAATTTGTTGCAAAATTTTTAGCGTGTTTGTAGGAACCGCGTTATAGGAGAGTCTACTGTATTTTCATTTAATTTCCTAATCTGCCATCAAAAAAAATTTTATTATAATAGGCAATTAGTACTTACTCGCATTCACCGCTAAACTGATTGCATTGCATATTGTTATTTTTGACACCTAACGGGTTACATTTGCACTCTTCACAACCGATGATGGGATCAAAACCATACGTAAACGGCTCACACTGGTCACAAAGCTTGCCAGTAACGTGTGAAGGGCATATACAATTACCTAAAATATATTTTAATTCATAACAATAATAGGAAATTGAAGTAAATTGATGATAAACAGAACATACCTGTATCACTTTCACAAACGGCAGTAGACGGACAATTGCAAGGTTTACAGTCAGGGAAACCAAAGTACCCAGTTTTGCAAGCTTCACATTGCCTACCGATGACATTTGGTTTGCATTTACATTGGCCACCAAATTTGTCGCACTCAAAGCTAAGAGATCCTTCATAATTGCACTCGCATGGCAAAGCTCCATTATTGTAGCCAGCAGTGATGGAAAAAACAGAATCCCTGCAGAAACCTATAAAAACTCATGATTTTGTATAAAATTTTAAGTATATGCGAATTGTACCTTCTTGTGTTGTGTCTACATTGAAGTTCTTGTTTCCACATGAGCGGATAAATTCATTAGCCCTGTCAAATTTGTCTTCTTCTAAAATTCTCTGAGAGAATACATCATAAGGAATTACCAAGATATAATCCAGGTAAATGTTTCTATTCTTTGAATCGGGAAGCTAAAATAAAAGTTCAAATGGATTAAGATAGGACTAAACTTTTGTTAGTTACAATTGAATAGTAGGCCGGAACTGGGTTGTGTAATATAATTCTAATGTGTTCTCTGTAGAATAATGTTCTACAAACCGTGCTTTTCATATACATACAGCCTTGAAATTAAGTAGGATATAACATTGGATCGTGTTTGTGACAGAGCAAACATTTAAAAGCGGTATAGCAATTCAAGAGTTAGTAACAAATAATTATTTTGCTTTCAATTCTAAATTGTTGAAAAATGTTCTAATCTTTCAGAAAAATCTAATCTTCATTAGATTTTGACTTAAAAATATAGAATAATTTTCTTGAAAATCGTTTTTTATACTTGCAACATACAATGTTGTTCCAACCAACCCTTCAGCTGATACTATATCTATTGTAACACTTTTACCATAGGCATCTTTCAGAACCATGCTGCAGGCTTTGTTTCTCTAGGCTACAAAAACCGGTAGACCTTTACAAAATAAAGGTTTTCTGCGTTTTGCGGAACATTATTGTCGATATACTTTAAGTTTTTGGTTACTTTTGAAGTTTTGTTTTTTTTTTCTTAGCTTCTTAGCAGAAAAGCATTGTTTTGTAAATGATTTTACTGAGAGCAATGTAGTTATTTAAAGATTACCTTGTGTGTAATGACAAAATTTTCGGTTAACAAAAACTTATTGTTTCCATCTGGCTGCGAAATAAGTGCCCTACATCCTGACTCAGAAGGACAATGACGTACTGGTAACTTTGCTTCATAGAATTGCCCATTTTGAATAATGATGTCAATGTCATTTTCTGAAAATTATAATTTGAAATTTATCAAATACTAATAAATATAATAATACTAACTATAAATTGCTAAATTACTAATAATTAAGTCAAATGAGGTTAAATCCAAAACAAATTGAATAAATCCACATTTGTAAAAGTATTAATTTTAGAAATATTTGATCGGATTGATTATATAGATATACAAACCTGGAAAATCTGGTTGGTAGTAGTGTACGACAAACATATAGTAAAGGCCTGGCATTGGTACTTTTCCTTTAACATCAATCACAGGTTGCTTTGGATTTAAGAAAACATATGAGGTTGTATTTATGGCAACTACTGGAGGAAAGCTATCTTCTTCAGTGACACTTTCTTGTTCGTACTGGACTTTCTTAGATTCGGGAGGACTTGGGAATTGAGATTTTACGCATTTTCCATTTTCGCGAATGCATATAGGACGTGGGGCTACGTAGTCCATGGACCATTCATTATATGGAATAACAACTACTGATTCTATTCCCACATTTGCAGTATTACCCTACAAACAAAATGATGTACAAAATGATGTACAAAATGTATGTATAAAAAATTTCTTAATAACCATTTTACCTTCAGTTTTATTTTAATTTCATCAGTGATATTAAACACACCAACGCCTCCTTTATCAGATCTTATTACTTGTCTACATACTGAAGAATAAGCACAGGAGTAGAGTTCTAGTTTTCCTGTTTTGACTGCATCTGCGACCAAGACAACATCAATACTATGGCTACGTTGGTCATTTCTTGGTGTTACGTATGTCACTACAATTACATATGGCCCTGGTTTACTGACCGAGACTAAATAATCGAGACCGGGCTGTGTAGCCGTTATCACAGGAACAGATTTTTTTACATTCAGTTCACGCAGTTGCTGAAAATTATTAATGAAACATATAATATACCGATTATTAGTATTTCATAAAAATTGTATACAGTACCTCTTCATCAACAAAGAATTCACTAGGTTTGGCATGAGTTTCATCGCCTAAATCAATAAAACCACCAGCACCCCAGGTAATATCAAAGTTGGAGACATTAGGGTATCTGAAATCACGACATAAACCCTTGTCGAAAATTTTGCAGGGATTTTCTACTCGTTGTTTTAAGATTGACGCTGAATAGAATTCTTCCGGTAATAACACAAAGTAATCCTAAAAATTAAATATCATAAACATAGAATGAATGCTGAAGTTTTATCTTACCAAAAGTAGAGGCTTATCAACTTTAATGTGGAATCTCCAAGGTCCTGTGTTCATAACCAATGAGTCGGTAACAACAAATGCTGGAACGGAGCTGTTTTTGAAGGGAACATGTAAAGTTTGTTCGTTATCAACTGGGTTATCTGGTATGACTTTGATTGTTCCAGCAACAGTATCATGATTGTTTACATATCTGAGTACCATAACATAAACAGAAGGTTTATAAATGTAAACGTCTTGGTAAATTTCCTTTTGGAGCATTGAGAAAACTGCATATCCTCTCCAAGAGTAATCCGGGAATATATGTTCATCATAAGAGTAACGTACTGCCGATCCGTGTGGAGTACGGGCATCCTCAACTTCGTACTGAAATTGGTATAGTGTTGGGAAATAATGTGCCTGCAGAGGTTCCTTGCATGTTCTTCCCGTCACACGATACTGACACAAACATTCTCCAGTTTTCTTGTTGCAAACTGGACTCAACGCACCACCAATATCACAACCACAATCTAAAATTATACAATAATCAATACAAGGAAGTGAAATACGTCAATTAGCAGTTTTAAAGTTTTTTAAGGTTTATATTTTCAAAATCATTAATTTTTTATTAGTCTTCTTTATTGATAATGCCCTTGTAACGCCACTTTTTGCCAGAAGAGCTTTCTATCTAAAGTTCTTTCTCATTGGTTAGAAGATAGAAAGTTACTATAGTATAAATCCTTGCACCTCAAAAATAAAATAAAGCAATCGGCGTTTCTATCTGGTCGAATACAAATTCTTTTTTTTCTTAGTTGAAAGCTATGTATTTGCATATTTGACTATCACTTATACACATAATATAACGAAATTATTTATTTTCATCAATTAAAAAAATATATATAACATGGCGTTATAAGGAACAACTTTAGAGATTCAAAGACAATTTATTAGAAGTTATTCCTAAAGGTTTATATAGAACTACAAAATATTAAGGCTCCCGTCTCAATTCAAATGGCGCGCTTTTCTCCAAAGCTTCGAAATAGAAAAATTACCAGATGTAGATGGCGCCAATATAACCAAATCTGAATTTATTTCGTATTTAGTACATTTGACGATTTAACGTATGTTTGCGCCGTAGTAGGGGAACTCCGACGCCGTGTCAGTGCTACTACTATAATTGACAGTTCACGTTTCGGTCTTTGTTTTTGAATTTTGATTTATACAGGAGTTTTAGTGTTCTTAGAGTTATAAAGTGTGTGGGAGTTTGTAGTATATGTTTGTATTATATTGTTTTTGAGTGGTGATTATATAGTTTCCAATTATAATAGTTATAAACAGATTTAGTAGGTTAGATTGTAAATAACTCGTTTGTGTGATGTGTGACAAATACATATATTTTCTGCCCACAATACTAAATTTACTAATCATTAGTTGGAATAATGGGTCGCTTATCCCATTCTCGAAGGAGTTATTCGAAAAAGAAGGGCACAAATTCACGAAGTGCGGCAGCAAAATACAGGCGGGCAAGATTTCAAGAGGTTTTACGGTATGTTTTATTTTGTACAAATAGGTATGCTATAAATTAAAATTATTATTATTTTAGATATGGTGATGTACAGCCGAACTCTCCGGAACCGTTGTCGCTGGATACTGTGGAAGATTGTGCTGTGGAGATGCCAGAAAGCAGTGTGAATTTAAATAAGGTGCATTTAAATTCACACTTTTTTCTGGCATCTGGCATTATACACACACATGCATATCACTGGAAACGGTGGAAGATAACTGTGACCCTTCCGAAGTGAATAAGAAGTCTTTGTCAAATATGTTGTACAGTTTCTGCGGAGAATAGTGTCATAAGTGTCAAGTTTTTGTCCTTTTTCCAGAAAGTTTGTCATGACTTTTCAGTCTGTTAACATGTATAATAGACAGTAAACGTTCATCTGTTATACGTATGATGTAACTTGTCCACTATTCCCCGCGGAAATTATATGTGATGTATGATATATAATTTATATAAAGGTGTCCCACTTTGTTCCCACAAAATTATTTTTCAAGTTGTAATTGTCATACTGAGTAAAAAGTTTCATATGAATTTCGTATTTATTAAAATAATTCATATACAGTAGAGCGTCAATAACCCGAACTAATTGGGACCGAGGGTGGTTCGGATTATCAAATATCGAGTATTGGATACAAGCTATAAAACAAAAGCAATATATCTTTGTAAAAAGGAATCGACAAAAATAGCTTTTTATTCGGTTACTCGGTGATTTATTGTTTTATTATTTAGTTTTTGGGCGTTCGGATTACCGGGGTTCGGTTTATCGATACTCTACTGTATATACGTGAGTTGTATATTTATTGCCTAAACCTTAGTTCCTCCTTCAAAAACTGTCAGGTAAGTATATTATGGAGTACATGAATACAACAAAATACTATAAAAAGAATATTAATCAAATTTTAAAAAACAAATTGCAATGAATATATAAGATTCGAATATTTTTTAAAATTTTGCATTTCTGTAATTATAACATGGTCAAAATATTACATATGAAATAGTAACAATGCTACAATTAAATATATTACATTATTTGCATTTAACAATGACAAAGACATTTCTTGCAGATATATTTACTTGTTTAGTGGGTTCCAAAATTTAACAAATATAATTTATAGTAATATATTTATTTCTTAGCAAGCATGCATTTTGTTTGAACGTGGTTTGAACATACTACGTACAAGAAATCGAATAGATTTACCGATTAATAACATTAAACTAACTGGAAAACCATAGTAATTTAATTTTCAAATACAGGAAACCAATTAAGTTGTCTTCCATATGTGGATATATGTAATTTGCAAATATAAATAATATACAGTGATCTAAAATGATTGAGGGCAGGTTGAATTTCCCGCCAATTTTAATAATTGTGATGTTGGCAGTAGTTGCAAATGACAGCTGTTATTTAGGTCCAGTGGTGTAGGTGTTCCTTTTTGTAAAGGGATTTATTCTCTGATTATAATTAGGTTTATTAAATTGAAACTATTATTATAGTCGATATCACGAGTGCTGCAAATTACTCATCGCTTATAAGTGTATGAACCAAGATTTTTGCGTATCGCTCAGCTTGATTGTTGTGCATAGGCAACCGAACATAGATCACTGTAAATACGTTGCCTACCGAGGCGGATATTATAGAAATTAAATTAATATTGCTATTATCTTTACTAATTAAATAACCATCACCATAGATTTTTTATTAAGCGGCTTACCTTTCAACGAAAACATTTTTGCTAACATGCGGTCACGTTCAATATTTACGTTCAGTATTAGAGGTTAGAAACGTTAGAAATTTCATTCTAAGAAAAGACGTACTTTTTCGCTGGGCGCATTTAATTTGTACAGCAGATGTGTCATAATCATTCTATTGCGTTCTAACACACGGCAATGTATAGGAATGAAATGTAGCGTATGAGGAAAATAACAGCAGAAATCGATGAGTAATTTGCAGCACTGGTGAAATCGACTATAATTGAATTAATTAATTATTATTTTAATTTTAGAAAGACTCTTCAAGTACCCAAAAACAAATTAATTGAGAAAAAAGATTAATGTCGTCGCAGAGGAACGTAACCCTTACTGACGAGTTCACTATGGTATCTGACAGTGATCATAACCTGTATCATGCACACATACCATCTTAGTAACACTAAAACTGTGGCGGGAAATTCAACCTGTCCTCAATCATTTTAGATCAGCCGTTATATGATTGAAAATATATTTATAATATAATATATATACCCATATTAAATATATTATTGGTTTCTAGATATTGAAACTGGAGTCGTTTTGAGTTTTCTAGTTGATGATATAGTACTTTCACAATTGACATATCACATAAAAAACACTTTAGTAAAATGTGGATTTAGGCCGCGCCATCTAGTTTTGGATACCTGAACTGTCGCTATTGTAATCATTTTTCCAACTTACGAGAATGCACCAGAATGCAATTCTAGAGAAGTTCGGAAGAAAGTAACTTATGCTCTAATAGTTAACATTTAATGTACTTTTATCTACGACTCACATATAATAAGTTCATTGTATACGAATCTATGACTATATAATCCCCATCATTATTACACACCAATGATTATAATGACACTAGCGTTGTATAATAATGACAGTTCGTTCAAATAATGACTTCATTATTTGAACGAACTGTCATTATATGACGCTAGTGTCAAAGTCTGTCAAAACTGTAGATGACAGTTATGTGACAGTTCGCCTCGCCGTCATCGACTAATACTTTTAAAATATTTTATATAAAATGGAATTTATGAGTCGTAGATAAAACGTCGCATTCGACTCGCACACAAAAGATATAAATCGCTCGCATGTTTATACGCTCGCCTATGGGTAGCGTATAAACTTCATGCTCGCGATTTATATCCTTAGTTATGTGCTCGTCAAATAATATACTATTATAATGTATTACAGCAGACAATAATCAGATGCCACTGCCATCGGCAAGCTTTTCTATATTTGAAGTTCACATTTTTTTAATACTAAAATTTGCATAAATAATCTGCGTAAATATTGAAATTCTTTCCGATGGCAGTAGCATAAAGACCTACAGAATCGAATGGTAGCAAGAATTTCTCGATTGGCGCAAATAGCGTGAGTTACTTTGGCGTTTTGAGGGTAGGAGACGGGAGCCTTAAGGAATGAGAATATGTGCTATTTTATTAAGGTGACCACCATTATATTTTAAAATTTATTTCTTTTTTGTAAAATTGAGACTTCCTGATCTTGTAATGTCAAATTCATAAAATAAATGGTAAAACAATCTTGCAAATATGTCAAACGATCTAGATAAAACTTGAAACTTTCTGTGAAAAGTATGCATGTTCAGTTGGTGGAAACAAGCTTTATGTGTACAACAATTATTACGAGAACGTAACAATCAAAACATTAACAGATGTCAGACTGTCATACAACATCACTGAAGACAATTAGCAACAGCATCAGGAATCTCTGTTGTGTGAGGTATTATCAGATAGATCTTTTAAACCCAAATAAGTTTTGTCCCAATTCATATTTACCATCACTGGAGAGAGTTAAAGAAAATCTTCTGTTTCCAAATATGGTTCCAATATCACCAACTTTCCGTTCCCTCTAGATATCTTCGGTAATGTTAAATAAAATAAAGTTTAGATGATAGTTACTTGGTTTTAAAAGATCTATCAAATGATACCTCATACAACTGATGTTCCCTATTAGCCGATCCTGTATATACCTGCTTGCCAGTACCCTAAATCAAAACAATATTTTTTAGCATCTGCTCATTCTGACATTAGTTAACTTTTCACAGATCGAATCACATCATAAATGAAATATTGATACATATCATTTGATTCCACATTTCTCACCTGTGCAGCCAAACAAATTATCCTCTTGTAAATTGTATGTTCCATCATCACATTCCGTACATCCTCTGGCAACTACAGATGGCTTACAAGGGCACTGACCACTATCGGCGTTGCACACAAGCAATCCTCCCAAAACCCCGTCGGCATTACAAGAGCAATCTTCACAACCATCAGGATTTTTGGAATTCAAATTCCAGTAAAGCGGTTTACATTTGTTACAAATTCTGCCTTCAACTCGCTCTTTGCAAAGACAAAGTTCCCCAGCAGGAACTGAACCACAACCAGCAAATCCTTGAACCACTCCAGCTGGATTACAGTTGCAATCTACAAAAACAGACATACAAATTCCATTGAATTTGAAGAATTTTACTCTATTTATACCTTCACATGTGGGAAAATTATAAAATCCTTCCTTACACTGATCACATCTAATTCCATCAAAGTTATGGTGGCATTCACAGGTACCTTCATTGTTGCAAGAAATACCAATCCCACCATGGCTGTCGCAATTGCATGCTAAAATCATGAATTAAACTATATTCATTCCTGTAATATGTTAATTAATATTTACATAAGCATTCTGGGAATTTGTAATATCCTGGACTACACTGATTACACGTCCTACTGGCAAAATTAATCAAGCATGGACATCTTCCATTTGCGTCACAATCTGTAGAAACGGAACCGACGGTACTGCAGTTGCAAGGTTGACAGTCGGGATATCCATAATAACCAGGTATGCACTGATCACACCTAGCGCCGCCATAGCCTTCTTTGCACCAACACTGTCCTGTGGCCTTGTCGCAAACTGATTCCGTAGTTCCTTTGACATCGCAATTACAATCTGAAAAATCAATAATATAATTAATATTATTTAATGATCACAGTCTATAAACAAGATGACTGGTAATATCTAGTTAGGGTTGCCAGGTCTCTGGCATTGAGCCGGTGTTGCGCCATTTAAGGTTTCGATCTGGTCTCTGGCAGACATTCAAACATGAAGAAAGTAGTTTTACATTCTTGTAAATAATATATGCACAGGTAGATAGACATATATATTTTTGTTAAATTTGCCATATATTATTCAAGTGGAACGGCATACGTTTTCCATGAATTCAGTGTTACTTAAATTTTTTTACACTAAGCAATTTATCGAGCAAGAAGTTCAACAGTTTTTTAAAGCAATCAAAAATTGCTTCAAAAGTTGTACAATTTTTTGCGTTTGCAAGTTGTGTTTACAATTCGGCAATACCTCGCATATTCTGTTTTCAAACAGTCCGAATTCAGTATAGTCTGGTTGTAAATCTTATTTACTAGTATTACTTTTTTTATTTAAACAAATATAGTTAATATGTGCACTGTTTATATAGCGTTTTATTTCAATAAATATACGGTATGCAATATAACAAAAAAAAATATAATTACTCCGGGCCTGTCCAGACCGACAGTCGTACTGACGCCGTTTTCAGTATACGAAAAACGTCGTCATAGCGTCTCCTTTACATACTATATCGATGGTATCAAGCAACAAAAATCGTCTGTCATCAACAGTCACTAAGTTTTAGCTGTCTGCAACTAGTGGCAACTCTAAACTCAACAATGCCAGAAACTGTATTCATAAATGTATCTATGTATCGGTATGGTGTTAGTTATGTCTGATGGTTCCTGGTACCATAATTAACCAACATCAAGTATCCATATCAAAAATGTAAATGTATGGTAGGGGTGCGGTTTTTTCCGCGCAGCTCCTAGGCCACAGTTGGCCCTTTGAGCTTTTCCCTCACTACTATACAGTCATATCGACAACCAGAGGTGTACAACTGGTTGCCGGGCCCCACGGTTTTTCGTCTCTTCCGAAAGACGGCGGGACGCATTTTCGGCTTAGCCCTGGGTGTGAACCCCGGACCTCCTAGTCAGTAGGCCAACTCTCTACCACTAGAGCCATTCGCCCCGCAAATATCAAAGATTCCTTAAGTTTTGTTCATGAATATGATGGATGAATCTACTCGCTAGCCAAACTTCGTTCAAAAATTGATGATTAGTAGGAATTTTCTTTAAACGGACAGGAAGCAGTTGAGCTATTCAGCTTAACTATACAGGGAAATTTCACTTTTTTGTCTGCAATTTTTTTTACAAAGTAAATGTCATTTTGAGTAAAAATTTTTATATGGACTTATTTGTTGTTTCAAATTAAAAAGTTATTGAAATATTAACACAATAAATTAATAAACAATAAACAATGCAAAAACAAGATAGAACACAATCAATACCAATTACAAGAAAAAGTAAATAAGTTTTAAGACAAAAAAATAAAAATCATAAAGATCAATTGAACGAACCAATGAAGAAAAAATTAAAACCATATGGATAAAAAAAAAACAGTTACTTACATTCACAAGTTGGATAGTTGAAATATCCATGTCGACATTGATCACATTTTGGTCCCCCGTAATTGCTCTTGCAGGTGCAATTTCCAGTTTGCTGGTCACATGATGATGAAACAGATCCTAACGAATTGCATTCACAAGCTGAAATAATAATTAAACAACATCATTAATGGTCAACGAGTTTTCAATGTTAAAGCGTTACATTTGCAATCTGGAAATCCATAAAACTCTTCTGCACATTCATGGCAATAGTGACCACCAAAGTTTGGTTTACATGGACATTGTCCATCATCATCTTCACATTGTAAATTTTCAGTTCCATTTAGGTAGCACACACATGGCTTGCAAGAGGGATAATCATAATAACCAAAACTGCAAGAGTCACAATCGGGTGAGGTAAATTGTTCTTTACATTCGCATCTTCCAGTTCCTTCTTCACAGTTTCCAGTAGAAAAGAATGGGTCACAACGGCATGCTACAATTAACAAACGAGTCAAGAAAGATAAACGATTAATATCGAAAGTATACATACGCTGGCATACATCAGTTTCATTCCAGTGCTTATTGAATGGTTTGTAGAAAGTTGGTTTGCACCTGTTACAGTTAATACCTTCTGTGTTGTGCTGACAATTTTGGCAAACTCCACCACCTTCGTAGTTTCCATGTATATCCAGAGACAAGTGCTGTGCGTCAATTTCAGGATCGTACTTACACTCATTACTGTGTTGAAAACAGTTGCAGGCTGAAGAAAATTAACATTATGATACATTTTTAATTATTATAATTAGCATTAACAATTTTGTAGGTTATGTGACAGTTTATTTACGGCAGGGGTTCCCAAACGTTTTTGGGAAGGAGGGCATAGGAATAGGAAATATCAGAAAGATATCAGTAATAATAAAATATTTCTCAAACCCTAAGTTTGACATACGAATGTGCCTTACAGGGCGAGAGAAAATAGTATATTATAACACAAGTTTTATAAGACAAAAATTGGCGCACGAGTTGTTTTGGGCACGACGAGCGTAGCAAGGAGTGCCGAAATGGAACTAGTGCGCCAATACGTCTTATAAAACGAGTGTAATATACTATTTTTTCTACTTTGCGACATTAATTTTAACATTAATTTCGAAAATTGCGGTTGTCATCTTACAATCTAGAGTAATTTTATTTTTAACAGTTGGTGTTTGTGGTAAAAATCAGAAATACGATTGAGGCGAGCGGCGATTGAGATATCAGCCTTATTTGACACTTGACGTCAATATCTCAATCGTGGAAAACTAAAAGTTACTAAAAGTTTTTGATCTAGTGTTTTCATAGCGACACCGAAAGCGGTTTATTTATGAGTTTATAACGAACGCAAAGTAGAAAAAAGAACATTTGCTCACATGTCCTAAACATCACTTTCTCCACAATATGTATTTATTTTGGAATTCTGTTTCTACAGATCTACAGAATAAAATTAAAACAAATTCGGAGTGGAGGGCAAATCAACAGTAGCCCCTCCTTTCGAAATTTGAAATTCTATTTTTAAAGATAGTTTGCAATTAGGGTTGCTAACTCTTCAATTTCAAAATACCGGCCGGCACCAGCAACCCAACCCATCCCAACCCATCCCAACCGAATTTTTGACGATATGGCTGAATCGTTAAATATTTGCCGATTTAATTTTGCATTTGAGGGAACAAAATTTAGAATTAATGTAACATTTTAAATGGGGCGTATAATATAGCACGACAAATAGTCATGGATTCTTAATTTTTACACGACCTGATATGCAGTTCTGAATGGTGTTTAGAATATAAATAAGAATGCTATCATACTGATTATTGAATATACAGTGGCGCGCAAAGTATGAAAGATGGCAAAATCTTGGAAACGGTTTGTCATTTAAAAAAATGTCGATTTTTAATTATCGAATCACATTTTTATATCAAATTCAGTTGCTACCCGTTATTTGTTTTTGACTTGACGTCATAGAAATTCTTTGACAACCCCATATTTTTCTTTCTGATTATGACACATTTCTTAATTATCGTTATGATAACATACACATTTTACGACCATCAGAAAATGTTTGAGAAAAATACAGTTGATAACTTTTGATGAATACGAATCTGGGCATGAAAGTCGCATATCCCGTCTGGTTATTGAGCTTGTAGTTGTTTCCTAAGTGTAAGCGCCCGCACACCACCTACATCGCTGTAAACGTTGAAAAAAAAAATAACAAAACAAAATATTAAAAAATATTTGTGATCAAAATTTCAGGTGAAGGAACAATTAAAATTTACAATGAGACCCTTTTGAGGATTCTATTAAAATCTCTCTTTTTGATATGTTGACCTCACATTCTTCGAAAACGCGATTCGGGAATTTGTATTTAGGGTAAATAATTCTCTTCAAAACGCATTTTCATATTCCATTCAGATAATCCAATGTTCCATTGCCCTTTCCAATTTTCTTATGAAAGTAGAAATTAAAAGATCAAATGGTTTTACCGGCCGGAACTCTGAAATACCGGCCAGGCCGGCGCAATACCGGCCAGTTGGCAACCGTATTTGCAATTGTTTGCACCCTTTTTAGTTTTGTTTGAACCCCCGCCGTTTTCGAGATAAAATTAAAACAAATTTGGAGGGGCCAGATTCACACTAGCCCCCCCACACACACAACACACAGACACAGACATTGGCAGATACGGAAAATAGCGTTTATAATATAAATGAAGACTGAAAAGCTATTTGCCTGGGCAAATAGTTTTTGCCTCAACAGAGGTATGAATAGTAACTAAACTGCAGAGAAAAGGCCAAAGTCGATTTTTATTAACAACTTACGTTCGCAGAAGAAAGGTTGGGAAGCTTTTGAAATTCTCCAAGCTTTTTGTTCATAGCCAGTGCAACATCTTTCACATTTAGGGCCACAAGTGTTGTGCTGACATCTGCATAATAAAATTGCTGGATCTGCTGGATCTTGATTGTCACAAGAGTCTGCATGGCCATTACACATACATCGACCACCAATGCTAATATCTTTGATTGAATAGAAATACTAAAAATAGGTAAATTCATTAGGTGTAAGATGGAAGATACACAGGTGCACAGTAACTTACTCTTCGTGTTACTGTGGGATCTTGTCTAGCAACTGACATCAAATGTCCCAATACATTTTTTGTTCTTAAAAATCGGAACCTAACATTAGTAGCTCTAGTCCATTCTTGAAGTACAGTGGAGTTGAAATAATGTATAGCTGATGGTCTGTTGTTTAATAACATAATAGGAATCTGAAGTATGAATACAGTATGATTAACATGTTCCTACTACTTTTTGCTATTTTTTTTAAACATACCTCTCCCCCTTCTAATGGTACAATTTTGGAGAATTCAGTCGTACATATTACAGAATCGTCTCTAGTTATGGGTTGTAAACTGTCAGCGCCAAAGAATCTTTCACAATCAGTTAGTGAGTCGGAGAAGTACTGCCACGGTGTGTATGTCTGACCATAATCGACAGATTTTTCTAAGATCCATAGCCCTGGTCTAGGAGATATGCCCATCTTGATAAAAATATAGGCTACATGGAATTCCTGAAACAAAATAGTATTAATTCTGGATGTAATTACTAATTCCACACATCTGGATTGATTATTTAAATGAACAAAGAATATTTTAAATTCCTGTGATATAGTAGATGAGGGTACATCAAAAGTTGATACGTCGTGTTAATAGGATGTAAAACTAATAAAACACAATAGAATAAATTTAAATAAAAATCTAATGATAACATGGCGTCCTAAAAAACATATTTGGCTTTGGTTTCTCCGCCATCATAACTGTTATTTTAGTAATAATAAATTACATTAAATTATTAGGTTCTCTGTAAAAATTTATTTCTCATTGTTACAAATGTCAAGTTCCATTAATTTATCAGTAAAAACATATAATTTAAATTCTAAATTTCAGTTATTTATTGACCTACCTTCACAAGTAAGAAATATATGTTAAACTCTATCTAACTTATTAAAAAATATGTTAGTGTAAGAATGCAACCCAGTTTACCCGTTTTGTATAACGACATCGCCATGCTTTCTCACCAAAACTGGACAATATGTGTAAAGAATATATAATTTGCCGAATGACGTAGTTTCAAACTTCGTATAAATACTCTATATGGACAGTGTGGGCAAATTTGGAACTATCTATTGGTAACAAATGTGAAAAATGGTAGGTCATATTTTTAAAAGTGAAACCGAAAAAGAAGAAGAAGAAACTCGATGGTGAAAACCAAAATTAGCTATAATTCTTTCGTTTTCTAAATTTGAAATAGTTTGAAATTTATACATGTTTTTGTTCCTCGGTCCTCATTTCAACAATATGTGATAAATGCTTAAAAAATATTTCCTTTTTAATTTACGTATCAATATTTTTCTAATGGAACCTACAATAGAACGAAACAAACACCAAAATCGGATTAGGAGCATTCATTTCAGCAAGTACCTACTGTATAAAAGCTTGATAAAAAATAAGTCGAATTTGGTAGGAATTCCTTTGTAGGAAATTGATGTTCTGCAATGAGTTGTTATTACGAGAAACAAAACCTCAAATTTTTATCGTAGAATATTGAATATGTTGTACAAACTAACAAAAAAGGATAAAAGTATATTTACCATAAAAAACATAAAAACTTAAAATATTTACAAACAATTATAAAAAAGAAAAATAATAAAACCTCATGAATAAAGCAGAATCTTAATAGATACATATAAGCCTACCTGTTATAATATTAATAACTATGAGGAACATCTACTACCAAATGGACTGACGGTCATTTCAATAGCTTTTCTCTTTTTAATGAATGGGTTGGTAATACAATTCTCTAAGTAAGCTTTAATGAAAGCTAAACCTTGTGTATCAAAGCTATGATCTGAAAAACTATGTGAACACTCTTGAAAGTGGTATAGCCCAGGTTTTTTAAACCGCCCCGTGAGAATTTTGTCCCACATTTTATAGTAAGGAACATGATTCTTAACCTCATGTACAAGATTCAAACTGTCTACTTAAAAAATATACTTTAAAAAAGTTTTATATTTTTATTTACGTAAGTATCTACAGTATACATTTGTTGTTAATATTTTCCCACTAGTTTTGCCATAATATGACATACTAATACGACCTATGACACAACAAACATATTTCTCTATGAAGAAATTCTCAAAATTATGTGGGTATAGCCGTTACATCCTCTGATAAGAAATTATGTACTGAGCTGACACCGTGACATCAAGAGGAAATAAGACACCCACTGTTCTGACCCAGCAGTGAATGCTTGATAAGATAAATTTTCATTAAGTGTATATCCGTAACGAGTAACGACATAATAACATAAAAATATTTAAGTCTCGTAACATGTAACAACTCGAATGTTTTATGTTTGTATGTATTATTAGTTTTTGAGATAACAACAAAAGCTGACTTTAATTTTTATATATACACTGCGCGTAAAAATTGACGCACCACGAAAAATATAGCACAGCTTCAAAGTTTATTTTTTCTCGGACCGCTCTTTCGATTTTGATGATTCTTTTTATTCTGTTGTGAATTGATTCATCATTAACGATATAATGATTGAAATATTTATTTAACATTTATTTAAATTTCAGTTTTGAGCATATACAGGGTGCAGGAATCAAGTGTAGTCAAACAACAGCCCAATCATTTGTAAACATTTTGTCTTTGATTTATTTCATTACCTCTTTTAATAATCGGAATACAACAAGACACTAGTGACAAGACTGATCAGGTTAGGTTATAGTCGTAAAAAAACATATCTTCATGCTTGCACCATGTATATTGTATATGCTGAAAACTGAAATATTAATAAAATTTCACGGTATCGTTACTGAAGAATCAACCTACAATTGAATAATATAATCATACAAATCTCATGAACCACTGGAGAGAAAATCAACTCTGAAGTTGTGACACATTTTTAGTAATGCATTAATTTTGACGCGCAGTGTATTTAGTTCAAAAGTATTCTTAAATCAGAACTATTACATTTTCTCGTAACTCTTGTTCAAGTGCAAATGTTTAGTTTCCTTGGGACTTTATTGAAAAATAAAAAAAATAAAGTTTAAAATAATAAGTTTCTTTATATCTTATTTTACACGTAAACATGATTGAGTAAATTTCTTTTTAGATGATTGATCAGTAGAGAGGGGATTCTAAGCATTTTGCTTGTACTATTTTGTTGTAATTAGCTTAAAATGCAATAACGCATTATGGTTAGTATAAAATGCATTATCAAGACCATTTTGAAACTTGCAAGACTTTACGAATTAACTTGACAAAAAAACAGAATATATACAGAAATGAAAAACAATATAAAAATTTCAATTCTTTTTCAAAATTTTTGCGGTTTTAAAAAACCGCATGTTAGTCACAATATAACAATATAGCCATATAGCCTTTGTAAATTTTTGTTGTATTGGCAAATTAGTTAGCAAGAAATTTATTAACCTACACCAAATTAAAATTTTAATGTTTATTAAAAAAAAACAATTAATGTCTTGAAAACAATTGTGCTATACATTAGGAGAAACTTCACGGAAAATTTTGAAAACTAATCCTTTTCTGAAGCTCAATTAGCTGAGCTATAATTTCAGTGTTATGTACCTATATTAACTTGTAATTGTAATATATTTTTCTCTTATATATTTTTTTCTGGAAGTGTGACGATGACAAACTTATCTTACTTAACATGTTTATTTAGAACGAGTAAACTGGATTGTAAATAATAACGACCAAAACGGCCTGTCATTGTCGTAGCAAGATAACTGAGACCCATTTGGATGCTGTCACTAAATTATAACAAAAACCAAACGTCTGGATGCCACATGTTTACTATCCTCGGGCGGCATTTGTTTTTGTATACTAGGCATTCCTTTTGAGACCTATTGTATACGGGTGTAGTTCCAGAAAGTCGTTTATGGGTTTTATACTTCTTGAGAACAGGACAGTTCCTGTTTTCAAATATAGGGAATAGGAATGTAAAAATATATAATAATAAAGTGGATGGTTATTTTTGTTACAATTAACTAAACTACTTGTCCGAATTATGAAGATGGAACAAAATGTTTCGATTTTTACTGGCAAATATGATGAATAAAGTATTAAAAAATCTTGATCTGATCACATTGATGTAAGTATTTGATGTGGTCGATCTTCCGAAACATATTTCCAGAGATGGAAAAAAAGAAAAAATAAGTAATTAATAAAATAAACGGATGGCATTTAAATTAAAGATCCATTCGACCATTGAGGAGGGAACAAAAAGATCGATCAGGTAAAACAGGAAACGATCGATGTGGGCTATGATAACGCCCTCAACATTTGTTGATCGAAATATCTGAGCGATTTGTTTCATCCCGGCGCCCTTTTTGACCTGGTCGGCCATTTTGATCTGGTCGATCAACAAACGATCGATCTAATCGATTATGACTTTTCTAGAGTCTAGATAATTTACAAATTACCAAGATAAAGTTTCTAGATAACAAAAATAAAATCTAAAAGTAATTTACCTGGCCAAAATCAATCGTCAAGTTCACTTCATTATACTTATTTCCTCGTGATAGGGGAGGACTCTGCCACCAATTGGAAGTTCCATCAACAGCGTACTCTGGAGGATGACGTTTTTCTGGTGATGTAGGATCACAGACATCGCAAAACTGAAAATCAAATAGTCCTTAAATTAGTTAAAGTTTTACATAAACAAAAGTTTGTTTCCCCATTTATCACAATTATGTGCATTTTGTCGTTTTAGTAAAATATTGTTATGAATCAGTAGGTACAAAAGAAAGAATACGCATCAAAATAAAAAAAAAATCTGACATGGCCAGACACATAACTTTATCATATTATACAGCAGTGTCAAACTGTGATGTTTTGACAATACTGTCAATAGTTTTAATGCAGACATGACCGATCTCGATCAAAAAGAATTAAACTAAAAAGCTAAACTATAAATTTTACCAAAAAAAAATCATAGACATTAATTATACTAAATTTATTATTTACCTATTTTGACGACATTACAGAAATGGCGGCTCATTTGCAAAATCGTTGAAAGAGTAAATAAAGTAACAGTAAACCTCCAGTTACTTGTTACCCTTTGAACAAAAATTCCTTCAGCTGTAAGTTTGGTTAAGAAACTTCTACCATGCTAATATTTAAGCAGGTTATTCTTAGGTCCATTTTGAGGAAAAAATTGATGAACATATGAAACTCCTAAAGGTCCTTAACTTTTGAACTACAGCGTGCTACAAGTTTTAAGAAAAAATTCTTTATTTATGATAGCTTTGGTACGGCTCTAAATTCTTTAATTTTATAATTTTTACCGTTTAAAAATTATTGTCATAAATAAATTTTTGTTTAAAGTTGTATTTTGTTTAAATTGTTTTTTCTCGTAAGAAGTTTAGATACGCAAATAAATGAATTTTATTTTTTTATGCGAAAACCGTGCGGTAAGCTATCCAGTTAGTACTATCCAGGGATGTAAAAGCGTAATTTTCCGGGTAAATTACCAAATAAATTACCGTAATGGTAATTTCCGGATTCTTAATTATCGTAATTTACAGCGTAAATTACCAAAGGTTATTACTGTTGGTAATTTACCAATATTTGTAATAATTTCAGATGCCTGAAAGTGATTATTATGATACCCATTAAAAATACTTTATTTTTGTTTCTTTATCATTTATTTGTATTTTATTACTTTTGTGCCTGGTTTCACAAACAATAATAATTTTTTATCCGTATATTATTTTAATACCGTGACATTTTTACACCTTTTTCGTTATCAAAGCCCCTTTCCACTTTTCAATTTACCTACCTAATGATATGATTTGAAAAATAATAGCTAATCTTTTTGTAGGAATTGTTTTTTAAGTTATTTTTTATATTATCATTTGCATTTTCTTTTGTTTAAATATAGACCTTTATATTATTATTATTATTATTATAGAGGGCGAAAGGGGGGGTTTCCCATGCAAATCGATTTGGCGGAGCCAATAAGGCAAATTTAAATCAGAAATCATTTACCTATTATCGAATTCACGATTTATAGTAATGTTCCGGTAATTCGTATAAAAAAAGTATTTATTGGTTGTGAAACCGAGCGTTGTTGTTTTGTGAGGCGGTAAAGATTTATAGTATATTATTCTATGAGCAAGCAATGTAAGCAATTTCAGAGTGAGAAATTGCCATTACTTGCGAATGGAATACTATACTTTTTCTACGACCATGCAATGAAATTTTATAATTAATTTATTGCATATAGGGACGGCTGTATGTCACTATGACGGTTTACAGGATTTTGACACATGAAAATTGTTTGCTGCGCTTGTCGCTTAGCGACGTTGTCAATGGCTTGGCAATGTCGCTAAGCAGTGTATCAAAACACAATGGAAATGAAAACTCCAGAGCTGTGATTGGTTCTAGAGCCGTGAGAAATGAAATATTTCTCACGACTGGTGAGGTATGAGGAGCCAGGAATTAAATATTTTCTGTGTGTGTGGGGAATGGTTAGTATTACTTATCATAAATTGCCATGATAATGAATGCATTGATCAATAGGAGTAGAAAATAGTTATTTAACCAACAAGTATATTAAAAAGAGCGATTAATGATCGAGACTGTTTAACGCTCGAGCGTAGCGAGAGCGTTAATTGTCGAGATCGATTTCCTGTTCACTAAACTGACTCATAAATAAACGATCGACGGAAAAAGTATTTTATACTATAATTATGCTGTTTGACTACTTTTTCTTTAATTTTCGTTATAAATAGTATTTTGATTATAGTCTTTGTTCTGATTTTAATAATGAATTACTACTATTAAATCAGAAAAACCACCAGAGATCAGTAGTTATCCGCAAAATAATGACTTCTAAGGTTGTACCCTACATTTTCATTGACATAAGTAGCAATCATAACACGATAAATTAAGCTTGCGTAATTTACCATTTTGAATTTTTAATTACCTGGTAATTTCAGCCTGCGTAATTTACCATTTTGAATTTATAATTACGGGGTAATTAAATATTAGAAATTAAAAATTGTAATTTCACCTGTAATTATCGAAAAAAATAATTACCGAAACTTAACATCCCTGGTACTATCTCATTCGCCATGGACCCGTAATCGTATTATTACGTTATGGTTCTTGTACCGACGTCGGCAACGTCAGAAACGCAGACAAAGGATTCATTGGGTGCGCAGTGCACACAATAAATACGAACCGTAAAGACTTTGGAGCGTTTTATACGTTATTTGAAGAGCTGCGAGCAGACGAAGAGAAGTTCTTCAATTATTCCTGCGCCTTTGTTTAGCCAATTAAAATCTAGGGTAGTCTGTACTATAGAATTCGCTCATAGGTCGACATCATTTAATTTCTATCGTATATGCTTATATATGTACAAAGGCATGGACGTATCCAGCTCAAATCGGAAGGGGGGGGGTAGTTGTCTAAATTTAACTTGCTGTATGGGAGAAGGGTGCCCATTAGCACAGATTATACAGATACCACAAGATCAAAAGATCATTGCGCACGTTGACGCGCCGGGTCTTTTTTTCATTGAAATGGGAGGTCGGACAGGCGAAATTCTGAGGGAGTGGGAAGGATTACATTTTTATAGCGTATAGTTGACGCGTAAGGTGACGTCCAATAATAGATCGTCGTGGTTACAACCAGTTACAACATATTTTGTGTTCTACTCAGAGGGGGGTTAGACCACGTAAAGTGATCACGTTTTGTGACGGCAATACGATTCAAGGTCAAATATTTAGGTACCGCCAGATCAAAGGTGCCGACACGAAGTTACGCATCTGTATAATCTGTGCCATTATGGTGGTTCAAAAATGCATTGCAAACATTTTTGTGATGGTATAAAGCAACGATCCCCTCATATCGTTTCCAACTCATATCGTTTCGTTAAATTTACATGGGAAAATGCTTGGGAAAAAGGCATTTTTTGGTATTTTTGAAATAATTCTTCTGGGTTTGAGAAAACTAAAGATTACTTAAGGACTTGTACAGGACTTTCCAAGGAAGAATTTCACCTATTATACATATGGATTTAAGGCCCCCAACCCACCCCCATAGTGAAAAATTTACATTCGATACTCAGATAA
The DNA here is from genome assembly GCA_963966075.1 of Aphodius sticticus. Lineage (NCBI taxonomy): Eukaryota > Metazoa > Arthropoda > Insecta > Coleoptera > Scarabaeidae > Aphodius > Aphodius sticticus. The sequence continues at coordinate 67,689,596 of OZ014506.1, forward strand.
TTGATCCTATGTCAAATCCATATGTATGATATGCCAAATTCTTCCTTGGAAAGTCCACTACAAATCCTTAAGTAATCTTAAGCTTTCCCAAACCCCGAACAATTATTTGAAAAGTACCAAAAAATGGCCCGTGTGAAAAGGCCGTTATCCTGTATTTTTACTTATTATCTGTGTTTTTGCCAAAAAACAATTCGCCCTCTTCAAATGCAAAGCCTGCTGACACAACAATAAAAATCAATGAAAATCAAGAAACCATCTTTATATTTTTATCGTAATGTTTTTGTAATTATTAATCAGAAAATTACACAAGTACAAAGTTACAACCGCAATATACAAACGCAATAAAATAAAACAATTAAAGTAATGATATAACTTACAACCGTGAACACATTTTTTGAGTTCAGGTTGGTTCAGGTGCTACAGTACGTTTTTCTAACCTCACTAAATGATGTTTACGGACATTTTTTCAAGTTCCTTAAAGATAATTTTTTTGTAAATTACGCTTTTACATCCCTGGACTTTAGCTATGTCCGTCTGTGTACACGATAACTGCCGTAATTTGGAAGCAATTGATCTGAAATTTGGTATGCAAGCTTAAAAAGTATTTTGTATTTTTTTTAATGTTTTACAGTGGGGGGTATTTAAACTTCAGCACGGCTGAAGATAATTTTCTTACTAGTTTAAAATGAATTATTTTTAATTATAAGCTATTATGCAAAAATAGTCAAAATTACCGAAAACGCCTAAATAATTCTCCAGCTGCAAAAAAAAAATCAAAAATTTTTTCAAATTAAAGGCTTTTGGGTTTAAACAACGTCTCGTTTAAATAAAGTTTTTATATACAGCTACTAAAAAATTAACTAAAAAAATCTTAGAACTAATCTAAATATATAAAAATATATTTAGACGATAGCTTGTTTAATGCAAAAAAGCTTTTGTTTGAACAATTTTTTTGAATTTCTTACGGTTGGAGAATTATTTAGGTGTTCCGGTAATTTTGGCTAACCCTGTATATGAAGTCTGCAAAGTTTATAAGAAAAAAATAAAATGAAAGTGTTAGAAAACGACTTAATCTAAAAACTTGAAATACTTTTGAATATAAAGGGTGATTCATTTGTAAGATAGGGACCAAATTCATTACTTATGGAACACACGGTTCTTTTTAATCATTTTTTAAAATTTATTTATTATTACAAATTGATGAATATAATTCGCGTGTCCCTGAGCACATTCGTTTAAATGTTACAAGGTCATTAAATGTTAAAAGAAAACAATTAACATTTTTTAAAAGGATTCGCACATTGCCAATAGTCCTCTGAAAAGTTTACAAGAAGAGCATTCAAATAAAAGTTGAGGAAATAATTGAAGCTCTAAATACGAAATACTTTTGAATATACAGTGTGATTCACTTGTAAACGAAACAATTTAGAATTTGTAGCTGAAGTCATTTCTTGAAACTTTTATTTGAATCTTTTCTTGTCAGCTTTCCAGAGAGCTAAATATTGACAGTTTGTCGCATCTTTACAAAATACAATTTGGCAAAAAGTAAATTAATAAAAATTATTTTAAAAAAGAAAAATCGGCGATGAAAAAATCATACAGTTTTTCTTTTCTAATTTTGTCAAAGGCTTCTCATCAGTACCTTAAAAACTAGATATTTTATCTTTTATGGTAAAAAAAAGTTCAATTTACCTGCCTGTGGTGTCTTTGGAGCCCTACTAACAGGGCGACCCATCAAATTTGAAACTCAATATTCTTACTACGGTAGTTTATTAATGAATTAATGTATAATATGGATAATAATGCTCCACCAACAGGAGCGGTGATAGAAAATTCTATATTCTAGCCAATTATTCTGTTAAAGATTGGTTTGGGGCCTCGCCGCGCCGAGCAGATCCTAAATATGCTTGCTACGGTAATGAGTTTGAAGATCGTCATGGTATTGTTACCTACCGACACTAGAGTCAAATTTAAAATTTGATAGCCTCAAGGAAATGATTTTCCAAAATGCTTGTGTACGCCCCCCCCCCCTGTTGTTGGGCGCCTAAGGCAAATGCCCAGTTTGCCCATAATCGCAGGTAATGCGCCACTGGTAATAAGTGGTATGATTAAAAAAAGTATTTACTTTTGCTTCAAGTAAATGCTTCATGTTGTAGCTTTTACTTCAAGTAAATACTAAAAATTATAGTTTTTACTCTACATTATTCTTGAAGTAATGTTGTTTAGTATTTACTGCATCTGGGACTGTTTTGTGTAGTTTTTAAGAAGCTACTCATAGAGCAACTTCGCATCTATTACTTCGATTGATAAAGTGTTACAAATTGCTGTTTTTATGAATTTTCGTATGAAAAGGAGGGAAATATATGAACGTCGAACGCAGGGGGGGAGGCAATGTATAGTCAATTATTTTAGCTAACTTTATAGAATAAGGCACTGTTCATCCAGCTTCAACGCAATAAATTTTGATGGCTGACGAGTTCTTAGGAGATCATATTGAGACGTGAATAGCAGCTTTGTCAAATGTAGTGAAAATGGAGATATTTTTAAGAAGTCTAGGTGATCCTGGGTTTCAACAAGGTGTTGGTGTAGATGTTGGGGTACATCAAACCACCGTTTCAAAAATAATTAGAGTAGTTTCACAAAAATAGTGTTGAAGAAAAATGTTTGGATTTCTTTTCCTCAAAATGCCCGCGAAATTGAATGGGCTAAAGAGGGTTGGATGAGACCTGGAGCAATAGGAGCGATAGATTGTACCCATATCGGAATAATGAGACCAAAAGTTCATAGGGAAGAATATTTCAACCGTCAAGAATTTTGTAGCATTAATGTGCAGGTTGCATGCAATTCTAAAGGAATTTTGACGTCCGTGGATACATCGTGGCCAGGAAGCGTACATGAGAGCAGAGGGAAATTCCGAAATTCACATTTTTTTCCTGGCAATATTATGTCCTAGCATTTACTACTAGTTTATTCTTCTAACATAAGTAAAACCTACCCATTGAAGTATTTGCCTTATGTAATAGATTATACTCCACAATATACTATGAAGTAAAAGCTCATACTTAAAGTAAAAGTAAACACTCTTTTTAATCATACCACCCATTATGGCAAATATTCATGCTATTTTTTAGCACAACAGAACAAAATTGGCTAATCACAAGATTAAATTGGAATCAAAATTGGGTTTATCGTTGATATCGTGACAGTTAGTTATACATAGTTCTTATCATGTTTATGAATATAATGAGGCCAGCATGCTATAACGACACTATAATTCTCTTAAATGTTTTTTATAATTTATAATAATAATAATACATTATAATTTACTTGAATGTTGATACAAATGTAAAATATATACTATAATAATTATAACATTAATTGTTCTGTAGAAACTATTTACTTTTCAGGAATCATACCTTGGTAAGATGTTTCATCGTATTAAACTGTTACAATCTCTTTAGTTTTGTATGTCGTACAAAAAAATAATACAATAAAAAAATATCATGTTTATTTAGAAATCTTGTATCTTGTTGCGCGTTTTAAACCGTCGTCTTCAGTAACAAACGACGGTAGTTTGCGTCATATTACGTGGGGCACATCACACTTTTGGCGGACACCACATACACACTTTAAAACATTGATAAAATAATGAATGGCTTTTTATAAACCTGAACCTATAGATTTACAAGTAAAATATTTTTTCTAGTCCACTATATCTAATATCCTATTCGTATACATACACTGTTGTAGTCAAATAATTAATAGGCGTAATAATGATAATAAGATTGTATGAAATCATAGTATTAAAGGCAATAATAAAATGCTTTTACTTTTCAACTACCTATACATATTTCCAACTACAAATGTAGTTACAATTTTGGAAATTTTAAATTTTGTTTGTTTTAGTTTTGTTGGTAATTGTAGCTTGAAGCACAGACACCATAAATAAAGAATATAATAAAATATACACTATAAAATTCCAAAATTGCTATAGTTTACCAAGACTGCAAATATTTATCTTTAATTTAAGTATTTTTAATCACTCTTTCAATCTCTCTCACATACACATACATTAATGTCAACTGTTACTGTGTCTTCATACAATACCATCGTCCAAACTCCAATTAGATATGGGACTACACTCCGGGGTCATCAAGTCATGATATTCGATTAAAGTGACAAACGCTCTTTGTAAGAATTACATTTTATCGGCTAAGTAGCTGTGTCTCGTTACTATTATTTAAAATAATTTCTATAATTCTATATATCAAATAATTATACTGTAAATAACCATGCAAGATCACATGACGCAAACTCTGATGTTTACAAACTATTTGAAAAGGTGCGTTTACAAAGGATGAATAATAATTTACATTTGAATTACACATATTTGTCAACAATATAATCTGTTTTAAAGAGATTGTTTGACTAGCCATGGACAAGGAGACAAGGAGTTGAAATAGTTAGGACTATTTTTTAGCACTAGGTTACTTATAAGTAGGTACCTATTAGAGAATAAACTGGTAAATCTGGTAAATTGATACTAATAACTAGTAAGAAAATTATCTTCAGCCGTGCTGAAGTTAAAAAGAAAAACCCACCGTAAAATATTTAAAAAAAAAAACTAGTGAACCGATTTTGCACATTCACGAACTTGTCCTTACTTTTTAAGAGATAAGCTTGTATACCAAATCTCAGATCAATTACTTCAAAATTACAGCAGTTCTCGTGTACACAGCCGGGTAGACGGACAGACGGACATAGCTAAATCAATTCCGTTTTCAATGCTGATCAAATACATATATTATAAGTCTATATCTGCCACGCCTTCTTAAGGGTGTTAAAATTGTTGGGGAAAACTCAATATACCTTCACCACAGTAAATGTGGGGGGTATAATGACTGAAGAGCTTTAAAGAGCGTTTTCACCTATATAAGAAAAAAGGTCATATCAACAGACCCTAAGTATGTGGGTATTCTGCAATATATGTATATATTTTTTGTACAATTTCCAATCGAAAAGTAGGCGGGGCGGGGTGGTATGATTCCGCACATGATGGGGAGTGATATAGCACATGGGTCTCGGGGCTGGGGCGCGGTGCGCCATGTCAGATACGGCTTGTGATTATTATACCAACAACATTTACTTGTGGTAGCGTATATTGACTTTCTCACAACATTTGTATACCGTTAAGGAAGCGTGGCAGGTATAGACTTGTATATATACATATATATATATATATATATATATATATATATATATATATATATATATATATATATACATTTTTGATCAGCATTGAAAACTGAATCGATTTAGCTGTCCGTCTGTCTGTGTACACGATAACTGTTTTAATTTTGAAGTAATTGATCTGAATTTTGGTATACAAGCTTATCTATTAAAAAGTAAGGACAAGTTCGTGAATGGGCAAAATTGGTTCACTCCATTTTTTTAAATATTTTACGGTGGGAGGTATTTTAACTTCAGCCCGGCTGAAGAAGAAAAAAAGGGAACACAATGTGATAACGATGGAAGCGGGGAACTGCATTCATTCATGAAACGGTAATTTTCTGATAACTTAATTGAATAATTCGCCTATAAATATTTATGTTTTAATATTTGATTTTGTGTACTAATTATAACGGGCTATTACAGGTGATCTATTTATCTCATTGACAAACCTTGACAGCTCAAAGGTGCTTCAAAGGTGCTTCAAAATGCTTCATATCGACAATTTCTCTCATTCATACCATACCTTTATTATGACATTATCTACTGCCTTTTAGAATTGGTTATAAAAGTATACCGCCGAAATTAAAATTATTAATTTCAAATATTGATTTAAACGTAATTAAAAATTCAAAATGATAAATTAAATTTTCTCAAATTACCGTACATTTCAAAATGATATATAAATTACCGATGACAGTAAGTTATGATAGTTACTTATATCCACAAAAATGTAGGGTACAACCTTGAAAGTATTTTTTTTTTGTACATAATAACCGATCCCTGATGCTTTTCCTGATTTAATAGAAGTAATTCATTATTAAAATGAAGACAAAGAGTACTATAAAAAATACTTACTCTTTATACCAGCACTTTATAAAATGGTAGTCTAACAGCATAATTACAGTAGGTATAAAATACTTTAATTCATTATTGACTCACGAAACAACAACGTTGGGTTTCACAATGATCATTTTTTCATCCGGATCACCGGAACATTTCTTTAAATCGTTAATTGGATAGTAGGTAAATGGCTTCTAATTTAAATTTTGCGTTATTGGCTCCGCTGCACACTAGATGTTTGGTAGCAAATTTTAGTCTATCGTGCATTGCAACCGGAATAACCGCTTTTTGTTTCGTGCAAAATTATATGTAGGTTATATAGAATTTTCTGAATTTTGGACACGCTAGAATAGAGAGCTGCAAAACTGACGTTCATGGCAACCCAAATGTGTGTTTGATGTTGGTTATTATTTGGATTAAAACTTTGTGATGTCTGCGATTGTCAGTTCTGAAACATGGGAACCCTCTATTGCTATGTACGATTTACATCTTATATCGGTAGTGTTTAAATTTTTATTATTTTCTGTTTGCTTAGAAACTGCACCATATACACATTTTATTAGATATAAATTTTACATTATCATCAAATTCTCAGTAAAATGCCGAATGTTGTATTCAGAATATTATGTTTCTGACAAATGCAACATTTCAGTAACACACTCAAAATCATACGTAATATGTTCGTACCTGTCCCTGTATAAGGTTGTAATTTGCATCGTTATCGGCATTACTTCCTATAAGTTTGCAATATAACTCCGGGCCTTCTATTTCTTCGCCGCACGTGGCCGAAGCGTATATTTTTCGTCCCTCCGCCAGATTGAAATACGGGGGTGTTAGAATTGCACCATTCCCGAAATTCTGAAGGAACACGATGGCCCAAACGAGAACCACGCATCCGCGCACCACAAACATCTTCACAATACTAAACTAAGCGACCGACGATCATCTGTACACGCCGACGTCCGCAAAATCTTTGGGTACTTAAGTGCTGATGGTGCGGGGTTGTATTTTAATCCCGGTGATCCCAATTTTGACCCTATTGGCGTTGTTGGTCACATATTGGCATGTCGCGAACGGAAGCGAAACAATAACTACGGTTATTTTTAACTGTACTTGCTACAGGGGTTTTTGTTAATTATGTTTTCTCTACCTCATAAAGACTAGACCTTTTGCAAAATAACCACTATATACACAGAGTGTTTGGTAGTTCGACGTAAAGATTTAAACCGGGAAAGAAAATTCGTATTAAAGTAAAGTACGTCCGTGAAGTTAGCAATGGATTTAGATTCTAACCTGTAACCTTTAATATTGGTAGTTGGTTGTTCGATGTTAATGTTGGTTAACGTTGGTATTTGGTAGTTTGATGTTAATGTTGGCTAAATGACTCATCTATTAAACCTTAAATCTTAAACACACGTTAAGAAGAAAAGAGTAGAGATTAGCCTCAAATACAGAGAACTGTACTGGCTTCTGGGAAGAGACTCTCAGTTGTCAGTACAGAATAAACTACAAGTTTACAACCAAGTACTAAAACCGATTTGGTTATACGGCATCCAGCTTTGGGGTTGCGCGAAAAACTCCAATATACAAGGCATCCAGATTTTCCAAAATAAAGTACTAAGGAATATGGTTATCTCTCCTTGGTACATACGGAATAGTGACCTGCACCGTGATCCTGGTGTCCCATAAGTCATCCAAGAAATAAAAAGATTTGCCACTAAGCATGAATCTCGCCTAAGCCATGACGTCAACGTAGAGGCCCTGCAGCTACTGGACAACCAGAATCTAGGGAGAAGACTAACAAGAACTAAACCCTTCGAACTAGTGAACCAGTGAAATGTGTAAAAAGCAGAACACAGTGAGTGAAGTGTTAGTGCTCCTTGTTTAGGACAAAGTACATATAGGACATCAGTGGATAGCCTATTGGAGACAAGTACCTAGTTTTAAGAATTTAAATTGATTGTTAATCTTTTAGATTAGTTTCAATATGTTAAGCATCTTATGCTTATTAAAAAAAAAAGTACTATACGCCAGAGTTTTGCTCGAAAAATTCATCTAACGGTGTTGTCGGAAACTTGATTTATTTCAGTACGTCACCTTATAAGAGCACTTGTCATCTCAATAAAGAATTGCACATAAGTCTTTGCAACAACCACACAGAGAAACATGTGTAACAAATTCCGAAAGCACATAAAATTCTGCATCCAATAATGGTATTGGAAAGGTGCTACCCCGAATATCACCTACCCCTATACGATTATAATATAAGAAATTGGCTCGCCGTTCGACGAAGAAGTGCTATAAATGAACATGACACGCTAAAATTATTGCATAACTTCCCCAGGTACGTCAAATTATAGGCAATTAAATGCACTATTTACCCTTGAACGCTCGGAGTTTTGCTCCACGGCGAACAACCCTTAAATGGCGATAATATCCGTACGAAGCGGTGTCAGACGACCAGTTGCCGTTAATACAGCAATTTTAAACTGGGTGCATTATCGTTATTTAACGGTTGTTTGCCGTGGAGTAAATCTCCGAGCGGACTAATGCAACAATATTGGCGAAAGTTCTAAATATTTTTCTGCGGCCGCCATTTAGATAGATAGATAGCTTTATTTCCATACGGTAAATATAATTACGTGGACAACGTCATAAAACAATAAGCAAAAAGCAATATATAACAAATATTGGTAAGAATACGGTTACATGGTCTTAGTGAATTGAAAAAATTCTTCTACTATGTATAGCGCCACCTTTGATAAAAGTATTCGTAGGTCCCTCTGTAGTATTTTCCGTGGCTTTTTCCACCATGACTCCGGAAGGCCGTTGTATAATTCAAGGTGTCTGTGCTGTTGTGCCGTTGTGTTGATGCGATGAAATGGGATGTCTGATTTGTATGTCTTAGTGTGTGTTTCATTGTTCCGCCTCTGGTTTGAAGGGAGGGTACCTCGCCTTTTGCTCTTAGCAGTTGTTGGTACACATAATGTTGCTGGCAGGGTCATTATGTTTAATTTCTCAAATAGTGGTTTACAGTGCCTTGTTTGCTCTACCTGCTCAATGGCACGGATTGCCTGTTTCTGCATGCAGAATACCTTGCTTGCATGTGCTGACTCTCCCCACAGTTCCAGCCCGTAGCTCAATCTGGAATGGAATAGTGCATGGTACGCCAACAGTGCAGCCTCTCTTCCTACAATCTGTCTCAGCACTATTATTTTTTAGGTTGCTGTTCAAAGGGATTTCAGTAAGGTCTCTACGTGGTTGATCCATGTAAGACGTGTCTTTGTTTCGTGCACTTGTAAAGTGGATTTTTGCTGTTTTGCTTTCGTTGTGGGTAAGTCCATTTGCTTCGAACCACCCTTTAGCCTCGGTTGTTGCAGTCTCAGTTTTGTTTTTAGTGTTTTTCTGTCTCTGTGTTTTGCGATCAGAGTTGTGTCGTCGGGGAATAGGACGATTTTGGTGGAGACGTTGTCAGGTAGGTCGTTGATAAATAAACAGAACATGATGGGACCCAACAGTGAACTGTGGATTACCCCGCAACTGATGTCCAATGTTGTGCTCAGTGTTCCTTCAGTGTGCACTGCATGTGTTCGATCTTGTAGGAGAGATTGAAAGAATTTCAAGGGATTCCCCCGGACTCCATAAGCTTCCAACTTCACCAACAGTTTATTGTGCTGAATACAGTCGAAAGCCCTTGACAGATCACACATTGTTGTCTCTGCATCTTCGCCTTCTTCCATTGCACCCAATATGATGTTCAGAAGTGTGCGGACTGCGTCTATTGTGTTTATGCCCTTTCTGAACCCAAACTGGTTGTCGTTTAGGACGTTCTGAGTTTGAATAAATCCCAGGAGTTTAGTTAGTAGTGCGGACTCGAAGACCTTTGAAAAAACTGGGAGCACTGCCACCGGCCTGTAATTTGAGCAGTTTGTGGGATCCCCTTTTTTATATTGGTGTATTTTTTGCTGATTTCATGTCCTTTGGCACGTGCGCTTTTTCGAAGCACAGGTTCATAATTTCTGCTAGTGGTTCCGCGATCCATTTGCCGCTCATCTTTAGGATTTTCGTGTTTAAGTGGTGTATGTCCATTTCCGTTTTTGATTTAAGATATTTTTATAATTGATTCTACTTCTTGTGGGGTCACTGGTGTTAGGAAGAAGGATTTGTCTGCTTGCGGTAGCTTTTGGTAGGCTTTGCCGATCCGGTGGTTGGTTTGGTGCTTATCGTTGCAAAGAATTTGTTCAGTTCTTCTCTCTTGGTGGTAAAGGAAACTTCTTTTGGTGTTTAGCAGTCTCATTTCTTATTAGCGTCCATATCGATTTTTGTGGGTTTGGGGATGTTTGCAGCACCTGTTGGTGTTGTCTCATTTTCTCGGCTTGGATGTACGTTGTATACCTAGTAGGATTTGTAACTTTTTAGGATAGTCTTCAGATCGTCTCCTCCGACTATATTGTAAGATTCTTGAATCAGGAGTAGAGTTTCTTTTATTTGATACGCCTGCCTGAAAGGTGCGGCAGGTGGTATTTTCCGGTGGAAATGATGTTTTACCGTTATGGGAAACGCATTATTGACAATGTTTACGTACTTTGTTAGGAATATTTTGTATTTGGTTTCTGGATCTTGGAGGTTGTTCTCAGTTTGCCAGTTTTCCTGTTGAAGCAAAGTTATGAAGGCCATGCAACCCTATTCTTTCATCGATCTTGACTTGAACGATGTTGGTTTGTGCTCTGGCTTGTGTTGGATTGAGATTTTGATACCGTAATGGTCTGAGACGCAGGTATTGATTATCTTGGTGGAGCATTCCTTATAGTTTGTAAATATGTTGTCAATGTACGTTTTTGTGTTGGGTGTAACTCTGGTATAATCCTCCGTTGTTTCCCCTAGGCCAAAGCTATTCATTGCATTAAGTAGGTCCCGTGAAGTTTGATTTTTTGTCGAAGTGTCGATGTTGAAGTCGCCCGTAAGGATGATTTTTGTCTTTGGATTGTATCGGCTTAACAAATTTGACAGCGCTTCTGATATTCTCTCCATAAATTTGTTGATGGTTCCCTCAGTTGATCAGTAGGTTGTTATTTAATAAGTGATTGCCTGTCGTACTGGTTCCGTACGGACATTATCGTCATTGTTGCTTGCCGTGGAGTAAAACTCTGAGCGGCGATGGGTGAGAAGCCCTTTTAATTGCCTAAAATTTGATATGATAGAAAGTTATACAGCAATATTTGCAAAAGTTATAAACAATTTCCTGCAACAACTAGCCGACATATGTTTGCCGTTGCGGACGCTTTCGTATGCACACTATCATCATTTAACGGTTGTTTGCCGTGGAGCAAAACTCTAAGCGGCGATGGGTGAGAAGCCCTTTTAATTACCTACAATTTTATATATGATAGACAGTTATGCAACAATATTGGCAAAAGTTATAAACATTTTTCTGCAGCAGCCACTTAATATGTGATTGCCTGTCCTACTGGTGCCGTACGGACACTATCGTAATTTAAGGGTTGTTTGCCGTGGAGTAACACTCCGAGCGGTGAAGGGTGAGAACCCTTATTATTTGATATATGTTTCATAACAAAATTATAAAAAAAGAGTTATGTCTATTTTTTATGGCTAATTCGGAAAAAGCTTCTTCTTCTTACTAGCATATGCAGTAGGTAGAATAAGACAATCTGTTCTTTCTTGTAATTTCTGTTTAATTTCCTTCATTTTGATGGACAGTTTAAGGAAAGATAGAAGTTGGTCAGGCGAACTAGCTTGTATTCTATACGAAAAAAAAAACTTCTTGTTCTTACAAGCATATGCAGTAGGTAGAATAAGACAATCTGTTCTTTCATGTAATTTCGGTTTATTTTCCTTCATTTTTATGGACAGTTTAAGAAAAGATAGAAGTTGGCTAACTTCTCCGCGGTAAGATTTAGGGATTAATAGACGAGGTCATTTAGCCAACATTAACATCAAACTACCAAATACCAACATTAACCAAAATTAACATCGAACTACCAAATACCCTGCGAGCAGTAAAAGAAGTACCCGACTTGTAGGGTATTCTTCTACGCATACGCAATTGAGATTTTGCCCCTCCAAAATGCCTTTGCAATCAATAAATAAAAATCATATAAATATAAAAATCAATAAATAACCATCGAATCACACTATACTAATAAATTGTATAATGAAACCGATTGATATTCCGGTTGGCACCCTTCTTACTTATTGTTGGCCCTACAAACCTTTCAAGTTCTCGAAAACTTTCCCAAGTTTTTCAAATGTAGGTACTAGCAATTTTGAACCACCGCTTTGTTTGACTAATTTTAAAACCGAGATATAAGTACCCAAAAACATCTTTTATGCTATGAAGTAGAAATACCCGATAATAGCGTTTTCAACGTACATACCACGAACTCAATTAAAATTAGTTAAAAATAGGTGAAAAATCATGTTGATGAACGACTAAACAGGCAATAGTTGCGGGCGATTGGTTGCCAGCAATTAGTCGACTCGTTTTAGTTTCCTTGATCGACAAACGGCCCACCTCAAAATTGAAAACTTTGAGCAAGTTTCGGGACAAAACATATAGTCCGATCATTCAATATTGTTGTGTTTTTATTGACGTGATGAGACAACCTTTGGTACCCCAGGCTATTTGATTCGAAAATTTTGATTTTTTTTCACTCCGCCAGTATACGTAGTATCCCTACGGTGTAAGTACCAACAACGGTTATCGTACGCGCTTATCGTAGTATGATGTTATTATTATTGATTCCCGGCACTTGCCCAGATTTAGAATTCTGCAAACGGTCGTGGTAGTAAATATTTTGCCAGTTTTAGAATCGCTGCAATGCTTATTGTTTGATATGATTGAATACAAAAATAATACCCACAGCAAAATCAATGTTTATCCACGTAATTGTATATGTAACACATGTGAACTAAGCTTTTACTGATATATACGAAATTATTGTATCTTAGTTTCAAAATCATGCGAATTGAACCTGAAAACATACCGTAATCAGTCGTCACTTGCTTCTACTCTTCTTTGTTTGTTGGCCAGGGTGGTAATTTATTTTAGATTATTGTCCGTTTGTCGAATTAAGTACCTAAATGGAAATCTGTGATTTTGTATATGTAAATTCAAAAATTTCTTAATAATTTCGTTATTAAGTTAATAGTGGACTGTAAATTTATTGTACCAAAAATAATATTTATTTACAGCCGATAGGAACCACTAATTTTTTATTAATTTATAATAAATAGTGATTTTAGGATTCTAATATAACATTATGAATGTGCTGCGTGAAAAAAATATTAATATTATGAACCATCCTAATTTAGTATGTATGTTAAAAAATATATACAGACAGCAAAAATTAGTAAAATATTTCCTATAAACATGTGGTACCCCCCAAATTAACCAAAGAAATCTGATGTAGCCAGACACATAACTTTATCATACTATATACAAAATTAATAGTTTACCTGCATGAGAGTCTATTGGTCGAAATCTTTCGTGTCTGTATTAAAAGAGATATTTTCATTCTAATGACAGTAGGTATAGTCAAAACGTCAGAGTTTGACACTACCCTCGCTAAACAAAAAAAAATATTGCCACAACATTTCTACAATATATTTCTGTGATTTGGTAATATTGGTTTTGTGTATTATTTAATATAACTGTTATATCTAGGCAACCTCTTATGTCCTACCGCGGATACATAACAATCAATGTTACTGAAACATCAAAGTTACATATTACATACATTATTTGTAACATTTAAACTACGTTATAACGTTGTTTAAATATTACAAATAAGGTTGTAAACTTATCGTTGTTGAAATATTATAAAAAACATTATTTCAACATCACAGTGATAAGTCGGTAACATATTTTGTAATATTTAACATCATTTTAATTACAAGGCATAAATATTCTTTGTAATATTTTGACCAGTTACATTGAAATGTAGCATCATTTTGTGCAATATTTGAATAACAACACTATAGGTTTAACAAGAATGCAACATTCTTATAATAAGTTAGCATACTCCCGGATTACCCAGGGCGTAGGACGGTATCAGACATTAAGCCGACAACAAACACCAGTAAATTAATATCAGCCGGTGGTCAGGACGAATCGTATGCAATACGTAGATGTCCTCCTCGATACATCGGAGGGTTCAGTATTTATACTGAAAGATGAGGTGAATTGAGATTAGCATTTACCAGCGCCATCTAACAGACGCTAGGCGTACTACCTAACTGATGTAGGTATGTAGATAACATATTGTCAATAAAATTTGTCTAGAGATTGTACAAAAATGATGCATTTATGTAGATAAAATGTTTCAATGTAATATTATCTCTATATTGTAAACATATGATGCATTTATGTAGATCAAATGTTGTCAATAAAATGTTATCCCGAGTTTGTAAAAATATGATGCAGTTATGTAGATAAAATGTTGTAAATACAATGCTGTCTCGAGATTGTATAAATATGATGTATTTATGTAGATAAAATGTTTCAATGTAATGTTATGTCCATATTGTAAACATATGCTATATTTATGTAGATAAAATGTTGTCAATAAAATGTTGTCTCAAGATTGTAGAAATATGTTTCATTTATATAGCTAAAATGTTGTCATTGAAATATTGTGTTGATAATGTTAGACAAACATCGTAATAACAAAACATAATTACATTTACACAGGTTACCTTCTTACAATGTTACAGAAAGTTGTCGCAATATTGCTTGTTTAGCGGGCCTACTATCATATATGTACCAGCAAATTAACAAAAAAAAATCTCATTTGTCCAGGCACATGTCTTCATCATACTATATATAAAATTAATAGTTTACCTGCATGAGATTCTATTTGGTCGAAATCTTTCGTGTCTGCATTCAAATAAAACTAGTTAGTCAGGATTTGACAGATTTTCATTCTAATGACTGTAGGTATTGTCAAAACGTCAGCGTTTGACACTCCTTCATTCATTAGAAAAGCGATGGGTGTACCCTCTTGCACCCCCCGCCCGGCCCATGTCAGCAAATATGTACTGCTTTTTTTCTGTATCCATTCTAAACTATTTGTATTTTTATCAAATAAGTTTTTGGTTGATTAACATTTGTGCAGATAACTCCTAAAGAGTGGCGGCTCGTAGCTAAAATTAGTGGGGGTGCTGCTCCAGAAAATGTTCAGCCTTTGTTTAAAATGGTGTAAAAGGAAACAAAAATGTATAAAAAGATAATTTATTCAGAAACTAATATAAATGCAAAAATTCTAACAGATCAAAATCAAACATAATACTTTAACAAACGACGTTATTTGATAGTTTATTTTTTTGTTTATGTTTATTTTATTTAACTGAAAAGTGCAGTTTTATTTTCTCCAAACCATTATCCAGAGTACACTCTAATTATCTTCTATTTACATATTTGTTGTAAAATGAATAGGAACAAATTGGATGTGCTAATTTTTACATTATATGAATAATAAGTAAATAATAAATAAATTATTAGTAAATAAATAATAAATGAATAATAAAATAAATAATAAATCAATAAATAATTATACCGCCCGCGCCGTAGCAAAATAACAACTGACGATTTACTGATATTGTGTTAGTACCAGCTTTGGCCGCGGGCGAATTAAAGAGGTCGCCACAAACGGCCGAACGTAGACTGTTTTTACGTTTGCATAGGCATTGCCGTTCCCGTCAAGTATATAGTCTATGGTTCCCGTGGAACTGCTGGACCGACAGTGCCTAGCAGGCCGCTAGCTCCCGTGCGCGTTCCTATATGCGCAGAACAGTTCAACATCGCGCCGGTGGAATTGTAATGATCACAGTTCCATACAACGCGTTTTGTATCTTTTTCTGAAACTGGGGGATGGCTACTGACATAAAGCTTAAGGATTATGTATTTGACATGTATAAAGAACGAATTAAAGAAAAAAGACTCATTATACTTATTAAATGTGATCGATAACATCAAATGAAAGTAGGGGGTGCTGCAGTTCCACAGTGCCTATACACGAGCCGCAACTGCTCCTAAATGAAGCAACATTTCAACATTAACTACTCTTTGTCTTAAAATTATGTTGTGTATGTGGGCGTGTTTCAATTTTTAACAGTAGTTGTTATAAAGTCTTTTCATGCCTTTTTGTTGTTGAATTTTTTAAGCGCTCTTTTAATAGCGTTTTCTTTTGGTAAAACTTGTGACCCCTAGAATTGCACTGGCAATGCGTGGACTCTCTGAATCAGTAATCTGAATCTAATCATTGTCAGTGCAATTTTAGGGCAAACTAGTTTTATCAAAAAAAAACGCTATAATACGGTGCGTGTGTGCCTCGCACACTTTGCACATCACAATTTCGCACACGCCACCTGCCGGTGGTAGGGAAAACGCAAGAGTAGTTGGCACTTGGCCGACAGTGAACTTGGCACCTCATTTTTAAAAAATTGAAAATCTGTTTCTACAAACCTTTGCAATTGATTGCACCCTTAATTAGTTTCGTATTTATTTATTTCTTCATTTGTTTATTAAATTTATTTATTTTTAATTTATTCACTTTCTATTGTTTATAGTTGGGTATTATTTATTATAGTTCGAGAGCTCGCGACAAAGTCATACCCTCATAAAAAATCACTACGAATAATTTATATATAATGTAAACTGATTGGAATAAAAGGAAATTCCTAAAAAAAAATTTTGGCCGAATGGGTGTTTAATTAGGCTAGGTATGTACTGCAATTCGGTGTCATGGTATCCTCATAAAACATCTCTCTCATTCTCTTCTCACTTATAGAAAAACACATATTCTCTCATAATAGCTTGGTGTGCCTAGCCCCATTTGGCCGGAAGTGCTTGGCACACCCAGAGGCGGATTTCCCATAAGGAACGTTAGGCACGTGCCTAGGGGGCGCGCAAAGGAAAGGGGCGCAATCGCAAGTATTCCCGAGCATCAAAAAAAGCCGACTTAAAAGAATAATTGCGGCGAATAATAATTAATAATATTTGAATGATTTTTTACTGAGATTAAACCTTGGCCCTTTCTTTTTACGCACACCAAATTTTATAAGAATTCATCTTAAAATTACAAAGTTAGAGAATTTTGTCCCCAAAAGGTCATTTTTGTCGGCGCGGGCGCTGACAATACGCGTATGCGAACACGGTAAACCTAGACACGGTATGCTGGACAAAATTCTTAAACTCGTTCTCCTCGCGCATGACGTCACGTGAGTGTCGATTCAAATGAAGGCGGGCTAATTTGGTTGGCTATGCTACGGTAAAAACGTCACTTGAGTGCAAGTGGTTGGGCCAATAATCTGCGCTCCAACGAACCGTGTTTGGGTTTACCGTGTACGCGAATAATAGCAAAGAAATGAGTGAAAATATAAAAGTGATGCTGTACTTAAAAACATACCGGAAGAAAAACAAGAGCGAAAATATAGATTTTTGAAACAATTCGATAAACTTCACAGCTTTTTTTGGGAGAAATTTCTATTTGCATAATTTAAGGTCTTGGGACGGGCGCTCGGACAAATAGTGCCTAGGGGCGCCTCGGCCCTTAAATCCGCCACTGGACATACCTCCCAGAAAGGAAGAGACAGACAGTGTATCAATACCCTCATCGAACATCACGCCCATTCTTTATAACAAGAAACTGTGAGCCTTCTTATTAACAAAAACCTTGGTGTGCCTAGCCGGAAATGGCCGGAAGTGGGTTGCAGACCAGTTATTTAAAAGACGAAGGTATCTGCGCTATCATACGAAACATGTGTAAATGTTGCTACAATTATGGAAGAACATGTGTACTTTCATAATAATTAGGTCTGACCAACCAACAAAACGTTGGTGTGCCTAGCCGGAAATGGGTTGAAGATCAGTTATTTAACAGACGATGACAATTCATTTTCACCCAGTAGAATCATGTATAACATTTTTTGTTAATTTTTTTAATATATTTTTTTCGGTATAGTATAAATCATTACCGACTTTTCAGATGGCTTCGCCGGCCACCGGCCGAAACTCTAAAATACCGGCCTGGCCGGTACAATATCAGCCAGTTGGCAACCCTACTTGTCATAGCCAGCCACTGAACTCTATTATATAAATGGAACTCCGATGGGATAGGATGCGCGAGCAAAATATGGTCACAATTGAACGCTGCCGACGGTGGTCTGGATTATGCGCAGTCTGATACATGCAAGTCACTGCTGTCAGCTGTGTCCGTGTGTTGCCATCTAGCGGATGCGTAACAAACTGGACCCAGGCAACCTAACTTACCTACAAAGTATCTATATAATCTAAATTGAATTTAAAAATGCCGCGAATAATTTTGCACAGAGCGCCAGAGCGCATGTCTAATTTTACCGATGCGCGAAGACTTATACTGACAACAGTAGAATATATGGAACTGGAGTTCCATTTATATAATAGAGTTCAGTGTAGCCAGCACCAAGAAAATTACATAAGTTCAGTTAACTACAAGTCATTCAAAAACTACCTCATTTTGGTACAAACCCTCATTCAAAACCAGTTACGCAAATGGCAAAATTGATGTTTTCAAAAATATGTATCTATCTACATTTGCAAAATGTATTGGATATGTTCAATCTACTAAACCGTGTACATTTTCTAATGTAATGATGATAATTATTAATTGCAATTCTTACAGGGTGTTCTTCGAGTAAAACTGCGGCGCACCAGTTCGAACGCACTGGTGCAATTTTTCACGAGTGTAGGGCAAGTGAGTGCGATCCCAACAGAACATGCGTTGGAGCCATATTGCACTGGCCAACACAAGCTACGAGAGCTCGTGGAGAAAAATATGCACTGAGTGCAGATTCTATTGCACCGGTTTTCCAACAAAACACGAAACACTCTGTGAGTGCAACCAACAGAACACAAAATTGTGCACTAGAGCGCCCGAGTTTTATCAAAAGAATATGCTATTAGTAAACGGGAAAATTAAAAATTTAGAAATAATGTGTTATAGTCCAGTGCTCCGCAACCTTCTTCCGATGTCCTTCTCCTGCTCACGGCAGTCTCATAGCTCCATTTCGCACAACTATGCCGCGGCACAGTGGTTGCGGAGCACTGTTATAGTCCACTTAATTCTACTCAAAAGTGTCAAGATTTATGCAGCAAGTAAATTAGTTTGAATGGATAAATTCATCTCATCAAAGTTATCAGAGTTAATACATCATATCTTGACAGATCGAATAGCTGCTAACCACTGAACTGTTTACATATAATCCTAACTCCGCAATGCGGTAGGTATTTCTGAAATAATTTTAATAAGTGGGTAAATTCACATACTTAGCTAGAAAATCATATTGTATTAATGTAATCGCAAACGCAAATTTTAACAATTACAATGGTATGTATATAACATTTTTTGGTATATAAACAGTCTATAAAAACAGGAAGAAATCAAAAACAAACAAAATATCACAACCCATACGCCCTACGTTTGATCTCTAATTTAATTAGCTTTCTTTCTCGGATGCTCGTAGACCTGTTGATAATAATATGCAGCAACCATAACAGATGAGCTTAACACTGTATTAATAATAAAGTTAAGCAAGAGAGCCATGTCACCGGAGTCGATGAGTATTGTAAATATTCGTGCTGAAACATAACATAACATAAACCACTGCAAGACCAGCAAAAACAATATACTTACTTGCATTTGTAAATGCAGATATAAACCATGTAAGCAAGCTTACCGAGTCGGCATTTTTTAAACGTACAATTTCTAATAATTGAACTACTTTGGAAGATGCCCCTATTGGTGTACACAAGGGCTAAAATTGTAAGAATTAATATATATTTGACAAGTACGTATAAGTATGTTATACCACAAGATAAGACAGCAAGGACATTGGAACTATTCCAAACATGAATGAACCAGCGGAGAGGAAGTAAAACCCTGCTCCAATAACAGCATATATATTTACATATTCTTTGAAATAAATTACGATTAATATGAGTAAGAGTTGCTGCAGCAGAATGATTGGATACTCCATGTAGGTAAGCAATGCATAACCATTTCGAAAGTTATATGAAAACATTATAGTGTAGCTAAAAACAGATGAAGATTATGAAGTGGTTTCTATAAATATAGGAAACCCTAAACATACATGATTATTAGGTACTTCATTTTACTAACCTAGATAGTTCCATTAGAAGACCGATTAAATTTATTCCTCTTGCATTTTTAACCCTAATAATGATCAGTATTTGTGGTACTTTTAAAACAAAGCATGTTATTATAGTTATAATGCTCAATATATCTGCAGCTTGATGCAATATACCGGGTTGTTCTAGAAGGCCCATCTTTTACGGACATAACCTAGTAGGTATGTACTGGACTATCAACGCGGCAGATTTGAGACTGTATGTATTTTTATCGTAGCCTGCGGGCTGATAAGTAACCTTACTCAATTTTTGAAGTATTCTATAACTTGGATCTGAATTTGATTCAGCTTGCCAAATAGTGGTGTATCATTCCCATCTCCAAACATTTTCCTGCACTGATCGATGACACGCGTCACGAGCAGTATTGCCACCAACAAACCTTAGCCCACGCCTTAGCCGGCGGCTACCTTTCACGGGAAATGCCGCCTCGGCCGCTACCGATGTGCGAGTAGATTTGAAAATCGATAACATACGATTTTGGGTTGGCAATTGATTGGGTTTATATGGGCAACGAAGTTGATGACGGGGAAAACTGATATAGATGAATGTAAAGTCGACTATTAATAGGTATTTAACCAACAGGCAACAAGTATATTAAAAAGAGCGATTAATGATCGAGTGTTTAACGCACGAGCGATCAGTGAGTGCGTTAATTGTCGAGATCATTAATCGCGTTTAATATTCAAGTTGGTTACAAAATTTTTTCGTCGATCGTATTCTTCTGGCCGCTTGTAACATAGATTTTATTCATCGATGTCGTTTGAAGTTATATGACCATTTATGTAATTTGACACTGACAGTTCTGGACTATATGCTTGGATAACGGTATGTTTTGATTGGATGGTTGAAGTCGTCTAATTGGCTATAACAAATCATGCATTAACAGAAATCGTGCCTTTATATAGCTTTTTAGTAAATGATTTTCTATTTAGTAAACATACTCATAAACGATCGACGGAAAAAATAATTAATAAACCTACAAAATTCCGCTACCAATGAGCAAACGCCGCTACCACGCTACTTTACGAAAATTCCGCTACCGATAGCGGAATTTTCGTAACGTACCAGCGACTGGTGGCAACCAGTGACGGATTTAAGGGCCGAGGCGCCCCTAGGCACTATTTGTCCGAGCGCCCCTCCCAAGACCTTAAATTATGCAAATAGAAATTTCTCACAAAAAAATGCTGTCGTTTATCGGATTGTTTCAAAAATCCATATTCGCGCTCTTGTTTTTCTTCCGCTATTTTTGTAAGTTAAGCACCACTTTTTTCTTTTTGCTCATTTCTTTGCTATTATTTGCATACGCGTATATTTTATAGTCAGCGCCCGCACCGCACAGTGGGGCAAAAATGATCTTTTGGGGACAAAATTTTATAGGTTTGTAATTTTTAGATGAATTCTTATAAAATTTGGTGTGCATAAAAAGAAAGGACAAGGACCAAGGTTTAATCTCAGTAAAAAAATCATTAATGTTATTAATTAATTTATTATTAAATAACAAACAAGAATCGTACTAGCCGCCGCAATTATTCTTTTAAGTTTCACCGCCACACGCTGCTTAAGTCAGCTTTTTTTATGGTCGGGAATACTTGCGATTGCGCCCTGTTCCTTTGCGCGCCCCTAGGCACGTGCCTAACGTTCCTTATGGGAAATCCGCCTCTGGTGGCAACACTGTTCACCAGCAGTGTTGTCACCAAAACAAAACTTATCTGGCCGCTACCGTTCAAGAGAAACTCCGCTACCGGCCACTAGCCGGTAGCGTTGACTTTTTGTTGACCCGGGGGGGGGAGAACAAAATTCGAAAAAATATTCGGCATACTATTCGGGGAGAGAGAAATATTAATGATTTTATGGCGATGTTTGATTGTGTTTGATGTGATGTGCTTGACGGTATTGTTTGGTATTCTCCATAGAGATTAGCCAACCTAAAAAATTCCGCTGCCAATGAGCAAACGCCGCTACCCCGCTACTGGTGGCAACACTGGACTCATCAGTGGCCAAACAGCAATATGTTCAACCGGTTCAACCTTATTTTTATTTTTGATGGAAACAATACATACTTGATGTTGAAAATGCGATAAGCGAACTAATCGCTCATTCGTGTATTCATAAACAATAGTCAAGACGCAAAAATAATCATGAGAAAAATAAACTTGAAACCAAAATTTACTATACAGGGTCTTTCACTGCTCATGTGCCAAACGCGACACAGGTGGTAGGTTCATTTCTTATTATTTGCTTATTATTATTATTGGCCCGTAGCGGAGAAATACCGGCCAACATTACGTGCAGTAGTGCACGGCGCATTATGTTTTGTTCCGATCTGTCAGAACTCATAACAGATTGTTGGTATAAATAATCATAATGGGACACAATAAGTGTTTCGTTATCGCCTGTAATAATACAGGAAGAAATATTAACAAATGCAATATTGTAATAAATAATATAAATTTGATCGGATCAGTTATACACATGGGCGCCGTTTGAAAAAGTTCCAGGGGGGGGCAAAAATTTTTTAGTGTTAAATGGTGACGTAATATTAAGGACTATGCCATTAACTGTTTTGCAGCATTTTCGTCTTGTGTTATTTTGCATACACTCGGAAAAATCTCTATCGCTTTAAGGTAGTGAAATGTTTTTGTTTACACTTCTGTGTTAATAGCCATCCATGGTCGTGATCCCTGTATGTTCGACAACACTTACTTATTATATATTGATATTCATTGAATTTCAAGTCATTTTGCCGTCTTTCTATCGTTTATTAATGTGGGCTTAATATTTTTAATTAATAATTGTTTGTAAATGTACCTATATTGTTTCTGAATCATTGAACTCTTATTCTAGAATTTAAGATTTTGTATGATTTTCAAGCAATATTGTAGCCTTTTTAATACGCTAGGAGAAATTGTTGTTAATTTTCTATAATAATTTTTAGCTCGTTGTCATCGAGCATCTGATACAATATCTTAATAACAAATTGATAAACAATAAAAAGGCAACAATATTATTTTCAAATTACTCCGTTAACGAGAAATAATGACTAAATGTAGAGAAAAGAGGATAAATTTGAAAATTCTGTGTTAAGGATAATCGACGACGAAATAATATTTTTTTGTTTTACTGTTATACTTGAACACTTGTAAGGCGACAGTATTAGTTCAACTACTAAGTAACTTTTAAGCGAACTCATGTACGGAAATGTATTGTGTCAACGCTGGAGAGAGTCAGAAAATGGTGCCAATATTGCAAACAGCATAGAGAATCTATTGTCATGTATCGTAGGATGGCCCTTTTAATACCAAGTAACTTTTGTCTGACTTTTTTTATTATTTAACGTTTTGAAACTCCCTTTTCATTAACCGAAGTTTTGTAATTTTATTATCAACTTTGGCCAATGATAGGTTATCTTTAAATCTTTTTAAATTGTTTTATTTTAAAATAGTTATTCTATGATACTTCATACAACCTACTTTACTACATCAATTTATAAAGTTGGTACAATATTCCGGCTCGCTGCAGTTCCTAAACGGCATCTATCTGGACATGAGTTCGTTATCAAAAGTTGATCTACTATCAAAAGTTGACTATTATACCTTATCTATATATTCTACGCTTATTAGTTTAATACCCAGTGTAATTACGATAAACTGTTCAGCAGTGCCAAAATTTGCGAAGTAATGCAATCTAATAAGTACGATCAAATAAAAGTGCATACAACAATACTTATTTTGGACTACAGCGCAAAATTTAGATACCGTATTTTGTCATCATGTAATAAAACTGACATTGGTGACAATAGCCGATAATAACCGGAATAGTCATCATTTAACAAGTAATTTTTTTCATCCTTCACTATATGAAAATGTCATTTTTGCATCTTTTTTGGGGACACGAAAGATGCTAATTGCCCCATAGGGGTTTAGTTAATAACTAGCCGCGAAAATATTTTACACACAGACCGGGCGGCGATCGACCTGTCTGTCCAATAAATACATAGCTTTCAATTCGGTTTGACATTTGCGAGATCGATCTGATCAAAAAGATCGACCTGATCCATGATCAAAAGATTCATCTGATATGATAATAACCGATTTATCGATCAGATCTATTTCGGTCTTCAATTGTGATCAAAGATCGATCACAAATTTCTCGCCCACTCCTATCTTTTTCGTTTTTCGCGCGGCGGTAGTTGGGTTCGAAATCCAGGGGGGGGGCAAGCGCCCCCCCTTGCCCATATGTAACGGCGCCCCTGGTTATACAGTACAGATAACTGTAAAGCCTTAAAAATTAGTAAATTTTCAACTCTATTGAATTATATGTGTTCGTTTACATTCACTTAACGTAGAAAAACTTAACGTAACGTACGGATTTGTTCACTCAACTTCAACTTAACAGAATTCGTGCACTAAGTGCACCAATCACAAGCTCTCGATTTAGACAATTTGGAGGATGGTGACAGCGGGTGACAGTAACATAACCTAAAAATTAACTCGTGCGACTTGAACTTTGTTACGTTTGTGTTGTTTCGCAATATTTTTAGCTCGATTAACGGATTATTAACACGGATGCTGGAACCTTGATCCAATTTGCTTGTACAAAACATATTTGTATGATAAAAGCGATAGATTTAATATGGATTTCATATTGTATAACTGTCAAATGCGCATGCCAAGTACCCCAACGTAAGTGAATGTAAATGGAACGGATCCAAATTTCGTACGTTAAGTTTAATTTTTCGTACGTAAAGTTAAGTTAAGTGGATGTAAACGATACTTTACATTTATTAGCAATCTGCACCATTTACGCCTCGCGGGCCTACTACCGCCTACACCTGTAGAGCCGCTTGCATCGCGCACCCGGGCAATAAGGTACCAAATATTTGTACCATAAATCCATCTTAAGGGAACATTTTGTAAATAATTGTATAGGGAAGTGCCCCTAATTTCCAGAAAGGAATACGATTCAAGGTAAGACGGGCACATAATACGTTGCGGGCGACCGGCATCCTTTTTTGTAAATGAAAGAAATACATAGGCGTATTGGCCGCTAACAGGCTTTTTTCCAGCGTGCTAAACGCATCTATTGCTTCTATAAAAATATCTATAAAAAAAATCTGATGTGGCCAGGCACATGACTTTATCATACTATATATAAAATTAATAATTTAGCTGCATGAGATTCTATTTGATCGAGATCGCCTATGTCTGCATTAAAATAAAACTAGTAGAACTAGACAGATATTATGTCGATTAAGCTGCGTTCGGATATTGTACACCGTTGACACCCGGTATACCGTTCAAATGACACTTACGTGTTATTGGGTGTAAAAAGTGACGGTGTACAATATCCGAACGCAGCTTATATTGACAGTAGGTGTTGTCAAAATCATGTCAAAACATTAGCCTGACATTACCTACTGTCATTAGAATCATAATTTCTGACATATCCTGGCTACTAGTTTAAATGCAGTACAACCGATCTCGATGAAATAGAATTTGCTCATGCAACTATACTATTGATTGTACCAAAAAATGTCATAGTCATAAATTATTCAGAATTTCCTCATCTTTAATTTATTATTTAACTATTTCGACGAAATTCCAGAAATTTCGGCTTATTTGCAAAATCTTTCTAAAATGCTAAGACTAAACCTCCAGTTCCTTTGGACCCTTTTCAGCTCTAAGTTTGGTTATGAAACTTCTAAATATGAAGTTTCGTCCCGATACGTTTAGTAGTTTCTCCAGAATCGTCGTCACAAAAAACGGGTACACACACACACACACACACACACACACACACACACACACACACACACACACACACACACACACACACACACACACACACACACACACACACACACACACACACACACACACACACACACACACACACACACACACACACACACACACACACACACACACACACACACACACACACACACACACACACACACACACACACACACACACAGACATTTTTTTGTACCTTGGTCAAAAATGTTCAGGGGATCCAAAAAGACATATTTCCGCTAAAATCTCAAAAATTTTTTTTGGCATGATTACAATACTTTACATACTGCGTATGATAAAGTAAAAATGCTGCGTGTCACCTGCAACGTTTTATGTGCCCGTCTAACCACAGCCTAAAAGCGCTTAAAGGCGCCTTCGCTCAGCTGTGCCGCCCTCAACGCATCAATGATCAACAGAGGGTGCCTCATTTTTGGTTTTTTCTTTATTTTTTACTAAACATGCGCAGCGATGCTAACCAATTTGTGTTCCGTGATTCACACATATTTGGTTCCGGAGCTAGAAATTTATTTGCTCTATTATCAATTGAGATAGTGTACAGAATTACCCTAATTAGTAAAACCATGTAAATAATCCGCGCCTTAACATCCCCCAACAGCTTTCGCCACTACTGGGGCATCGGCAGGCCCGAATTATCATTATTATGGCCCGCGTCCGTGGCACCGTCTTAAGTTCTTTGGCTTTCTGCATTCGCCGAGGAGTAAAGCAAAACCACAGAAAACCCTTCACTCCGAAAGGAGGGCGTGAGACTCCCAGACTGATAGCCAAGCGCTCTACCGCTGCGCCAGTCTGGCCTCCAGGAAAAGGCAATTAACATACTAACCATATACTTGATTTCAAAAGTGTTTCAAACCACATTTTGACCAATCACGATCAGATAAAAGATTTGAAGAAATTTTAGTTGCTGCTATAGATTTGGAACAAAGTTACTCTAAATTCATATTAGCATAAACTTATTTTCGGTCAACGTCACAACATTGCTTAGTTGCGTTGGCGATGATGTTGATGGAGTACGACATATTAAGCCAAATGGACTATGAATCAATCATTAAAGACTTTTTCAACGCGAAGGCCCGAAAAGCAGTATTTTAAATATACAGGCATTATACAAATTTATAAGTATAATATGTACTTATATATAGGGATGCACCGGAGCTCCGGTTTTGCTCTGGTATCCGGCCGCTTCGGCCCATTTTCTAAGATCCGGCTCCGGCCGGAGCAAAGTATTCGGCGGCCGAAGCAAAGAATTGCGTCATGTTGACACGGGATGTTTTTTGACGTCTGTCACCTCAGAATACTACTTTTCGGAAATAGATTTGAAAGTAGCACCTCAAAGGAACATTCTCAATTTATGAGTTAGAACGCCTTAGAACGCCACATTTTGTAAAACAACTCGCGTTACAAGTTTTTAAATATTTATTATCCAATTGGTACCTCGAAGGATCACCCAAAAATCGGCGGGGAGGGTAACGACTGCGCGCGTCACCTCAGAGCTACTCTTGTCAAAAAACAACTCTACTCTATCCTAGGATTTACTACCCAATTTGTACCCTCTGAAAACACCATCCTCTAAAGCTCTATATCTAAGAAACACCCAAAATTACAGGTAGTTCTTTCAAACGGCACATCAGAATGCCACTTGTCGTAAGACAAAAAGCCACATCGGATTTGATAGCACAAAGCAGAAAATTTATTGGATATTTCAATCATTCTTCTGTGGACTGCTCTAAATTGCAATAATACCAAAAGAATTAAACATGAAATTGTACCATACAAGTTTCATCTATATTAAACAACGTTTATCCCTTTACTTATATTCCTAATATGCTTCGAAGAGGAGGGAGCCCTGCTTCGGTGCTCCGGCCAAAATTTAAGCCGAAGCTCCGGTATTTGGCCGGAGGTGTTTGACAGAATCGCACAACAAAATTGTACAAATTTGCAGTATAGGTGACAGCGGCACTCACGATCCAACACTTTAGAATGTTTTGCTCAAATAAGTTAGGTGGTATTGCCTTTCACCATCACCACAAATGTTGCTACACTGGTTTATCATAAAAAATATATGACAAATTCAAAACTAGAAAAGTTAGATTAAGTCCAAATTCTTTTTGTTTTATAATAATAATATAATGACTGGTACACCCCAGGTACACCATAGCCCATGGAAATTAAAAGGAAAACTGGTTAATCGACGGTGAGATATATAAAAGGAGAAAGGTATTTGTCGGGCAATTCCGTCATACGAAGATCGAAGAAGCAACCGTAGACACGTGTTTCAGACTATTAGTCCTCATCAGTACGGTATAGCCAACGAGCAAGATGGACACTCAATGGAAAAACACTTCTTTTTATTAAAATTAACTGGCAATTCTGTCCATCTTAAATGTGGTGAAAGCACTTCACAATATTCACATGCATCGTTTCTGGTGAGGTTAGTTGTTGAGCTCATAGGCCATAGCCCACATATGTCACTAGATATTGACAGTGAAGAGTTAAAAGCCAGCCTCACACCGCCGCGATTTTCTTGCGAATCGCTTGAGTCTATTTATGGTATTGTCGCCGCCCATTTAAAATACATGACGAAATTTTCGCGTAGCTGTCGCGGCGGTTTCGGGCTGGCTTTAATGGGCTGTCTCATTCTTTACAAGTTCTTTGGATGCTGTCATTATATTTTTTTTATAACGAAAACAGTGCGTGCGTTCTGCCACTTTAGGCGCTAACCGCTTGAACTCAGCGGACGGCGGCAATTGGGCAGCAACAACATGAACGCGACGGCCATTGGTTGCTGACTTCAAGCGCTTAAGCGGCTTAAAGTGGCAGAACGCACCCAGTGTTTCACACCGTTAGAGCCTCATTCAGAGATGATCTCTATTCTAAATTCTTTTTTGTAGTTCCTAAATTTTGGTGAAACTATTTTTAATGATGATTTTCTATTTTTGAACTTCATAAATATTAGTATTTCAGGAGTGCAAGAGGAAAGCGGGGAAATTGAAACTATAAGATATAATATTTCACTCATTATTTATGTACTGTTAACATATACTATAAATGTAAGAACTCACAAAAACACTACTGAAACAATACACTCTACTGTAATAAGTACAAACTTAACCCCATATCCTTAACATGGCATAAAATAGCACAAATGCAACAACAGATGAATCACACGTGAAGGAAAGTAAATAAATACATATAAATAAAATAAATTTTGAATCGCATAGGTCAATGAGACATGTCAGTTGTTATGACCAGTGAAGAGATTTTAAAACATATTTATAAAGTCCCAGTTGTGTTGTCAGAGACAAAAAGGTGAATATTGATGCCGGGCAACTATATTGCAACTATATTATTGGACGGTGCGGGGTGAAATATTTCAAAATCCACTCTCTGGGTCATGAGTACTCATGACCATGTCAATATATTGGGCCAAACTCCATATCAAAATAATAAATAAATGCGGTTACCGTTTTTGCTTTGTTAGAAGTGTAGAAGAGAGAGCTTACATATCCCAAGGGAGGTACAGAGATACCCATCAATGAACAAATTGAATATGACTTGCTCTGGCACGCGATTCATTTGCCTCAAATCAACAAATTTTGATACAGAGTGGAGTCCATTATCGTGTACTTTACTGTCCATTAAACGTGTAGAGGATACCCTGGCAAGGGGTTAAGGATTTGTTTTGATTTTCACAATTATCTCTAAAAATTACCCAGTTTTGCACTTACAATGCTAAAAGTTATCTAAAATCAGTGCATGCTAAATACGAGTTACTTAGTTTTCTTGACCGATTTTACTACCCAAAACATTTATACCCTAGTATTCAATTATTGTGTTAAAAAAAAGCCACTACTCATGTCATATTCATCAAGTGGGTTTGAAACTGCAAGTATTTGAAATTTAATCTACTTAAATTTCTATTAAATTTTTAAAGCAGTGTGTTGTATGCTTAACAGTTTTGGACTTTCTGTCTGGAATATGTCATGCTGTAACTTATTCAATTTGTTTGTTGGGAGTGTCAGTTTACTTTTTACCCACAGTATATTTAACCGGCAATTTGACCAAAATGTCTAATATATTATATATAGACTAGAAACCTAAAATGTGAAACAAAAAGCTATTTCCACAACATTTATTAAATTTAAAATCTCATTGCCTATGCATAAACATATGCTGACAAAAAGTATTTCAACTACTCTAGGTAACTTAAAAGTTTAGTAATCACCTTGTTTAGATCATAATTATAACGAACAAGTAGGGCTGAATTATATGTTTCATTTTGAAAACCAATTTCACCTAACATCTTCAATGCTAGTCCTTCATGTTTTGATGGGTCTAACGATACCCTTTGACCATCACGCCAGTATCCGTCAGCCTGGAACAAGTAAATTCAAAAATAATAATTAGTTTCGACGAGGACAAATGATGCGGGTATTATCAACTTTTGATTTGAACCAGAAATTTGTAATGTTGGTACCAACTTTTGAAACATAATTAGGAGAGTAGGTTGTGTAAGGTATCATGTCATAGCTCTTTAAAAACCAAATAACTATCAATTGAAAAAAAATTATTTTAATTTAACATCACAGAAAAGAAGGCACCAAAATATTGGTACCAATGTTAGAAATAGCAGGTCAGACGAGAGTTATTTAGTTTCGAAAGAGCTAACTAACCAATGATATCTAACAAGCCACCAACTTCAGGGAATGTTCTGCAATGGGACATTAAATAAAAAGAATCATAGGATACAACCAGTGCTATGGGTATTCTTAGGGCAGCACAGTTTGGGAAGTTAAGAGTAGCTGCTGAGTTTGAATGTTACCAGTGCCAAACCCTTGCCAGTTCACCGGTAAGTAAACCAAAAGTTGATAAAATCAGCATCATTTGTCCCCCTTAGAATATAGTGACCAATCGAATTGGGCACGACAGTCCCAAATTTGGATTGTCCGGCGTACTGAATTTTGTGCCGCTTTTTGAAAATTTTATTGTAGTTTCCAGATTTCAAGACACCACCCATAAAACTATAATAATATATGCAAAATTTAGCTAGGGTTTGTTTCTAGAGAAGTTCCAATTTAAAGTTGATGTAGTGGTTTATTGTGATAGCAAGTACAGAAAAGAGAACATTCCAATTCCAGTGGTAGATAAGAATTCAGATCACTAGTAAGTAAAAAACTTAACTTTGCATGTTCAAGGACATCTGAGATCATATCAACTCAACTGCGTCTGATACGCTAGAAGGTAAACTTCTTTAGAATTTCATAATTTGCCTTTTCAGAGCACCGACATAAGTTTTAACGTGACAGGTTTATCACTACTCTTTGTCTTAGAAGACTTTGCCCACAGTTCATAAGCAGTGGATGGAACACCCCATATGGGTTCAATGGTATCCACCAATTCCACCATAGGGCGGTGACCAAGACGTGTAACTTTGACACCATTAACAGGTACCTACCCTTTTCAGGCAATCATTTTTTATATGAGTATTTGAAATAGATGACTTTGTAGACTTTGTCCTCAGACCATCTGCTACACATATATGTGATCATATTCTATTTGTATAGAATTGCGAATGGAAGGTTTTGTAGATTCTATCCTTAGCGCATCCGGTTTACATTGAATGAATGCATTAGTCAGTATTATGTATAAATTGTATCTTGGAATAGTTTTCAATAAGGACGGAATAGAAGATTTTATTGTTTGTCCTTACAGCATTTGGTTTAGATTGAAATGTACCCTATTTAGTTCCAAATTGTTACCACAAACAAATATAATATCGCAGCTGATATTTTTGATAGAAATGTTTTTATTTTTTACTTTTCAATAAAAAGTAATTGTAAAATAATAAAATAAATTAAAGTGTCAAACAATGTCGCATGTTATTCTTTTTATACCATTGCCATTTTCTCCATGAAAATGAGAAGCAGGAATATGCTGAAACATGATATAAGGTGAAAATTGGATATGTTTAGATGTATGACCACCAGAGTGGGTGTTAAAGATTCCGATCGTTGTCAAACTATACGTAAGCCCCACCAGTCTGACCAAAGGGTGAGTTGACAACTGTTTAGTTGGTCCGCGCCTGCGGATTCTCAAACTCCTCACCCTGGTGGTTAACCATAAAGAAAAGCTGACAGTAATAAAGACTGACAATGTTTAGCAATTGTATCCGAAGTGCACACACTATCTTTCC
Source organism: Aphodius sticticus (assembly GCA_963966075.1). Lineage (NCBI taxonomy): Eukaryota > Metazoa > Arthropoda > Insecta > Coleoptera > Scarabaeidae > Aphodius > Aphodius sticticus. The sequence continues at coordinate 67,721,880 of OZ014506.1, forward strand.
GAATTAAACCTATGTTGATATAATTTTTTGTTTGCTTAATGTTATTTGAGGGGCACTTCTTAAATACATAACATATTTCAACTTACCATCATTTTTATAAGGTGGAGGGTTTACATATTTGGCTTTGTTGGATGTCATTATGTCATTTTCAATTTTTGCCATATTTATTACACTGTGAAGTTCAATAGTCTTTCGAACTTCTGCATTACTGTTTGCCGACATACCACTCTGAATATTTGTTGCTGAATCTGCGTCATAAGATTCGGCACTGTCATGCAGCCTTTGATAACTGCACCCAGATATAGTAGAATTCTGTGGTAGCAAATTATGGTTTACTAATGTATGTATATTCCGTACAAATTCCAATGGTACTTCTTCTGCAGTCACTAGATAGTCTTCACGAAGGTACTTCTTTGAAACTGGTATCTTCTCACCATCATATACGACATATGCATAATCAGTTGTAGAATCTGTAGAAAAACAGTATTTTTTGTAGCAATAAAGGAACACATACAAGGTTAGTCAAAATTAGTACTAGAACACCTAAATAATTCTCCAACCGTAAACAATTTCAAACAATTTTTTGAAACAAAAGTTTTTTGGTTTTAAGCAAGCTATCGTTTAAATATATTATTAATACATAGTATGTTTATTTTATTATGGAAATTTGGTAACCTTTCCTATTTCAAATAGAATACCCTGTATATTTTTAAAATTTTTAATTCTAAGAATTTTTTGTAGGAATCATTTTTTCATAAAATGCATAATTTTAGAGTATTAAGCAATTAATGAAAATTAGTTAAAATTCCCTTAGCACCTAAATATTTCTCCACCCGTAAAAAAATCAAAAGATTTTTCAAACAAAAGTTTTTTTGGATTAAACTAGCTCTCGTCTTCATATATTTTTAATAATTGAAAAAGAAGTAAGTAAAACGCCTCTCAACTTTGCAGATTTATTTATTAATTTACTTTTGGTACTAGTTTCGGTAATACAGCATTGCCGAAATCATGGCATCGTGGACTTTTCCAAATTAGCCTTGTCAATATATTAAAACACACAACTTTTTCACAAAAATTGTTTATTATTCTTTGGAATAGAGGCTATTATAACAAAAATTGTTTCACGTTCACTTAATCTTACGATGAGACAAAATTATTAAGAACTTTCTTATTGTGCCGTTTCGACGCTATTTGTGTCTTGGTCACAGATATTTATTTATTTTAATTTGGCAGTTTAACCATTTAATTTCATTTTATTTAATTGCTTTGTTATTTAAATTGATTTTTTTAAAATCCATTTGGTTAACGTAAAAGTCCATGAGTTTTGATTAATTGCTTATAACTAAAAAAAATGACACATTGTATCAAAAAATGATTCCTAGGAAAAATTCTTAGAATTAATCTTCGAATAAAAAAATGTAAAAATATTAGAAAATGTTGTCATTTTCCAAATTAACGGCCTTATTCTCTAAGCCTCTGTTACGCTTTACATTCTATTACGCCGCTGTTACGCTGTTAAATTATAGACTGTTAAGAAATTGGTATTCCGTAAGCCAATGTTAACAACAGCTGTATGTAATGCCTCTATAAAAGCTCTGTACCGTAACAGCGGCAAAACTGTCGCCTTTATCTAACAGTACTTGGCGGTGTGGAGTTATGTGATGTATACATTTGTCAAAATGTGCACAAATGTAGTAATGTGATACAGAAAAAAAACGTATTGTTGTTAATGAAAGAATATTCGGAATAAAAAATACCAAAAATTCTGTGGATTACCACAGAATCCCTATTTTTATTTATTTATTTTTAAGATAAGTAGAAAATAGGTAAGTACCTGCGATATGCACCTGTGAGTACAATATTATGTATAAACTGCTGGTTAATATTCATGAGATATTACCTAATTAACTACAATTACATTTAAAAGAAATAGTGGGTAGATCGTACATAATAAGGTACAACAAAAATGTGTACTTATTGAAGATCATATTATATTTTTATTGAAGAAATTATATGAGAATTAAACGAAAAAAGCTATCGGACACCCAAAATCCTTTCGCCATACCAAATTATAATTTTATAAAATGTTAATCAAAACATCAGCGTTTGACACTACCTACTTCATTAGAATGGAAATGTGTCAAATCCTGGTTTACTAGTTTTATATTAATGCAGACACGACCGATCTTTATTAAATAGAATTTGCTCATGCAGCTAAACTATTAATTTTACTAAAAAATGTCATAGACATAAATTATACATAATGTCCTCTACTTTAATTTATTATTTAACTATTTTGACGAAATTTCGGAAATGGCGGCTCATTTGCAAAATCCTTGAAAAATTCTTAGAGGACGTTCGTTTGAATTCTTTTGAACAAAGACCTTTTCAGCTCTAAGTTTGGTCATGAAACTTCTAAACATGAAGTTTCGTCCCGATACCTCTAGTAGTTTCTCCGGAATCGTCGCCACAAAAATCGGACACACACACACACACACACACACACACAGACATTTTTTTGTACCTTGTCAAAAATGTTCAGGAGACCCAATAAGACATATTTCTGCTAAAATCTAAAAATTTTTTAATAGTTTCATACTATGTATGATAAAGTAAAAATATGTAATAATACTAATAAGAAATGTTCTTTTAAATTTTAGATTTGTGATTTGACTGCGTTTAATTTTTCGGCCAATTCTTCCCACTTCTTCTTCAAATATTTTGGGTCAATATTCAGGTTTATTGTGACCGTTCGAAAAACTGCATCCGTCTCCATTACTGTCAAATACTCCTCGTATTGACTGCATGAGCTTTTTTGTCAGTCGCTTTCGCTTTGTATCTATCAGCAAACCGTATACAAAACGTAAGTATAAGTATTGTACACAAGGTTGTTGCCATATGTTTGGTTATTTTGACCGTTCGACAACAACAGTGACAGCCGCAGTTGCGGATACGTCCGAATAATTCAGTGAGCAGTTGCGGAAATTACAGAGGTCGATAGAGAATCGCTTTCACGCGTTGCTCTGTTAAATTCTCTGCTAGATTTCGATGTTATTTAAAATTCTGTTATATAACATTCTGTTGCGCGGCTTTTAGAGAATAAGGCCCTAAAATGAATCAATCCTGTATGTTAAAAATACATTTAGAGATATAGCTTGTTTAAAAACACATAAAATTGTTGCTGAACACTCTCACGAGTCGGGACACACAATGGATTTCGATGACGTGAAGATGTTGGCAAGGGTGAGTAATTATCTTCAAAGGCTTATTAGAGAAGCCATCGAAATTTACAAACATCCTGACAACAATCGGAACTGACATTAGTAGGGTCTTGAAATCGATCCTAATGCGGTCAGGTGGAAAAACACATGGGAGCAGCAGCTCCAGATGTGCGCAGTGAGGTGTAAATTTAGGTATTTAAGGGAGATTTCTTTGGTAGGTCTTCAGTATTTAGTTAGCTCTGAAGAAGCGAGCAACATGGTTCGTGAAACGTCAGCATTTACAAATCTAGACACACAGCATAACCCGGAAGCAGTTTATTTTCAAAATAATTAGTTTGAAAAAATTTTTACGGCTGAGAATTATTTAGGAGTTGTAATTTTGACTAATTTGGATTAATTAATTATGACTCAAAAATGATTCCTACAAAAAATACTTCGAATTATTATTAGAATAAAGTTATTTGAAATAGGAAACGTGACAAAATTTTCAGATTAAAATTAATATTTAAACGATAGCTTGTTTAAACAAAAAACTTATGTTTTAAACATTTTCTGAAAGTTTTAACGGTTCGAATTCTCCAACAGTAAAAATTTTCAATTATTTCATTTATTAAAAGTAGACGGTGCTATGACATTATTTAATGTTCAATGATTATGAATCCTAACATGCTCATAATTTAATGTACTATTGGCACAAAAAAGTACACTACTGCAATCACATCTACAGAATTTCAGTATTTTAGCTTTGTGAAATGTCTTTTTGGGAAGCCATGCTGACAATCTTTGTTTAACTCAAAGCCCAGGCTCAAAGGGTTAACAGGGACAACTAATCAATTGTCATTATAGTCATTATATTATTTGATGAGCACATAGTTAAGGATATAAATCGTGAGCATGAAGTTTACACATGATCCGTAGGTGAGTAGTGAAAATATATAAATTTAAACACGTATGGCTTGTGTATAAACTGGTTGTTATATATAAACCCTCGTTGTAACCTTCGAAAGTTATCTAAAAAAACAAATCTAACTAAAAAAATTAAAATATGTTAATTACTTTTTTACTACTTTGTATACTTTCCGGGGTGCAATACTACATCAAAAAACCACTGTAAAAATTTCATATGCATACAACATGTATTGACGCTAGGATTCTGAATCCACAAAACACTTCCAGTAGACTACATTGTAAAATGCATGGTGATGCTCAGAGCACCCATTGTGTAAATAAACTTTTTAACGTTGAATAATTTGATCCACTGTTGTAGTTATATGCCAAGATTTATTATAAGCCAGTGTCAAATATTGCCTCTACTGCACTACACAAATATGGCCGTCGTTTGCTGTCAAACTTAAGACTTATGCCCTTTGCACCGTATGCATTACCTAAGACAGGATCGTATTTATGTTATCCATTTCATTTGCACCATCACCAATCCGTCAGCTAACTAAGTTTCGGTACTGCTTAAGTTAAGCTCAGGAAATCGGTGGCGCAAAGCTGGCTTAATGGCAACAGATTGCATACTCGTGATTGGCTGAATAGACGCAAAATTTTGAGATCTGTCAAAATATTGTCCGACAGCATGTCATTCAATAGTGTTAATCAAACGATTTTGATTTTTATTAGCTCATTTTCCACACTTTAAAGTCTTTTCTATTGAAACAAAAATAATTGATATATGTTACCCATAAATTTTTGGTAACAAATGCAGCATTTGTTACCATTATCAAATTAATTTAAATTTACCACCAAAATATTCTAGAGAAAAACTGTGACTGTAAACTTGACAGGTGAAGGAATGCCACCATAGACAAGAATTTTACTCAAATTAGTATCAACCTCGCAAATTTAGACGAGAATATTAGTATATTCTCGTAAATTCTAGTGAACTACCAAATTGTGCTTGACTTCAGATAGGAATGTCCTATGCTGCCAACCAATGGTAAAACACTGTATCTTCATATAAAAAATCGCTACAATTTTTCTGTTTTAATGCAAAAAGTCGCAAATTTTTTACATTTATAAGAATTTACCTTAGCCTAGTATGTTACCTAACAATTTGAAGGTAAAACAAGCTAATTTGTTTTAACTATTAACGTCATATTTAAGAGAAAATGAAAACTATTTCAATCAATCTCATTTTTGTATATACGACACCATTGGAGAGCCTTACACACATGCGGTGCAAATGAACGCCAACTTAGGCACGGATTTGCTTTAAGTCGTTTTTAATGTTAAGTCTGGCTTAGCAAATACGGTGCAAACGGGCATTAGTGATTGGGAGAAGTTTTATTAAATTATAGCAGCCTTATAACAAAAAAAAAATTATAAATATAAATTAAATTATAGACATAAAATAAAAACCATATCACATCAATATAACTGCATACCTGAACTGTAGGATGATGTAACTGCTGCTGCGTCAGTCTTGTCTGAATTTCCACAAGCTTCTTCATCCAAGGCTTGTGTTTTCATTTCATTACATTCTAAAGTGTTATCATTAGTACATAGCAATAATTGCTTTTCTTCGGAATTATCATTGATTGCATCTTCAAGGTGGTTTATAATATCATTATGAAAATGTAATTGACCATCAGGAATAGCAAATTCCACTTTTGGAAACTCATCAATATCTTTAAAATGTTCTAATATATTTTCATTCTCAGCCATGCTGCCATTTGTAACATCACCATCTGAAGAACTCAACCTTATGTGGGTAAACTCTTCACTAGGCTCAGAATGAACAGATGAAATGCTATCAGGAATCGATATAATGCTGCGATCATCATCTGAAAGCATGCAGAAGTCGTCCTTGGTGTTTATTATAGAATCCTCCTTTGCTTCTTCTTCTAAATGTTCAAAGTCTGGCAATTCAGCCTTCAAAAGTACTTCCTTTGTTTCACACTTGTTAATAGTGTCAGTATTACTGTAAAATACAATGTCAGTATTCCTTTTTCGGGGCCGTTTGTTATCCTCAGTTCCAACCTGTAATTCAATATCATCTTGTAGGTCTGTGTTTGACACAATATGAACCTGTTTATTTATTTTGTTTGTTATTTTATTATTTGACACCTTTTTTAACGAATCCTTAAGTATTTTACTATCTGAATGCTCAATAGGTTCTGTAAGTTTGTTGGTAGAAATCAACTCATCCTTCCCTGTATTATCAGGCAAGTCAAGTGGACTACTAGTTACTGCTCTATCCATTAGATTTTCATCTGTTGTGTTTGTCTGTTTCAAGGTAAGCTCAACAGGCTTGCATGTATTAAATTTGGTCCATGCACTCGGCAAGAGTAGTTCATATGCGCCATGGATTGTAATAACATCATAAATTGGGCGCTGCACATATTGTTGATTTGTTCCCGTATGCTGATCAATCTTCACTTCAATGCCGAACCACTTTCCAAAAACTTCATCCTTATGGTAAAATTTGAAATGACACATATATTCTCCAGGTTGCACTAAAAGAAAAGCTATTTACTAAACATATATTTTCAGTATTCTGACGTCACCAAAATGTCTAACTAAGGATGGGTATCGAAGTCAAAACCAGTGTGTGATAGTGATAGTTGATAGGATTTCTATCAAATTATCTCGTAGTTAAGTCAAAGTGTTAATTCAACAATCACATCAAAAACTATCGATGACATTGATACCCATCCCTATGATTATCCATTTACAAGAGGCAAACTACAATATATGTAGGTAAAAAGCATTGTAAAAACCAGCATAACAGACACAAAGATATTCAGCTTTAAAACTTTGAAATAGTTTTAGGTGAAATAGAGAGTTAGTAAAATAAGTTAATTTTATGTACTTTACTGCTCCAATCTACAGTCTACACCAATTGTGTTAAAAAAATAAATTATTTATCAGTTATACTTACCAGGTAGCATCACATCCATACATATAGCCCCTGTTTCACCAGGTTTTAAATGTGGGCAAGGAATTTTATCGTTAAGTGGTTTCAACTCTACCGATCCCCATGCATATCTAACTTCAGTCTACAAATAAAGTAATTCAATATGTAGGATATATATTTACATTTAATATTACCACTGCAGTCCAAGTCATAGCTCCTGTGTTTTTGATAAACCAATTAAATTTGTAATTCTCACCACCATACATTCGCTTTTTCTGCAGTTGCTCACAATTTACAAAATCTACATCCAAATTATTGGCTCCATTCAATGTACCACATGGTGGATTAGTTGGCCTAATACAGTATTACTTCAATTTAAAAAAATCTGATGAGGCCAGGCACATGACTTTATCATACTATTTACTAGGACTGTTCGAGCGCTCGCTTTTTTCGAACCGAACACAATTCGAATAATTGTGAGCCAACAAGAAAAATCAAGTGTTTGGCTCAGTAAGGCACGAGCTTGCCTGGATCGAAATTCGAGACTCAGATTTTTGAATAACTCGAACAGCCCTACTATTTACCAGTGTTTCCCAAAGCAAACGTTGATGTTGTGACAATACTGTCAATACTATCAAAATATCTGTCAAATCCTGACTAACTAGTTTTAGTGCAGTACGAGCAATCTCGATCAAATAGAATTTGCTTATGCAGCTAAACTATTAATTTTACCAAAAAATGTCATAGACCTAAATTGTACAAAATTTCCTCTAATTTATTATTTAACTATTTTGACGAAATTGCAGAAATAGAGGGCCATTTACAAAATTATTGAAAAATGCTAAGAGTAAACCTCTAGTTCCTTTGGACCCTTTTGAACAAAAAGCTTTTTAGCTCTAAGTTTGGCCGTGAAACTTCTAAATATGAAGTTTTTTTCCCCAATACCTTTAGTAGTTTCTCCGAAACCAGAAACCATCGCCACAAAAAACGGGTACGCACACACACAAACACACACACACACACACACACACACACACACACACACACACACACACAGACACATCCATACGCACCAGGGTTGCCACCTGTCCTCGTTTCACGAGGATTGTCCTCGTACGAATAATTTGTCCTCGTGTCCTCGGCGTGATACCATTTGTTCTCGTGTACACAGATAGAAAAAAATTCTTGTTTTTACGAAATATATTCTTTTGGATCAAAACATATTTCTTTGACGCCAACAATATTTACTTCCTTGAATACTCTAGCTTATTTGCTTTTAGAGATTAGTTTATTTGCAATATTTATTTAAGTCAAATAAATTCTAATATTAATTCAAAGAAAAATTACTTTCCTTTAAAGTAATATTTTTGTTTTGATTTAAAAAGACGTTTCTTTACACCAAAGAAATCTAAGTTTGATTCAAATAATTATATTTGTATACATACAAGAAGAGATTTATTTAGTTCAAAGAAATATTTTTGCTTTGGGTCAGAAATAAGTTTACTGCCAAAGAAATCATATATATAACTGTTCGTCATCTAAACGACAAGATAAATGGTAAAAATGTGTCTATTCACCTGTCGTTAACGTTACCGACCGGATAAATACGCTTAAGAGTAAATGTTAGTCACCGGCCTCAAAAGTTCGACGAAACTGAGGCGCGAGAGGAGGGAACAAGCCGCGCCCACTGTACACTCCGCATAAAATGCAAGCAACGCACTGATTAGATGAGGGGAACGATAAAACCGCTTTGGCGGCGAAGATCAAAGGGGCCGTGCGGTGTCGACTGGCGCCGAACTGTTTCCTAATAATTTTGTGTATGTGACTATCGCATGTTCTGAAATGCTTTTCTTGTATATTTTAAATACAAATACAATTCCACAAAACAATACATTGATACAAATTAATTAATTGCTTTATTATAACATTCCTATTTGACTACTAACTATGGTTGAACATTTTACCTTTTGTATGTTGAAAAAAATTGTAGTTTTGGTAAAACAGACTGCTTTTCTTACATAAATCATTTATTGCTTTACATTTATTATTAGAATTATATAGTAACTAATTATCAGTTAGCGCCGAAGAAGCGAACAGCATGGTTCGCGAAGACAGTAATTATGAATTTTTACTCACGGCATAAACCGGTAACTATTTATCATCTAAATTTAAATGACTCTCGCCGTGAAAGCATTCGTACTCAGATACTTATTTATATCCATTTAACGTTTTCTTTGTGCATCAATAATCTCGAATGTCTCGTTCGTACTTAGCAGAGATCGATACTTTCGGGTAAAACACACCTCATATAAAAATTCAAATTTTTATCGGGTGACGCAAGTAGGTGTTAGTAAATATAATATTCCTATTTTAATTCTAGATACAGTTGGATACTGCATTTTAAAATTTTACTCAAAATTATTATTGCTATGTATATAGACTTGGTAGTATACGTACTTCAATTTCAATTGTAGGTATGAGAAAAAATAGCGATTTCGATAAAACAGGCAGCTTTATGTATATGTATAAGTCATTTATTATATCGTGGGCTTAAAGGTAAAAGTCACTAACTAACATTTTGTTACATTTTCTTGAAACCCGAATTAATTGTAGTCAAATGCTTCTAAATGCGCATCTTGTATAAGGAGGCGATCAATAAGTGTTCTAAGTAATCGAAAATGCATTAATTATCCCGAAAATATCATTATATTTGTTGGTAATACATCTTAAAGTCAGATTTTCGTAATTATTTTAGATGTTAGTTAGTGACTTTTACCTTTAACCCGACGATATATTATATAGATACATGTTCAAATATTTTACACCTTTATAAAAGTTTTGTGCCATATATGGCAATCCAGCACGCTTACACCTCTAAGAGAGTATTGCCCAAATTAACTAGCGAAGTTAATTAGCAAAGAATTACACTACACGTATAATATCTACATATACACTTACCGCAGGTACTCTCGCAAGTTATTAGTTTTCTTAGAACGCGGGCCACATAAAGGCAGCTGATTTTTTAATTTGCTCATATTTCTAGCGTCTGTTCTACGTCTGTTGTACAACAAGTCGAACCAAATCCAACCATCCTGCATAGATTGCGATTGCCCTGAATACATTGCCAAGCGACAAGTGTTTGGTATTAATATTATTTTCTAAATCTAAATACCAATATATTTGAAATTCTATGACGAAAAATAAATGACTGATTAAAAATTAAATGACTTGTATTTCCTTAGTAATAATTTATTTAACTCCTATTAATTATTTAGTAGTTGTAACATTGCAAGTAGGTATTGTGGTTGTTGATTATTCTGCGTTCCGTGTGTCGTACTATAAACCCTCGCGGGAACATGCGCTCCTAATTTATAACTCGCTCTTTGCTGTCTGCGTAGCATCAGGACGGCAAAAAATTATTTCTCGTATTCGGTTTCTAGCCTATTTTGGTCGAAATTCAACAATTCATGTTGATCACATACACTTCCGCAAGAACATGCTGTCCTAATTTATAAGCGAGTCGTTGCTATCTACGTAGCACCAGCACGGTAAAATTTATTTTTCGTATGGCTTTCGTTTGCCGGGCGCGGCGCCGCTACACCTGCCGTGTCAACATGCGATCAATATTTTTGTTAGGCCGAAATTGCTCAATATTTGTGATTCCCCTGGCTACATATTCATGCTGCTGCTTCAGACTGTACCATTTGAATTTGATTGGTCGAAGAAAATGATGTGGTGTTTATCCAACAGATGGCTGCACCGTACGACTATAAAATATGTTATTCTCGTCTCATTCACATGTTCAAAAAACCAACGGTTAAATCATTACAACATACATATTTTGTTGTCATTTTTTTTACACAAGTTCATGAAGGCTCAATACAAAATGTTGTAATATTGCTTTTTTGATGTTTGGTTCGGATTTGGACAAAAAAAAATAACAAAAATTACCAATTATTGGCTTCTTTAGCAAGGGTAAAAACAAAACAACAACGCAAATGAAAAAAAGTGGCATTCGTACCCGGTGTAATACACCTTTATCTATAATTTAATGTATTACACGTGATTATTAACACACAATTAAGCTCAGGATGTTTGGTTTTATGTAGTGTTGTTTTGTAGTACGCTACTACCTCTAGTGATTCTTCTTAACGATCAAATTTATTCAGCGATCGAATAAACCTGCCGTAAACTAATGACGAACACTTTGATTGGTCACAGAGCATGTGCTGAATGTCAAACAAAAAGTCAAACTGACAAATATGTACGTACGTACGTGGTACTGTATTAATTGAAGTCATTATTTAGTTAATATGGCCGAATTTGCTGAATTCTTCTTTCATACCATTTTTTTTTACTTTTGGTCGTCTTTTTTAATTGATGCGGTTAGAAATGGGTGCGAATGAATTTTAGTTACGTTTTGTCAATGTCTATCAATGTCATTTACGGCGCTACATCTAGCGGCAAGTAGTCCAAGTTATGATCCAAGTGTTCGGCCCTAAGGGCCGATATATTCACCTATCGTCAAAGTTGTCGTTAGCCAACGAACAGATTACGCTAACGTTCGCGTTAAAAAGGATTCTGTCTTTTCACCGATCTGTAAGTTATCGTCAGGCAACGAGGACGTAAACATGGCTAACGAATGTTTTTCGGCAGTATAGTATCAAATGTCGGTAAAAAAGGTGTACTAAATCAACACTTGGATCATAACTTGGACTAATTGCCGCTAGATGTAGCGCCGTAAATGACATTGACAAAACGTAACCAAAATTCATTCGTACCCATTTCTAACCGCATCAATTAAAAAAGACGACCGAAAGTTAAAAAAAAATGGTATGAAAGACGAATTCAGCAAATTCGGCCATATTAACTAAACAATGACTTCAATTAATACAGTACCACGTACGCAAGGTTGGTCAAGCTATATTTTACAGAGGTTATGCCGATCCCTATACTAGCAATGCATTCTACCGGTGTGCCTACAAACTCGAACCGGTGACGTCAGTGGTGTCAGACCGAGCCGAACATCTGACATTTCAAATTCGAGCGCATACAAACATTGCACGTTGTATGCAGTTGTATGTACTTACATTCAATTTATCTGTTAAAGATATGCCTGCCACTTGCTCGGTGCCATTATGTACTTCGAAGTGTATCTCCAAGACGAATGATGAACGGCAAGTAGCATTCTTCCGTTTCCCACAAGATCGTAAAGTTCGGAAGATATGGGTTCAGAAATGCTTTAGAGCAGACAAGTTCAATCAGGACACAGGCAGAATATGTTCTCTACATTTTTCAAGCAACGATTTTCTGAGAGATTTTAAATCGCAAATATTAAATTTAAAACCAAAATCAATTTTAAAGCCCATCCATTAATCTGCCTAATAAGCCTAATGATTCAACCAAACAATTAAAATTTTCAAACACTAATGCAGACGTATTAAAAGCGTTTTTTCCACAAAGAATATTTGTTAGAATTATTTTTTTAAATTATTCAACACCAAAAATTCAACACATTTAAACCGAAAATTTCGAGAAATTCGGCAAAAATTTGATAAATTAAAACGCATCAGCACCTAGTTTATAATATTTGTTTTTGTAATTTGCATATATATACGTCGTAAAATTCCATATTTTTATGTATTGTATCTTTTGTAGGTATACATACAATTTAACATATGTTTTTTGTTAATGTAAAGAAGAACAATTAATAAAATAAATGTTTGTTCATGTCCTTTATTTATGTACCGAATGACATTATAATTTTTGTTGTATATGTTGGGCGTATTGTATTATATTGTACCCCGTTCTACAAAACTAAAATTACATGGGCAAAATGGCCAAGGTCGATAGCTTGTTACACCAAATGGAACGTAATCAAAATTATACTTACTTCAATAAAAATAATAATAATAAATCAACAACAACAACTCGTATATTTTGGTTGTTTGCTAGTACTCCACACGATAAAGAAAAAACGCATGCAAAACGCAAACCAGACAGCCTGACTTTTGAGAGTGATTGGGCTACCATAAAATACCTTGTTTATAACCTTTACCACATAACTTTAAAAACAGAGACGTAAATGTATAAACAAGCTTCTAAATTTTCTCCGAATAAAATTTTAAATGTTTTTGGTAATCGGTTTACGAGAAATAAAATCGAAAAGACAACCGTGAAAGTAATATAACACTGCAAAGTTCGGGCAGTTTTCTACTCCTCTCGCACCCATGTTTAAACCGAGTGGTAAAAGATAGTTATACATGTTATGTAGAAATGATTCAGGAATATAGTACACTTTATTTCACTTTTTTTCGTTCAGTCGTTTCCGAGTTATGAGCTTTCAAAAATGGGCTTTATTGCTATTCAAACCTATAGGTAACTCTGTGACAAGACACCACTGACGTCACGCCAGCGCCTCGTCCCCGCCCCGCAAAACGCTGTCAGCACAACCTCTGTCAAATATGGCTCGACCAATCTTGCCACGTACGTACGTAAATATTTGTCAGTTTGACTTTTTGTTTGACATTCAGCACATGCTCTGTGACCAATGAAAGTGTTCGTCAATAGTTTACGGCAGGTTCATTCGATCGCTAAATAAATTCGATTATTTGATTGTGTTTTATGTGGCAGTATGATGTGGACATATTGGATGACATAATATTTTCACCCACTTACTGTCCTCATGAACAATTACAAAAAGGTGGCAACCCTGATACGCACACACACACACAGACATTTTTTTGTACCTTGGTCAAATATGTTCAGGGGACCCAAAAGAACATATTTCCGCTAAAATCTCAAAATTTTTCTTTGGCACGATTTCAATACTTTATCATACATGTATGATACGTAATATTTGGACAAATATTTTAATATTTTGAAATCTTTGAAGGCGGTTTTAGTTTACCGCAATTGCTTAAGTATATAAATCGCTTCTTATTAAAAGGGACTAACAGACACTTTTTTGCATTTCCCGTTTAACAAAGCAACCATATTGTCTAGGTTGAAAACCAAGAATGCTAGGACCTTAACCTTTATATTCCCATGTTTATTATTAAAAGTAGCTTCACTTTAGTGTATTTTCAAATAACCAGTGTCACTGACAGTTAGTTCTTTACATATTAATTAATATGATCGAATATCATAAAAAGTATGCTTGCATCAAAGCCACGTTTGGAGGGGGAAAATTATAGTGATATTATAATGGACAAGAAGTCGGTGATTTTGTTGATTTAACTTCGAATACTTTTTTAAATGCAAATAAGTTTTGTCAGAACCCTTTTAAGGTTCTGTACTTTAAAAGTAAAAAAAAAGGGTAGAGATAAACCCTTGTTTAGAGTAAAGTTTGTTGTAGTGTGCGGTACTTGTTGTCGTCGTTGAAGCAATCCATTATGATAATGTACACTAATCATAAGTAAAAGCATTTGTTTTCATTATCTCGTCATAAGGTAGTGCCATTTCCCGTCCATGTAGAAGAAAGAATGATGATTCTCCTGTTGCTGAATGTACCTGATTCTGGTAAGCCATAAGAATGTACGTGATCCATTCGTCCCAGTCGTCTTGTTTTTCGTCAATCGCGACTTGCCAGTATCCAGCGGCCATGTCTAGGGTGCTGAATGACATTCCATTTCCCAACTGATTCAGTGTTTCCTGCATGTTTGGTAAAGGGAGGTAGTCCCGTTTGGTAACAGTATTCAATCCTCGGACATCTATACATAGCCGTATAGTCTCCTCCCCAGTTTCACTTTTCTTGGGTATAATCACCATGGTCGGCACCGGTGGTAATAGTACCCAAGAAAAGTGAAACAGCAAAGGAGGCTATACGGATATGTATAGATTTCCGACGATTGAATACTGTTACCAAACAGGACTAAATCCCTATACCAAACATGCAGGAAACACTGGATCAGTTGGGAAATGCAACATTATTCAGCACCCTAGACATGGCTCCTGGATACTGGCAAGTCGCAATTGACGAAAGGGACAGAGAGAAGACAGGGTTCATCACACCAGATGGACATTATCATTGTATAAAAATGCCTTTCAGATTGGTGAATGCACCGAGTACATTCCAAAGACTATTGAATACTGGCTGTCAGGACTAACAGGTGAGCAAAGTTTCGTTTACTTGGATGACGTTATTGTTTACAATAAAGAAGATATCAATGACCACCTAAAACACCTAGGGACCCTATTTAACCATATCAGAGAGGCTAATCTGAAACTCAAGTCAAGTAGTGCAAATTTTTATTAAATGGGGAGTGAAATTCTACAGATGGCAGAAGGTTCAAGGTCATCACCGATCATCGGTCATTGAAGTGGCCGTTTTCCATCAAGGATCCACCTTCTATGCTAGCCAGATGGGCCCTAACGCTAGTGGAATAAGATTTTGAAATAGAGTATAAGCCGGAAAGCTAAATATAAAATGCTGATGTCCTTGCCAGAATACCGACTGACTTTTCGCAAACCATGTTGCTTGCTTCTTCAGAGCTAACTGAATGAGTATTGAATGAGTAAACTAAAATTTTTCAGAATATAAGTGCCTAATTTCACTTTGCTATCCCTGTTTTTTTGCTAAGGATTGTACATCATAGTCTATAACAAAGCGCTAACATGGTCCGTCTGTCTGTCTGTTCAGGTTCTCTAGCAAAGAGGGTTGGTTGCAGTCCTGAGACACGAGGGGGGGGGGGTCGTCAGGAGGGAGTGGTCGAGGGGTGTAGGACTCCTTACACGATGGGGAGCTATTTTTCTGTAGTTGGTTACATCGCTTTTTTATTGCCAACCCCATCTAAACCGGTAGTTGCCTAACCAAAAGTTTAGACTGTTTTGATAGACCTGATTTTTTCGTAACTAGGAGAAAGTAGACTGCCAGTTTATTAACTAACTACTAACTACTGACTAACTACTAGATTGAACTAGCATTAAAAGATCCACCCTTAGTCCCTTTTAATAATAACCGATTCAAGTGTAATTAAACGTAAGAATAATTTTATTGTAACTAGTATAAACTACATAATTAATGATAGGTACATACTGATTAGAAGTTGATGGAATTTCCATTTTGAGTTCCTTTTCCTGAATACAATCAATGGGAGTTGGAGATCCAGTTACATCAATTTCTTGATATCGTGAATCATTAATCTCCAACCTGAAAAAAAATAAACATTTATCAATTAAATTAATACTTAGTACAGTCAACTTCGGTTGTAACGAACCTCCGGTCATAACGAACTAATTTTCAAGTTCCGTTTTATTTCCCGTAAACACAATGGTTAAAATCATTATTTATAGCAAACCTGGATATAACGAAACATCGGATGAAAGGAACCAAATAACATCGCAATTTATCATAAGCTCTCGGGCTTTAGGAAACTTACGCTAACATTTGAGAACCAATGGCATGCATATACGGTTGCCAACAAGTAACGTTATGAACCACGACTGCGATTGATGTAAACCCCCTGGATATAGCGAACTTACACTAATATTTGCAAACCAATAGCTTTGTTCGTTGGGTCTGTAAGAGTAGCTTAGAGCAACTTAGAGTAGGCATATGGCGTTCGTTGGGCATTTGTATTCTGTTGGTTGGAATTTGAGCAAGTTCCGGTAGTGTAATCTCAGCAGCTTGGAGAAGTTTTTCTTGACCCTGCTCAATAGTAGGAGTGTATTTAGAGCACCTTAGAGCAAGTTGTAATCAGTTTGCGATTTGACAACACGCCATTGCAATATGTCAGTACTATACCGATCATCATCGCTCATTATGCACTATACATCAATAAATATATACCTATACTGCCACGCTAAGCAAAAAGGTCGTAACTGACAATCGGTTAGCACTTTACCTTTTCCGATCAAATCTAAAGATGGAATGATTAATTGTTCATCTATTAAAGCTAAAATATAGAAGAACATTGGAAGAAATAATTTGCAAAAGCATATTGTAGTATAGGTTCCATATTCCAGGCATGATTCTAATGTTTTAATATTTTTTAATTAACTATAAGCATAGTTCTTTTAAATATATTTAAAAAAATTATCATCGTACTCCAAATAAAGCAATAAAGCGTTAACATGGTTTGTATACCTGTCTGTCGGGTCTGGTTCTCCACCGAAGCGGGTTGACTGCAGGTAGGAGTTGGTATTGCAAGAGCAAAATAAATTTTTGTTTTTGCACTTATTTATCACTGCAGAACTTCAAAATTTCTGCCTTCAGATTTATATTCATATAAATGAATATCAATCTTCACTAGACATAAAGTTATTGAGTATTATTTTTATTAAGTTAATTGAATGAAAATTTATTGAAGTAAAACACAAAAATTTTTTTATTCGTTTTTTTGATGTGGTTAAATTAAACGTATTCTGGATGTTGAGCCGCTTGGGGTACGAGGTAATATGTATTGATAGATCTCAAGTCTCACAGCAACTCAGTTTGGATATAAAGCAAGCAAGCATTTGAGAGAGTCCTGCATAAGAAAGACCAGCTTTATACATAAGTAGGTAGGTATGTAAAAATAAAAATTAAATAAAAAATGTATCAAAATTTACCACGCATATTTAAGGGGAGGTTCTCATGTAATCGGTTAGAATATACGCTTACAACTGTATAAAATTAGCTCCTGAACCAGTTTTTTGATTCTCCCAAGTTTTACGGTTTTATAGTCTTGTCTATGGTATTCTCCGGTCAACATTTCCTGCATTAAGGCGGCGCAAAGAGATGCGTTTATTCAAATGATAATTTTCGATAACACTTACTAGGAATGTGAAGTTTTGATACAGTATAGAGAACTTATAGATCTTGGTGGTTATAATGAGTAAATTATTATATTTCAATTAATTCATATAGAAAAGGAGTTTTAAAAAATCCAATGTTCCTCCCCTTGTAGAGTTTATTATACCAATATAATCGACGCGCTTTTCTAGAAACGCGATCTTTCAAACTGGCATGTGTGATTACTTTTGAATCGTAAAACGGATCGAGCTATTATTTTTACTTTATCATACGCAGTATGATAAAGTATTGTAATCGTGCCGAAAAAAAATTTTGAGATATTAGCGGAAATATGTCCATTTGGGTCCCCTGAACATATTTGACCAAGGTACAAAAAATGTCTGTGTGTGTGTGTGTGTGTATCTGTGTGTATCTGTGTGTATCTGTGTGTGTGTGTGTATGAGTGTGTGTGTGTCTAACCGTTTTTGTGGCGACGATTCCGGAGAAACTTCTAAAGGTATCGGGACTAAACTTCATATTTAGAAGTTTCATGACCAAACTTAGAGCTGAAAAGCTTTTGGCTCAAAAGGGTCAAAAGGAACTGGATGTTTCCTTCAAGCATTTTTCAAGGATGTTGCAAATGAGTCGCCATTTCTGTAATTTCATCAAAATAGTTAAATAATAAATTGAAGTAGAGGAAATTTTGTATAATTTATGTCTATGACATTTTTTGGTAATATTAATAGTTTGGCTGAAGGAGCAGATTCAAATTGAGATCGGTCGGCGCGGCATTAAAACTAGTAGCCAGGATTTTCATTCTAATGACAGTAGGTAGTGTCAAACGGTGATGCTTTGACAATATCTACTGTCAATAGTATCAACATATCCGCAAAAGGTTGCGACGCCGGAACCACCTGAGCAGCCTGGGGACGAGCACGAAGGCGATGCGGGTGCAGGACCTCTGAAACTAGATATTGAGCGGTACGTCAGCGATAAAGATGACATTGATCAACGAAGGAGGCGGTGGCGGTAGCTGCGTTTCTGTGCTGTGTGTGTTCGTGTTTTATGAAATAATTTTTTGATCAAAACGTTTTACGTCTTTTTAAATATTTTTGTAAATCGTTCTTTATAGTTTTAACGTGGTCTGGTTTTTAAAATTTACTCACCAAGCTGTCCACACACTGGCGGATAAATACCGATTTGAAAACGAAAAAAGGTGTAAAAAATAGATCTTAACATTCAAACAGCAGCCATTTTGTCAATTTTTAACTTTTTGCACTAAATGTTGGGTTAGCCTCCAACTAATTTCATCTAGTTTAACAGCATTTTTGAAGTTTCCATTTCTGTTCATGTTTATAGGAGCTATTATGCACGTCGTTGAGACAAGCACGTCGCGCAGAACCTGATACTTTCTACAACAGTGTCCACTTCTTGCATATAGTTTTCTATGGCACAATTTCTTTTTGTACACTAAAGTATAATAAGTATATAGCAAAAGAAAAAATATTGATATCTGTTACGATTTATTTGAAAAACTGTCCCAAAGTTGAGCTACTTTATAGGTCTCTACATGAGAGCCTCCCCTTAATTAATAGTAGTTACTATTAAGATCTACACCACTGTTGCTTACCGAGCTCTCAAAAAGAAAATTTAAGAATAGTTTGTCCTTTACTTCCTTTTAACAAATTGTTTTAACAGTACGTCTGTTACCTTTGTGATTATTGTTTTTCTTCTTTTCAGTGACACCTGATGATGATTCTAATTAAAGAATCGAAATCGATAGTGTACAATTTTAAGTAATATATTGACAATAAAGTTTTGTAAAGAATTTGCATCACTTTCTTTTACTTATTGCAACTTGTCAATAATGGAGAAATTCATCGCACAAATTGTTTTATACTTAACCAAGAATATATACTTCAACTAGGAGTAGCACACGTGGCCCCGTGTGCTGTCATGATGCGACGTGCACGTTAGAGAACTCTTACTGGAGGTTAGAATTCCTTCAGTTCGACAAATTTCCTGGGTGTGTGTAGCCTGGCCTCAGCGTTGGTAATTGGCCTAAGTTGCGGAAATAGACCAACGTAAAATAAACAAGCAAAAAAAGAAAAAAAAAACAAAGCTATTGGCATGTATATAGGGTTGCCAACACGTAATGTTAAGAACCAAACTGCTTTTTATGTAAACCCGCCGGATATATAAAACTTACAGTAATATTTGCGAACCATTGGCATGTATGTAGGGTTGCCAACTCATGTTGTTATGAACCAAACTGCGTTTAGGTCATTGTGTTAACACGAGCTTCCCAATAAGTTAATTCTAAAAATAATGAGTGTCAACAATAAAATTGTAAGAAAAATGCGTTCACCATAGCGGAAAAGTGCAAAATATTGCGCAAAATACAAAACGGAAGAAATCAGAGTGCAATATGTCGTGAACAAAATTTGTCTCAATAAACGACTTAGAAATGAAGGGAGGAATTACTAAAATCATGTGAAAATACAAATTTTAAGGTCAGAAAACTGAAAAATATGAATGTAAAATTTACTCGCGTTCTTTTTTGCCTATAATGAACATTGGCTATAATGAACCAATTTTGCTTGTCCCTTAAGTTCGTTATAACCGAAGTTGACTGTATACATAATTTTAATATAATGTTAAATAATTAGTATCTACATTGACCATCTTATATACGATCCAATAAATATTATACTTACTACATATTGTTCAGAAATACATTAGATACAATGATTATACATACGTATTAGACAACAATTGAGTTCCCTTTCTGTGCTTCCTTTTCTGAGCACGATCAAAGGTAGACAAAATATGAAGTAAACCCTTGTCATGACGAGTTAAGGCAGCTTTCTTGGTATCATCTTTGGATGGACAGAGTTTAACGATTTCTTCATCCCTAAAAAAAAATAATAACTAAATAATTAGATAATCATCACTACTGTACGCCATAGTTTGTTTTCTTGAAAATGTGATACATACTCATTTGTTGACGATGGAGTTTCCACTGTGATTTCTCTTTTCTGTGTCAAATCTTTAGTTATATCCAAGTCTTCACGTGGTGCAACACTATTTTGAACCCTGTAATGGTAAAATGTTACGGTATGCTTTATTTTGCTATAAAGTTTTTGAGTGTAAACAAAATGTTAATTAAGGTTGATAACAAGCAATGTTGTAGTAGATCTAATATTACAGGAGAGTCTGTCCTATAATATACTGCAGTAAAAAAACATGTGACGAACTGTGATATATAATCAAAGTGTGATAGGGTATGCGGTGTGGTGGTACTGCGAATGTGTGACACTCCTCCAAAAGACTCAGTAGTCTCATCGAATTCTAAACCCGCCTACTACTGAAATCCATAATAATAATAATAATAATAGTATTAACCAAGTTTATTGTTCTGTTCTGATCAAATATTTTCAATACATCAATTAGTCTGTTTTAATTGAGCTACATTATGGATACCAATTAACTAAATGGTTGAAGTTTGTATGGGCTGTACATCAGGTACATGGTATCCCAGGTTTTGCAAACTGTTTTGAGCTTGTAAAAATAAAACTTGGTTCAACCAGGACCAGTCGGTACCTCATGTGAACCACTGAACTCCAGACGCCCGGAGTTGTACGCATCATTTAGGGTGTCCATCAACGCGGACAACTTTAGGAATGCTATGGAACCTTCCAGCTGGCCCCGTGGTGTCTGTGTCAGCAATTTTTTTCACACCAGCAAAACAAAACAGCCGGTAACCTAGTATTTGCGCCAGATCTGTTACTGCTTAATATACAATGTTTGACCATAGATAAGATCAATTATATTGAATCCGAATATTTGTTTGAGAACGATAATTTAAATTTTTTATGCCTGACTGAGACATGGTCAAGTTGTAATTTCCTGAACGCAACACAAATTTCAGGTTTTGAGATTGGGAGTTTCTCCTGTAGACAAATGTATAGGGGCGGCGGCACCGCGATTTTCTACCGAAAAGAGCTGGATGTTCGACCTTGTGACGTGTCTCAGTTTTGCATCGACGAACACTTTGAAGTGTGCTGTGTGCGCTGGTGCATTCGAGACTCTAACGATACATTTATTTTTCGTTCGATTGTGTAATGTTATGGATTTTATATATACTGCAAATGCAGATTTTATTATTTGTGGCGATTTCAATACTGACTTGATCAAGGCAAATGGTGATTTTAACAGATTGTCGAACATGCTTGCCGGATACAATCTGCACTATGTGGTAAAATGGCCAACCAGAATATCGGACTCGGCTGCAACCATATTGGACAATATTTTTACAAATGTTTCGTCTGTAGTTGCCACTTGCGCGGTGTTTGACAACAACACTTCTGACTATCGAACAGTCCTGTTCGAGACTAATTTGGGTGCCGAACGCCGACACGCTGCTCGCGGACACCTTTTTCGACGGCGCTTCTCTGAGCGTGGTTTTCTCGGTTTCGAGTCGTAGCTTTCGTGCGAGGATTGGTTGTTTTCCACTGATGGCGCTGCCACTGTCAATGACGCCTTCGACAGCTTTTACAAAACTTTTATGTATTCTTTCAACAAACATTTTCCCAAATCCAAATGCCGTGTGGCTTCTGATGATTTCGATAAGCTCTGGGTTACTGATCACGTGCGGAGTTCTAGTGCAAGTCTGAAGGATCTTTTTTATCTTCAAACTCGGTTTCCTGTCCTACGTACGATGTACCGTGCGCGTCGGAAAAATCATTTGAACCTGATAACGAAGGCAAAAAGAGCGTACTATCAAAGGATCATATTAGATTCCGAGAATCCATCTCGGTCATCTTGGCGACTAATATCCCGCCTTTCAGGTCAACGTAGGTCCTTCAAGGATCTCGAGGTATCTGTAGATGGGCATTTGACTTCTGATCCGGCAAGGGTAGCAACTTCTTTCAACGGCTTTTTTGTCGATTCACCCCGGGAAATAGCAGCAGCCATACCACCTGCCACAGGGGGTGCCCCGGTGTTGCCTCTCCCAGCAGTTGTTGATTCTTCCATGTTTATTCAACCGTTTACAGTGGGCGAGGTGTGTGATCTGATCAAGGGCAAGATTAAGAACAAAAAATCTAGCGGCGTGGATGAGGTGCCTGCTTTTCTGATACGAAGAATGGCTCACGTACTTTCGTCTCCTCTGCAGCATCTCGTGAATCTGTCCTCCAAGACAGGTATATTTCCCGAAAAAATCCAGGTCAACAAAGTTTTTCCGGTCCATAAGAAAGCAGATCCACATGAAATGGGTAATTATCGCCCAGTATCCATTCCGCCAGCATTCTCTGGAGTTTTCGAGCATTGCTTCTTGGATAGATTGGAGAAATTCCTGACTCGGCACTCCATCATATCTCCCTGCCAGCACGGTTTCTTGAAGAGCAAATCTACCTCATCCGCGGTGCATTCGTTTACAGATAGGGTCATCGATCTGGTCGATGCCGGAGGGGTCCCTGCTGGGATCTTCTGCGACCTCAGTAGGGCCTTCGAATGTGTTGACCATCATATAGGGATGTTCGATACGATACGATATTTTTAAGTACCGGTACTTTACAGTCCGATACCCGATATTTTGTACCGGTACTATAGCATCCAATACGGTACGATACGTTTTTGGACGATATTGTATCACGGTATTTGTTGTTGCCAACAACTAGCGTACTCTAGCGGCAAACCAATATAAGTTTATTTTACAAGTGACACTGATTACAACGAAGGAATTTGTATTTGTGTTCTTTTACAGTGTCAGTAAACGATCAGGGAAATTCCGACTAAAATTTAACCTAACTTTGGTGTACAAATCTTTGAGTGCGAAAGTCATTAAATCCATTAGCCATAGTGCTTTTTACAAGCAAAATACATACAAACATGTTCGTCGAGTAGCGTACGGAAAGTGTTTATTAAAACATGTTGGGCGGAAAATGCCAACTTTGTAACACTGACATTAAAACAGCGGAATTTATGACAAACTTGAAAAAACTCACCTTCAACGGTGACATCCAATATACAAATTAGAAACACATAAAACAATGATGGTTTTGTGATAATATAGCAGTGTTTGATATTTTCTACGGAAAAATACATTCATAATGCATTTATATATTTTGTACAAAATCATAATTAAAAAGCCCATTAATTTCTGGAAAACACTGGTGGTATCATGGTGAATCAAGTAGTTCGTATACCATGGGCGGTACGATACTTTACATATTCCTATAGGTACTTTTAAGGCGAGAGCTGTCCAGTGTTATTTTGGCAATTGTTGAATTTTTGCGGTTTTTTTGACATACTTAAAAATGATATCAATCTGTTGGCATATGATATGAACATTCTATTGACTGTAAAATGTAAATGCACATGCCAACTCTGGCTGAAAATACAGTATAATGAATGATTTTTTCAACATTGTGAAACATTTGTAATTGTTTTCTACAATAACAAAAAAATAATAAAATTAGATGATAGACCTCGGATAATCGGTGCTGCACTTGCATTGCGACCATACAAAACTATTTTGTTACGTTTTATGTAGAGGACAAAAAAGCAGCCAATGGCCAATGCAATAGTATATAATACATATGATAGCAAAAGATAATCTAACTTAAGCACCACAGATAAAGAAAGTTTCAAATATTTAATAAAAACCGCACACAGATAGAAATTTTTGTTTAACTCAAATGCATATTTGTTTGACGAGAGGCAAAAATATATTTATTTGCTACAAATAATTTTTATTTAAGTCAAAACAATATTACTTTACTCCGAACATATGGTATTTGACGCTAATAAACATTCTTTGTAGCAAATAAATATATTTTTGCCTCTATTCGAATACGCATTTATTTGAGTTCTAAAAAAATGTCTATCTGTGCATGCCTACTACATTCAGTTACTACCTTATGTATACCTACATATGATATATGCTATTTTAAAATAAAAATATATTTTTATTCTTGTAGCATAATTTATATAATTATTTAAATTTCGCGCCCGAACAGAAGGAAGGTGGTGGGGGTAGTGGTAGGAAGTGAGCAGGTTAAGAAGTTGAATGCATTATGTTATGGTTGTCGAAAGTATTAAGACGTAGAATAAAGTGTTTAAGTGGAGAATTGGTATTTTATTATATAAATAGACGGAGCCTTACAAATCAGGTGTGGGGTAAAAGGCAAAAAAAAAAAAAAAAAAAAAAATATTTTACGTGTGAGAGTACCAGGCGACATAATCTTGGTCGAAGAAAAATGTCTACTGATGAGGGAAATAGCGGCCGAACATATTCTTTACAACAATATGAAGCTTTCAGCGATAAAGAGGGTGAAATGACCAAGGACGTTTCAAGCAGAACAGCAGTTGATGGGAAAGATGCGTTGGAGACTTTAAAAGTTGCCCCTGAAGTTTTTGACCACGTGCATAACCTCAATTTAGTACGCGAGTTGGAACTTATGAAAAAGGAACGAGACCTGATGGAAAGGGAGGTAAATCTCTTGAAAAGAGAAGCCGAAATACTAAAACAATCGCCGAGTCCAGCTAATTGCGGTAAGTCACAGATCAGTATCAAAATGATTGGTGAATTAGTGCATGAATTTACGGGTGCTGATTGCGCTTTTGATCAATGGAAACAGCAACTAACCGTAGTACTACGCAATTATAAATTGGAAAATGATGATGCAATGCTGCTGATTTGTAGCCGATTGAGAGGAAAAGCGCAAGTTTGGTTCCATTCCAAGCCGCAGTTTTTGGAAATGAACGTAACCGAGTTTTTGGAAGAAATGAAGTTAATGTTTGATCATCGCCAAAACCGCTTAGACTTCAGGAAAGTGTTTGAAGCCCGCAGATGGCTGCCTGGAGAAAATTTTTATGACTACTACCACGACAAAATAATAAAGGCAAACCGAGCGCAAATATCCGACGATGAGTTGCTGGACTACCTCATAGATGGAATTCCTGATCTGTATTTGAGAAATCAAGCTAGAATGCAAGACTTTACGTCCACGTCACAAATGGTACAGGCGTTCAAAAAAATTACTCTTGCATCTGCGACCAGGCTGAAGGCGGCATCAAGAATAGATGAGAAACGAGGTCCGAGGTCACCAGTCCAGTGTTTCAACTGCAATAAACTAGGCCATATGGTGGCAACCTGTCCAGAAGAAAGGCGTTCCAGGGGTTCGTGCTATTGTTGCGGGAGTGTGAATCACCAACAACGGGATTGTCCGAAAAGAATGCCCGAACCAACACCACCAATCAGAAGCAGTCCCACCAGTTCAGGAGGCAGAAATACATACCTGCTCGATCAAGAAGAGACGCCTGCTTATGTAATTCCTATCATTGTTGAGTATAGCTTTAATAACCTTTTTTTTAACTTGTCGATAGATGCATATTTAGATACCGGTAGTCCAATAAGCTTAATTAAAGAAAGTTGTTTAAAAAAAGGATCCTATAATCCGAATTTTGACAGTGTAAAACAATATTCTGGCATAAATGGAGCAAGGTTGAATATTTTGGGAATTTATGATAAAGCCGTAATTATTGATAATGAGGTAGTTCCAATTATTTTGCATGTTGTGCCTGATAGTACAATGAAATGTGCAGCTTTATTGGGAAGGGACTTTACATCTTTGGGAAATATTAGAATTGTTCTTGATGAAAGGCAGGGTGTTAGATTATTGCGAAATGGGGAAAATGGTTCTGAACCTTTTGCTAAGGAGAATGAGTCACTGATGTTAATTGATATCAGTAGTGACACAGATAGATTGCACCCTAATATCAATATCGATCCGAATCTTAATTTAGAAGTTCAGGGTAAAGTAAAAAAACTAATTTCTGAATATTTACAAATGGATGGGCTAGACGAACCTGTTACCAAGTTTGAATGTAAGTTAACTTTGCAAAGTAATGATAGTAAACCTTTTGCTTTTCGGCCTAGAAAACTTTCATTCCAACAGAAATTAAAACTGCAAGAAATTTTGGATGATTTAGTTGATAAGAACTTCATTCGAGAAAGTTATTCTGAGTTCTGCAGCCCAATTGTGTTAATAAAGAAAAAGAATGGATTAGATTACAGACTGTGTGTGGATTTTCGTGAATTAAATAAAATATTGGAAAAGGATAGATATCCCTTGCCTTTAATTGATGATCAGTTGGAGTTACTCAGAGATAAGCAATATTTTACTTGTTTAGACTTAAAGAATGGATTTCATCATATTAAAATGGATGAAAATTCGGTTAAGTACACTTCATTTATTACTCCCTTAGGTCAGTATGAATACTTGCGTTTACCTTTTGGTATTTGTAATGGTCCTTCAGTGTTTAGTCGTTTCATAAATAAAATATTTCTAAGTTTAATCAGACAGCATAAAATTTTAGTATATTTGGATGATATTATGATTGCTACAAGTACTATTGAAGAACATTTAGAAATTCTCAGCGATGTTTTGAATTTAATGGCACACAATCTGTTGGAATTAAAACTCGAAAAGTGTTCCTTTGTACAGAGTGAAATAGTTTATTTGGGATATTTGATTGACTCTACCGGAATTAAACCGAATCCTGAAAATATTAATGCAGTTAAAGAATATCCTGTGCCCAGTAGTTCTCAACAAGTTCACAGATTTTTGGGTTTGGCATCATATTTCAGACGTTTTGTTCCTTCTTTTGCGGTGTTAGCCAAGCCTCTTTACGATTTGATTAAGAAAAATTCCACATTTTGTTTTGGAGAAACGGAAATGACAGTTTTTAAGATGATAAAGGATAAATTAGTGAAGGCACCAATATTGTCAATATATTCACCATTTTTGGAGACTGAGTTGCACTGTGATGCTTGTTCACAAGGTTATGGTGCCATACTGTTACAAAAGCAAAGTGATAATTTATTTAGACCCGTCTTTTACTTCAGTAAGCGTACTACAGTAGTTGAATCTAAATTGCATAGTTACGAGCTGGAAATGTTAGCAATAATAAACGCTTTAGCTAGATTTCACACATACTTACAAGGGATAAAATTTAAAATTGTCACAGATTGCAACTCTATCAAACTAGCATTGAACAAAAAAGAAATAAATCCTAAAATAAATAGATGGGCATTGATTCTGCAAAATTACGATTATCAATTGGAACATAGAGATAGTAATCGCATGCGTCATGTAGATGCTTTAAGTAGAGTGTATTCAGTTTTGATTGTTGAGGAAAATACTTTTGAACAAAATTTAGTCATTGCACAAAGCTTGGATAAAAAGATTGATGAAATAAAAATCATATTACAAGATCAAGAAATGAAAGAGTATGAATTGCGTGATGGTTTAGTATATAAAAAGGATAAAAAGAAAGTTTTGTTTTATGTTCCCAGTAATATGGAGCATCAGGTTATTCAACTGAGTCATGATAGTTTTGGGCATCGGGGAGTGGATAAGACTTGTGAATATTTAAAACGAACGTATTGGTTTCCTGACATTAAAAGTAAAGTAAAGACATATATTCGAAATTGTATAAAGTGCATAACGTATTCAGGAACTGCGGGTAAGACCGAGGCAATATTACATAATATTCCTAAAGGTAATAAACCATTCGTTACATTACATATAGATCATTATGGACCCTTAGAAAAGACCCCTCGAAATAACAAATATATTTTTGAAATCATTGATGGGTTTACAAAATTTGTACGACTGTACCCTGTGAGATCAACAAAAGCTTGTGAGGTTACCAGACAATTGGAGGATTACTTTGCTAATTATAGTAAGCCAGTTAGGATTGTGTCGGATAGGGGAACTTGTTTTACATCTCAGGAGTTCTTAGATTTTGTGGAAAAGAATAATATCATTCACATAAAAGTAGCCACAGCCTCTCCGAAGTCAAATGGTCAAATTGAAAGAGTGAATAGGGATTTAACTCCAATGTTGTCTAAATTGTGTAACGTAAAAAATAAATGGGATCATCATCTTCATGAGGTTGAATTTGCAATTAATAATTCTTTTTCAAAATCTACCGGTAAGGCACCAGCCATGCTGTTGTTTGGTATTAACATGAGGGACCGTTATGATGCACTGAGAAATTATTTAGAAATTGAAGGGAGTAATGAGGTTGACTTGAACGAATTGAGAGAAAATGCTGAAGTTAAAAACGCAAAAATCCAGACCAGTAACAAACATTATTTTGATTCCAGACATAAACCTCCACATCAATATAATATTGGAGATTATGTAATGATTAAAAATACCGATGTTACCCCAGGGATAAATAAAAAACTATTACCAAAATATCGAGGACCATATGAGATAAAGCAAATGTTGGGTAAAGATCGTTATATAATTGAAGACACCGAGAATTTTCAAATAACACAAAGGCCCTTTAAAGGTGTTTGCAGTGCCGAAAATATGAGAATGTGGTTGCAAGTTTAGTCGTAATGAATTGTGGATTGTAGTATGTATGTTATTGAGAAAATTATAGTTTAATTTAGGTACTTTTGTCTTGATCGGGACGATCATTGTCAGGTTGGCCGAATTGTTAAGTATGTATTTACAATGCCAAAAATATGAAATTTCGTTAAAATTTAGTCTTAGGAATTGATGTACTGATTTGTTAATTGTTAAGTGTCAATAATAAGAAAATATGTATGAAAATTTAGTTTTAGTGAATTGTTATTGTACTGCGTTATGTAGGAAATTCTAATTTTGTTTAGGTACGTTCCTCCTGATCGGGACGATCATTGTCAGGTTGGCCGAATTGTAGCATAATTTATATAATTATTTAAATTTCGCGCCCGAACAGAAGGAAGGTGGTGGGGGTAGTGGTAGGAAGTGAGCAGGTTAAGAAGTTGAATGCATTATGTTATGGTTGTCGAAAGTATTAAGACGTAGAATAAAGTGTTTAAGTGGAGAATTGGTATTTTATTATATAAATAGACGGAGCCTTACATTCTACTGTACATAATTTTATTTCCATGTGCCGCTACGCAAAATATTTTTTTTTATTCCGAATTACGTCTTGAAAAAATGTACCGGTACCGACGTACCGGTACTTTGTGCTCCGGTATGGTACAGAACCGGTACATGTGATCCGATACAATACGATACGCGATACCGGTACAGCTAGGTGTATCGGAACATCCCTACCATCATATCCTCGAGGCTAAGCTGCTCCGGTGTGGGGTGCGAGGTCTTCCATTAGAGTGGGTGATGTCCTACCTCGGGAACTGGAGGCAGTGCGTCTCGATCAGCCATAGATCTAAAGGAGTTTCGGAGCAGCACACTTCAGGCTATAAAACCGTGAACTTGGGTGTTCCACAGGGTTCAGTCCTTGGTCCCATCTTGTTCTTGCTCTACATAAACGACATCCCTCTTATTGATAGCAGTGTTCATTTTACATTGTACGCGGATGACACAACCGTTGTGGTGCACGGTTCGACTGCGGCGGAGGTTGCTGCGTCGAGTGGTCGTATTCTCGAGTCGTTGAGCGAGTGGTTCATTGTGAATCGTCTGTCCTTGAATGTCAGTAAAACCCACCAAATGCATTTTCATTGTCCCAGAAAGCATGTGGAAGCGTTTGACCTTGAATTTGACGGGCGCAAAATTGCGGCCACAAACCAAATCAAATTTCTAGGCCTCCACGTCGACGATAATTTGAGCTGGAAGCGGCAATGTTCGACACTGTCTTCTAAACTGGGCTCGATGGCCTATCAGTTTCGAGCGCTGAAACCATACTTATCGCGTCAGCAATTGATCCAGTTTTACTACGCCCAGGTGAGCTCTTGCCTTGCGTATGGGATATGTTTCTGGGGTGGGTCGTCCTCTGCTCGTGACGTGTTCGTTGGTCAGAAAAGAATTATGCGCATTATGGCTGGTGTGAAGAGTACAGCATCTTGCCGTGATATTTTCAAAGATTTTAAAATTTTAACTCTGTGTTGTTTGTATATCTATGAACTGTCAATATTTGTTTTTAAAAATAGAACTTGTTTATCTAAAAGGTCTGATAGACACCATTTCAATACCCGACGTTGTGGCGATATAGATGTTCCATACGCCAGATTAGACAATAAAGACAAATCTCCCAACTGTCTGGGACCGAGGCTTTTCAATATGTTGCCAACATGGTTGAAGCAGGAAAAGTCTCTGCCAAAATTTAAAAAATGTTTAAAGTTGCTTCTTGTCAATAAAGGGTTTTTTTTTTTTTTTTTGTTGCCGTGAGCGTTGGCTGAGGGTTGGGGTGCCCTAGCACTGCAGCCATGTGGCTTGTTGTACTGCCGCCGCCCAGGTAGTTAATCGAAGATCTTCGTCCAGTTTATAAGGCTGAGGAGTCTTCCGATTAAGTTTTCTTTTGGGAAGTTGGTTGAGGGGTTTCCTCTTCCCAGGTTTGCTTCCCTCCAGGAGGTCAATGCTAAGCATTCGAATAGAACATGAGAGGCGTCTTCCTCCTCTTCGTTGCAGAGTCTGCACACAGGTTCTTCTTTCAGAATTTGTAGGGTGTGCAGGTGCTTCCTGAGGCTGCAGTGTCCGGTTATAAGTCCAGTCACCATCCTTAGGTTATTCCTACTGAGTTTGATCACTTCAGCGGCTATATGTCTTGAGGGTTTTTTCAGCAGTATCTTACTATGTCTGTGCCCTGTCAAGTTTTCCCAGCGTTCGATGTGTTTCCTGATAGCCCACTCTCGCACGTCTGATTTGATCACATATAAAGGGTTTTACAA
This sequence comes from Aphodius sticticus, assembly GCA_963966075.1. Classification (NCBI taxonomy): domain Eukaryota; kingdom Metazoa; phylum Arthropoda; class Insecta; order Coleoptera; family Scarabaeidae; genus Aphodius; species Aphodius sticticus. Next base: position 67,753,376 of record OZ014506.1, read on the forward strand.
CCTACAAGAGTTTACGTCATGTGTTCTGATTTCATGTGTGTAGTTTTGCCATTGCATATCTTTGCGGCTTTTGTTTATATCTTGTTTGTATTTTGTCTATATTATGTAGTTATACACTCTGCGATTTATTTGTATTATTGTGTATGATGTTGTATACATGTGTGTATGTTATATTTGTATATACTGAACTTGACTTGTCCAATGTAACACTGTTACCAAATGGAAATAAACGCTTATTATTATTATTATTATAATAGATAAGGCCTATCCATGTTTGGATTTGTATAAAAGAGGAACTTAAATTGGACAATGAATAACGGAAAAGTTAAAAATAAAATTTTTTCTGTAAATAAATATTATGCAGTAATTAAACAATACATACATATTGCTAGACAATTGAGCTTCCATGCAGAACTTTCGTTTTTGTGCACGGTCAAAAGGAAATAAAATATTAACAAAATCCATGTCACTATTGGATGCATTTGAAGTTCCTTTAGTATAATCTTTGTATGTACAGGGTGTAACAGCAACAAACGCTTCTTCCCTGAAAAAAAATTTAGCAATAGTAATAAGTAGTGAAAACACAAAAAGTTATACATTTAGCAATATTTTATTCATATTATGGCCTAAAAGTAATAATTAAAGCATAGGTGATATGTGGTATTGCAGCTAGGCTATCGATATTCACTATTAAATAAATGTGATTAATTGCTACATTATAGTTTATTTGTATTCAGCCCTAGCGAGAATTATTATATTCACTTTACACGATTGAACAATTATATAGTGAATATTCAGTATTCAGTATTCAATTTATTGATCCCAATATACATATATAAAAATAAAAAGAATATAGATATATACACACATTTTCAGACAAGTCCAAAAAATATAGTTTTTCATTAAAAAAATCTCAAAAATAATATTCCTCCATAGAGTACACAGGATTCTCCACCAGAAACCTCCCGAGCTCCTTCTTGAACTGTTTCACCTGTTATATCGCGAACATGTTGTGGCAATTTATTGTAGCACAATAAATGAACAGGGAAAATGTGACCTGGATTTCAGAAAGGGGGTTGTGTCAAGAAGTCGATTTTGAGCTTTTTGATGATTCTAATGAGAAAAGTCTTTCTAATTAACCCAAAAATCAGCTTTGTAGCTATCTGAGCAGCTGAGTTCTTTGTGTGTAAAGTTTTGTAGAAGTAAGCAAGTGCGCAGTTGTTTTCAAACTTCAACCGCGTTTTCTCAAAAGCGTGTTTTGGCACATAAACCCAGTTTCTGCACAGAGGGAACTCTATGCTTGGATATCAAGAAACGATATGCTTGCGTATATTGTGTAAAATGAAGACGTTTTTTTATCGGACCAAATAGTATTTTATTCCAACAACTCTTTTAATATAGTCGTTCCAATTATGGGATACTCTTATTGTTGAAGCGTTTAGTATGGTTATTCCGAGAATAACTACGTCTATCAAAGAATAAGATATTTTTGGAAGAAGAAGTCGATGTACGTATTGAACCAAGTAAAAATATTATTGAATGAAAAATGTATATGTTTCATCTAATAAATACATTATTCGTCCAAAGATACTGAAATACTTGATTGTGAAACGACAATTCAAGTCGCGTTTCCTATGGAGTGGGGGCATCACATTGGTCGTGCGTGCGCAGCGGAGCCCGGAGGGTATATCACATTATCACTTCTGTAGTTCTGTACGTTAGACGTTAGCGGAATCGGCGAAGCAGGTTTATATTGGGGAGAAATTTGTAAAGTGATAATATACTACATATAGGCATCTAGTGAAAATCGTACTCGTACGTACAATGAGCTTGACTTTGGAGCAGACGCTAAAGGAGTGGCATGTGGGCGAACTTCTCCAAACATTTGAAGGTATGTATGTAATTTTCCATACCAGTTAATACATTATGTTTATGTACATATTACGTATGTTTATACATTAGATGGGGTCATAATCCGTAATATATACATAGTTTGGTCTTTTATAATCATGCTGTTAACTGAAAATTGCAGTCTGTAATTGATAAGTACCTATATGCGCGTCTGCGACAGGTTCATACGTGTAGGGTGTAGGTATATAGAAAAAGTTCGAGCGCCTATGCTGCGGCGCCTATGCGGCGGCACTGTATCGGTACGGCCACTCAGCGCGGCAGCCACAACTGATTTATATTCTTAGCATGGAATACAATTGTATTTGTATACTTATTACACATAGAGCGACTTTTATAATTTTAAAATCAATGAATTTGTAATTTTTACCAGTTACGTATGCAATTTAGATGATTTTTATGTGAGTGGATGGGGATATCAGGCCAATTGTAATTAAAATAAGTTGTTTCAAGTTAGGCTTTGTTTCCGATTTGCAAAAACTTATTAGGATCTATTTACATATTAAAAATAAAAGAAAACTATGATTAGGTACATTTTAAAAATATGACATAATATACAGGGTCCTGCAACTCAGCTCCCGTCTTCTGTAGCTCACTTACTCATTAAGCAAAGAGTTTGACATTTTGCAGGCTTACCCTGTACTTCAAGGTACAATTCAAGAAATAATTTTTTATTATACAGGGTGTTCCAAAAATGTGCAACGCCATGGCAATATATTTTTTAAATTGCATGCTATATATTTTTCTACACATTTGAAATTTTTATGATTGCCTACATATCACCAAAATTTTATTGAAATTGGTTGAGTGACCGCAACGGAAAATAATAAAAACAAAAAAAAATTGATTTTGCATCGTTGGCTTTAAAAATCAATAAAAACCACAAAATGCACCTCGTTAATAAAATTTTGCAACGTGCTTATTAAGTTAGATGTAATAGTCTCGTTAACCAAGTGACATTGGTCCAAATTATACAGGATGACCAAAATCGAGTGTCAAACTTCAAAGCGCGCTATTGTTCTTATTTTAAATTGGAACCCATATTTTTTTTAGGTGATACGATGCAGAATTAAAGAATAAATATTGTTTCTAAATACAACTCCATCACAATTCACAATATTTTAAAAGTTATTCGCCAAAAACTCAGTTTTCAACGTTTCCAACGGCAATTTTAGGTAATAAATATCGTACGTGGCGTTGAAAAACAATTTATTACATAAAATATAACGCAGAGAGGTATTTTAGATTTGACTGTACTCAATTAAGTAGTTATTCAATTGCTAAATTTACTGCAAAATTTACCTATAACGACATTTCCTTCCTTACCGCTATAAGTAAATTATGCAGTAAATTTAGAATTTGACGAATTTAACGACTTAATTAGTACACTCAAATCTAAAATACGTCTATTATTTTTTTATGAAATTAATTGTTTTTCAACGCCACGTACGGTATTTATTATCTAAAATTGCCGTTGGAAACGTTGAAAAATGAGTTTTTGGCGAATAACTTTTAAAATATTGGGAATTGTGATGGGGTTGTATTTAGAAACAATGTTTATTTTTTAATTCTGCATCATTTCACATAAAAAAATTATGGGTTCCAATTTAAAATAAGAACAATAACACGCTTTGAAGTTTGACAAGTTTGACACTAAATTTTGGTCACCCTGTATAATTTGGATCAATGACACTTGGTTAACGAGACTACTAGACCTAACTTAATAAGCACGTCGGAAAATTATATTACCAAGGTGCATTTTGTGGTTTTTTTTTTGATTTTTAAAGCCAACGATAATAATAATAATTTTTTTGCTGTTTATTTGTTTGCGCTGAAGTCACTCAACCGATTTTAATAAAATTTTGGTGGTCTGTAGGCAACCATAAAAGGCTCCCAAATTTGTAAAAACATATATAGCATGCAATTTAAAAAAATATATTACCATGGCGTTGCACATTTTTGGAACACACTGTATAATAAAAAATAATTTCTTGAATGTACCTTGAAGTACAGGGTAAGCCTGCAAAATATCAAACTCTTAGCTTAATGAGTAAGTGAGCTACAGAAGACGGGAGCTGAGTTGCAGGACCCTGTATAAACATTAGGAGATATTAATTTTAGTCATTATTTTTTGTATCTTCAGAAAATGACATCACATTGGAAAATTTATACGACCTCAATGAAGAGTTAATCAGAGAATTAATACCATCGATTGGGAAAAGATTGCTATTTGTAAAGAAATGGAAGGAGGCAAAATCAATTCAAGAAATGGACGTTGTAAGTACATATTTTATCTGCAGCGTTGGTGAAGCACCGGCATTTCACATCACAATAAAGCTATTTTTTTGTATTTACCAAGTTCAAATACAGTAATCTAAAATTTATCTCCATGAAACATCTTTTATATTATGTAATATTTAAATAGGTTATTGGCGATGAAAACGAAGCAAACAACGAACAAGCCGTTGTTATTCCTGGTAACCACAGGGCTATAGCTTGCGATTTTACTTCTCTACTGCAGTATGAGAGTGATACTAAAATGCCGGATTTTGACCTCAAGACTTTACTAGAGTGCGATCCGTTAGGCCTCAGCGCGATTGAGTATTATACGGATCATGCCATTCTGAATGACCAAAACAGAAATCGTGTAGTTAACATAATTATAAAGCGTGTGTTTAATTACCATATGAAATAGTAAGATATTACCTAAGATTGAGTTATATAACCCGCCGACATCATTAGTGTAATTTTTACCGACATTATAAAAAAAAAACATTTTTGGGGTTTTGTATCAACTTTAATTTAAATAATATTACAATTATGGATTGTATTTAATAACGAGACATTTTCAGCCGATTAACACATGACCAGTATAATATCCTAACGGCAAAAATTATTACATTGTTCCCCAATGAATGCAGTGGTACATATTATGTGCCGGCTATACCAAAACGTCAGTCATTAATTGGGAAGCCGATACTAGCGAAAGGGAAAATGGTAGATAAAGCGAGGAACATACTGTACAAATGTGATGTCAAAATGAAACAAAGGAAAAGGTCCAGTACGGAAACAGATACAGATATTGATACAGCAAGCAAACACTCAAAATCAATTGGTATATCCATAAGGTAGATTTGTGATATACACTTAACTATTAGCTTTTAGAAGAATTATTAAAAGACGATCAAACATTTCTAAAAACACGACGAGATCCGTGGAACACTGTGGTGGAGAGATGGTCAAACACATACGAATTAAGACAAATACACCGAAACAAAATAAAAACGATATCTGAGTTTATTGCAGAATGGCCGGTGTTAAATGATAACAGATCAAATGACTTAGTATGTAAATTAAATTTTTTATTTTTGATTAACTAATATATTAGTCTTAAATTTCCATCAATGAAAAGTAACAGTATAATAATATTATCTCTTTTATTTTTAGATCAACATAGATTTTGATAAAGAATTTCCAAATAAAGGCCAATCATTGATGACTAATTTCCACAATTTTTTTGAAGTTTTGAAAAGACTAAGACCCATTGGTGACTACAAGTGCCTTAAGCTACAAGCAGCACTTAATAAATTGGAAAGCTTAACAGAAGGTACGATTCATTTGCAACTTTCATCTTGTCCATATTTTAACATAATTCTATTTTAGACGTGTCCGTTGGTGTGAAGTGGTTTTTGTTGCCGTACTTTCTTCCTCCACGAGGACGAATCCAAATCAACAAAAAACACTGGAAATTCAGCATTCAGGAGGTGGCTGATTCTTTGCATCTGTTTGTGCAAGTATGTATATGCCTGCATATTTTAGAACCAATAGTTCATATAATATTTGTTTTTGTTTATGTTAGTTAATTTATTTATGTATATTTTTTAGAGCCCCCATGAGATACAACAAGCAATCGCACAGAAACGCGAACAACACAGTACTAATGCGAGACCAGTTCAACCTTACGTTCTCTTTCAAGGAAAATCGTTATATGAAATAGACGCAGCATATGTGGTCATAGATGATATTCAGTTTCAAACTAAAACGCCACTGGAAGCCATAGACCTGTGCTTTAAAGTTTTCCAAACAACAAATGCTGCGTATCCTCCCGAAGGTGACTATATTTGGACTCTAATACAGCAAGGTATTTTTGGAATACGTCTGAAGACAGACACAGTATATCCTTATCATTGTGATCTTCTTAAGGCTGTCAGAGAAAACATTGATAATTTATAAAATTGTTATTGTCTTTAGAATGATGATTAAGTGCTCTGTATGTGGGGAAACAAAAACTAACATAAACTCATATGTATATCACCTTACATATGTACATAATTTGTCTAAGTTTGTTTGTCCGCAACAAGATTGTATCAGATCATACCATAGAAAAGACTCATTTAAAAAGCATTTACGAACTCATGTACAATTGGATAATGACTGTACAGGGTCTACTGCATCCAACTCTGAAAATTCTCATAAGCAAACTGCTCATGCGTGTAATAATCTCGACGACAGTAATAAAACAAATTCTAGCAATGACTGTACACTTGATGAAAATTTTAATCAACAGCATTTTTTTCCTTTTTTTAACGCACTACAAAAATCAATCACAAGTATTGTAGAACATTTTATTGTTCAGTTGTATAATAATTTGTTACTGCCAAGAAAAACTGTCGATTCAATAATCAATTACGTTAAAGTAATTTTCAACTCAAATATCTTTGTTGATATTTTTAAATACATATCTATACAATTTTGTAACGGACACAACGAATCACTGAACTATATCTTAATAGCCATACAAAAATGTTTTGATTTGTATGATACAGAGTATAAAAGACTAAAGTTGTTTGAGAACTCTAAAGTGTTTGTGCAGCCTGTAAATTATGTTGTGGGTACATCTACAATATCTGTGGCAAACAAACTACACTTAAAAAACGAAACGTCTACCTTAGTTCCAATGCGCAAAACACTGCAAATGTTTCTTGAAACTGACGGAGTCTTCAATGTAATATCAAATTTCCAAAATGAAAGTTGCTTGCACCTACACACTATACATAATATGTGGAAAAATGACACATTACATTCGTCTATAAATCCTACCTTACCATTAGTGTTGTATTTTGATGATTTGGAAATCAATAATCCTTTAGGAAGTCATGCAGGGTATTATAAACTTGGTATAATTTATTTTACGATAGCGTCCATACCACCTCGTTATTCAAGCAAATTGGATAACATATTTCTTGCTTACATATTTTATTCCGCTGATCGGATTACATTTGGGAATAACACCTTGCTGACTCCACTGTTGGATGAACTGAAATTTTTAGAGCAAACGGGTATTCAAATTAATCAAAATGATCAAACCATTAAAATTTATTTTCGAGTAACGGCTGTAATCGGGGATAATTTAGGAATCCATTCATTGTTTGGTTTGACTGAAAGCTTTTCTTCCAACTACTTTTGCCGTTTTTGCATTGGCCATAAATTATCCTTACAAACTCAAACAGTAGAAGACGGAACATTAGTCAGAAATTCTTGCCGTTATGAAGAACATGTCCAAAATAAAATGTTTGGGGTCAAGGAGAATACCATCCTTCATACACTTAGCGATTTCCATATTTATAAAAATATAACATGTGACATAATGCACGACATATTTGAAGGGGTATGTCGGTATGAAATAGGAAAAATGGTTAAATATTATATAGAAAATAACATAATTTCTTTGGATGATTTTAATTCTAAATTATCTTTCTTTACATATCAAAATTTTGAAACAAATAAACCACCACCAATTAAAATGCAGCACTTAAGGAGTGGTTATATAATCATGTCTGCGTCAGAAATGTTATGCTTAGTGTACAACATACGATTCATTTTGGGTCCTTTTGTAGGGGAACAGTGTAAAGTTTGGCTTATGTATTTGAAACTGCTTCAAATTATTGATATCATTTTGGCTCAAACAATTTCCGTAGAAACATTGTCTTTGTTAGAATCTATTATAACTGAACATCACCAGTTATACATTGAAAATTTCAGAGAACACTTAAAACCTAAACACCACTTCATGCTGCATTATCGTCGTATTATAGAAAAAAATGGACCACCTTCACACTATTCATCAATGAGGTTTGAAGCAAAACATAAGCAATTGAAGGATGTTGCTAATACTGTGAGATCAAGAGTAAATGCTCCATATTCAATCAGTTTGCGTATTCAGCTACAAAGCATCGAGAGAGCTGTGAAACAGCAAGGACTAGTTAATATTGTTGAACATGGTCAATTATTATCTCACGGTATAAATGATACTCATCCATTTTCAACCACTTATATTAAATTAAATGGCATACGTTTTAGCATAAATGAAGTTGTATATTACAACATAGTTGATGATCTGCCGCAATTTGCTATCATACAAAATATTTTATTGACAGACTCAGCACAGAAAGACTGTGACTGCACATTTATTTGTGACAAATTAGACACCACAAAATTTGACCCACATTACAGAGCATACACAGTAATACATTCTAAGGAAAATATAGTACTTAAGCACTCAAATTTATTTAGCTTATACCCAACAAAAATACGTTATATACAGAATGATCTTTATGTTCCTTTGCCAATTCGATAAAATAGCATTACGTATGTCGATGGCCTAGCTGAAATACCATGTATCACCTATGCTTTAACCATGATCATACGTGGCATTGCACCTACGCCCTCGATAAATGTAGTGCTAATTTATCCAATTGTCAAATTGGTGGCCTAGCTGCAATATACCACGTATCATCATGGTTAAAGCATAGGTGATACGTGGTATTTCAGCTAGGCTATCAATATTATAGTAATGTTACTATTTATTTACGTACTTAACTCATATGCATTATATGCAGACTGTGTTTTTGTAATACAGAATAACTTTTGTGTTCCGTATCGTTGAAAGTTCGATAAAATCATATTACATATATTGTAGTAATATTTCTATTTAGTTAACCACGCAACTTATATGCGTTATATACACAGTGTGTTTATATATATATATATATAAAGAATGATATTTGTGTTCTTATTGATATTTAGTTAACTACATATATATATATATATATGATCTCAATGGTTATGAAGGATCTCAATGTTGCTATTTTATTATATGTATAGTATTGCGTATTTTGTTACATATTATCAATATTTTCTAATAAAACTAATGTTATGATATATTTCTTTGATTTCATATTATTCCTATTTATTCTTCCTTCCATATATTATCCTAATTAACGTAAAACAGCAAAAGTTCTACTAATGGGTTGGTGACATAACGATTGAAATGAGTTACCTTCCAGAATTTTTTTCAAATACAAGTGATATTCCAAATTATTCTAGTAGGTATTATTCTAGTTTGTCAGGGATTTTAGGGCAACGCAGGTAAGTGACATAACCATATTAAACTAGAATAGTTTGTAATGCGTATAACATAAAATATATGGGGTAGTGATTATATTGGCATGTATAAAAGTATATCTTATTTTTTATTTAGTATCAAAGTAATTTAATGTTCAAATAAGTAAAAGAAATTTAAAGCAAAAATACGAATAATAGTTCATTCAAAAGTAATAATTAATATACTTAGTAATATGTATAACAATAAATATATAAATCAATTGGGTTCCCAATATATTGGTTACTATAAAAATATCACATATTTTTATATCTTACAAGAATTTTTGTTAATCATATGTTAATAAGATATCATGCATTAACTAATATGATTAACAAAAATTCTTGAAAGATAGAAAATAAGATATATTTATAGTTACCTATATGGTAGCCCAATTCATTTATTTATTTATTGTTAAATAAACATATTACTAGAGTATATTAATACTTTTAAATGAAATAATTCTTATTTTTGCTTTAAATTTCTATTTACTTATTTGAACATTAAAATCCTCTTAAATTAAACAATACATTTCTTAATTGAACCATACATGTTTCTCGAGCCAATAAATAGTTTTTTAGACCAAGAAAAATAAAAGCTTCATTTATTAAAGCGTAATTTTTCATTCAAGAAAAACCACGCGTTGACTGAAGCAGCAGTTAGTTTGATAGAAGCAAACGCTGTTATAAGATCAAGAAGCCTACGTTCTCATTTCAAGCAACGGTATTCTTCATTGAAAAGATCTTGCGTTTTCTTTAGAAATATTGAGATTGTTGGATCGAGAAATCGGTAACTTTCGTCCAACCAGTACATATTTTCATTTCAAGCACGCACTTAATATTTCAAATAAGAAAATATAATACTTGGAATACCAAGAAAATGATAGACTTGTTCCGACTATGTTAACGTTTTCTTCAATCAAACAAATGATCTCTCTGCGGGGTATAGAAACAAGTAATACTCTTGAACCAAAGTTATTCGCGTTGCTGCAAGCATATTTTTCCCTCTGTGTGTAGTCCAGGTCGCATATCGATGGCCTAGCTGTAATAACGTGACACCTTGGTTAAAGCATAGGTTATACGTGGTATTGCAGCTAGGCCATCAATACTCATATATTGATATATTGGTTCAACAAAATTAATATTTTGGTGAAACCGTTTTAGAGTTCATTTCTGTCATCTTTCCATATTTTACATGCCTACTGTATGTTAGAATTTTTATTACTATTAGAATGCACAGACACTCAGGTTCACTACAAAACGGTATTGTATTGACAAAGGGAATGAGTGCTACAGGCTGCCAAACTTTATGCACATTATGTTTTATTTTATATTATTGAAGGTGCTCTTATGAATTTTAAATTGTGATGTAAAGCGCACATTATATTCTTAAGGGGGTTATGATCGTATTGCAGACATATGTAACCTTTGTGCGCAACCGTCACAAATAGTAGACGTTTTGGGGTTAAAATGGGCCGCTGTTAAATCAACAAGAAAATTTTCCGCTGAGAAGGATGAGCAACGTTTGATTGTCAACGTCTAGTCAGCGGAACTGTTCAGCGAACCTCAACTGTCGCAACGGTTGCGTTCGCTGAATGCTCCCATTGGTTGCGTTCAGCAACCAATGGGAGCAGTTATTTTGAATAATGACTTCCTTATTTAAAGGAACTGTCACGATAAGACAGCTACTGGTAAACACAATTGACTAATATATTTATCTACGAGTCACATATAATACGTTCATTGCATACGAATCTATGACTATATAATCCCCATCATTATTACACGGCAATGATTATAATGACACTAGCGCTGAATAATAATGATAGTTCATTTAAATAATGACTTCATTATTTGAACGAACAGTCATTATTATATGACGCTAGTGTCAAAGTCTGTCAAAACCTACGTAGATGACAGTTATGTGACAGTTCGCTTCGCCATCATTGATAAATACCTTTAAAATATTTGATATAAAATGGAATTTATGAGTTGTAGATAAAACGTCGTATTCGACTCGCGCACAACGGATATAAATAGCTCGCATGTTTACACGCTCGTCTACGGCTCGCGTATAAAGTTCATGCTCGCGACTTATATCCTTAGGTATGTGCTCGTCAAATAATATACTATTAAAATATTTGAAATAAAATGGAATTTATGAGTCGTAGATAACAATTCACTCGTTTATACACTTGCCTAAGGCTCGTGTATAAACTTCATACTCGCAATTTATAACCCTAATTATGGGCCTATCAAATAATTGCCAGTTTGTTGTGCAAAGTTTGTTCCTGCAAGGTAGTTTGTGATAAACCTTGCAGAACAAATACAAAGTGCTTCTTTTCAAGCCTTAAAGACAACGGACCTACTAAGATACGGAAAATCTACCAGGGAAAACACAAAAGTTTCAATTTGCTCACTAGACCTCACTGGACTGCAGAAAGGAACTGAGAGACCAAGAGCAAATAGTATTTTGACGCTGGCTGACTTTTTAAAGCGGAAACACAACGAAGAGACTCCAGAACGTTTTCATAAGTGGGAGGGAGACCAGATAGTCTTTCAAAGAAGTCAAAAAACACCAAAAACACCTCGAAGGAAGGATATCGGAGAGCAATTGGATCTGACAGACACCGAAATGGAAGCTGTACTAAAGAAGATGGACTAAATGACGGTAAATTGTAGCAGGAAACGGGATGAGCTAAAGGAAGAACTAAAAGCTGATTATGGCAAGAAACAGGATGAGTTGAAAGAGGAATTGAAGGCTGATTATGGCAAAAAACAGGACGAACTCAAGGATGAGTTTAGGAAGCTGAAGGAAGAGTGGAAGCGGAAGGAGGAAGAGTGGAAGACAAAAAACTGGTCTTGGAAGAACGTATAGGCGCCTTGGAGGAGTGTCTGGAACGGGAGGAGAAGGAAAAGAGAAAACTTAAGAAATTGTCAAGAGTCTGGAGATAACTGATGGAAACGCAAACAGAGTGTTGAACGTTGATTCAAGAACACTTTAGGAGTCATGCCCAAAATCAAGGATGCTAGATAAGACCATTATTGTGGTTAAGCTGGATGACTGGATGGAGAAAATGAAATTAATGCAGCAAATATTTTGAAAGGACCTCAAATTACAGTTGAAGGAGATTTGACAAGAAAAAAAGGGAGGTACAGATGAAGATTAGGAAGGGGGCAGGTAGGGAGAAAGAAAAGAGGAATACAATCGGAATAGGATACCAAATGCTATATGTAAACAATGAAAAGTATAAATGGAACACGGCAGCAGGCAATTTTTCTCTATATTTAGTCATTATTTGACGTTAATGTGCTAAATTTGAAAATAATATTGTTGCCCTTTGTTTGAAAATAATATTGTTGCCCGGTGTACCTGGTACACCGTCCAAATGACACTTACGTGTTGTTGGGTGTAAAAAGTGTAATACAATATCCGAACGCAGCTTATATTGACAGAATTATTGTCGAAACATTAGCGTTTGACACTACGTACTGTCATTAGAATCAAAAAATCTTACAAATCCTGACTACTTGTTTTAACGCAGTACGATTGATTTCGATGAAATAGAATTTGCTCATGCAGCTAAACCATTGATTGTACCAAAAAATGTCATAGTCATAAATTATTCAGAATTTCCTCATCTTTAATATATTATCTAACTATTTCGACGAAATTCCAGAAATGGCGGCTTATTTGCAAAATCTTTCAAAAATGCTAAGACTAAACCTCCAGTTCCTTTGGCCCCTTTTCAACAGAAAGCTTTTCAGCTCTAAGTTTGGTTATGAAACTTCTAAATATGAATTTTCGTCCCGATACCTTTAGTAGTTTCTCCGGAATCGTCGCCACAAAAAAAGGGTACAAACACACAGACATTTTTTTGTACCTTGGTCAAAAATGTTCAGGGGACCCAAAAAGACATATTTCCGCTAAAATCTTAAAAAATTTTTTGGCACGATTACAATACTTTACATACTGCGTATGATAAAGTAAAAAATCTGATGTGGCCAGGCACATGACTTTATCATCCTATATATAAAATTAATAGCTTAGCTGCATGAGATATTATTTGATCGAGATCGGCCATGTATGCATTAAAATAAAACTAGTAGAGCTAATAGACAGATATATCGATTAAAGCTGCGTTGGGATATTGTACTCCGTTGACACCGGGTACACCGTCCAAATGATACTTACGTGTTATTGGACGTAAAAAATGTAACGGCGAACAATGGAAACAATGGAATGGAACGTCCCCTGAACATTTTTGACCAAGGTACAAAAAAATATCTGTGTGTGTGTGTGTGTGTGTACCCGTTTTTTGTGGCGAAGATTCCGGAGAAACTACTACAGGTATCGGGACGAAAAGTCATATTTAGAAGTTTCATAACCAAACTTAGAGCTGAAAAGCTTTCTGTTGAAGAGGGTCCAAAGGAACTGGAGGTTTACTCTTAGCATTTCTGAAAGATTTTGCAAATAAGCCGCCATTTCTGGAAATTTGTCGAAATAGTTAAATAATAAATTAAAGATGAGGAAATTCTGAATAATTTATCACTATGACATTTTTTGGTACAATCAATAGTTTAGCTGCATGAGTAAATTCTATTTCATCGAGGTCGGTCGTACTGCATTAAAACTAGTAGCAGGATCTGTCAGATATTTTGATTCTAATGACAGTACGTAGTGTCAAACGCTAATGTTTTGACAATGTACTTACTGTCAATATAAGCTGCGTTCGGATATAGTTCACCGTTACATTTTTTACGCCCAATAACACGTAAGTATCATTTGGACGGTGTACCCGGTGTCAATGGAGTACGATATCCCAACGCAGCTTTAATCGATATATCTGTCTATTAGCTCTACTAGTTTTATTTTAATGCACACATGGCCGATCTCGATCAAATAGTATCTCATGCAGCTAAGCTATTAATTTTATATATAGTATGATAAAGTCATGTGCCTGGCCACATCAGATTTTTTTTTTATTTTGGTGTTTTGAGCTGCCGCAAAGGGTTTAAAATTATTTTAATTTTTGATATTTTTTAATTTTTTTTGTTTTGAGGCAGGGGCACAGCTACGGGGAGCAGTGGGAGCAGCAAACTGCTCCAGGCACACGAATAGAGGGGGCGCAAAATTGGAAGGGCAATAAAAAAACTTTTGTGTAAAAAATTCTATTGGCCAGATTTTCTAAATAAAACTCTAGGACCAAAATTTTTTCTTATCTTGTTTTAATTATCAAAATTTTGATTTATAGCATTTATAGATTGGTGCGGTGTATTTCTACCTACATATACAACTTCATGGACATTTAACTTTTGTAAATGTTCGTTTCTTTAAGCAAGCGCGCTTCATATATTCCAGGGTGGGCCGATTTTTTAAATTTTCAAATTCGGTAATGTGCAATCATGGAAAAGTTGTGTGATGAATTAAATAAAACACCTAATTTATTTTTTTTTTAATTTTTTGTTTTCAACTGCCGCAAAAGCTTTAAAATTATTTTAATCGGCCCACCCTAATGTGGAGTGAACAGTGGTATACTTTCAAGATTTCAAATACAACCGTCTACCTGGGGTGTGAAATCAGTGATGATGGGCGCTATGACTGTGATTTAACCGGGAGAATAACAGCGAGATCGAGAAGTGCGGATTCCTCCACAGTATCCTAACAAATAAAAATCTACCCCGATCCCTGAAATTAAATCTCTACAAGACTGTGATCTATCCCGTGGTACTTTACTCGAGTGAAACGTGGAGCTTGACAAGGGAGGAACAGTTGAGGCTTGATGTATGGGAGCGAAAGAATTTGAGGAGGGTCCTTTGAGGTGTAAAGGAAAACAACGTGTGAAGGAGACATACAAATGCTGGTGTGCGAGGCTTACAAGGAGAACAGGACCACAGAAATCACGCAAGAAATGCACACCAATGGTTTGGACACATATCCAGAATGGAAAACTAAAACCTCACCAAGAAGATCTTCACACTGCAACTGGGTAGCAGAAAC